>OX456987.1:10589288-11021706 GCA_949752695.1 Melanostoma scalare | reverse complement strand
TTTTCGAAAACCCGATTGTTTTGATGACAGTAGATTGTAGCACGTAAGAAAAATATTGATTTGCTTTCATTTTGAATTATTTTCTCGAAAACCTTGGACAAAAATGGCAATATTGAATTTGGTCTGAATTCGTCATCTCCAAACGTCTTTGGTATAGGTACTATCTTAACGCTCTTCCATTGTGTAGGAAACTCATTTCTTCTTATGATAGAGTTAAAGATATGAATAATGTAAGGTGTGGGAAACAGGTGGAATATCAATACAGGATTTACCAACACCAATACTTTTCAAGTTTTTCCACATCTGTTTACTTCCTCCTTACAAGTTAATGCGAGTAGAAAATAAACGAGCCTTTGCTTTACGGACTTCTAGAACAGAGTGCTATAGATTTGGTGAAGATTTACGAAAAACTTTCCATCGTCTACAGGCCAAATCACGTTGTTTCATCAGGGAGAGAATGTCTCTGGTAGACCAAAGTTTATTTTTAGGGGCGCAGTATATGGTTATTAAGGGAACATGAATATCAAAAAGACGATTTACCTCATGGTACAGAAATGCAACCTGCGCAGAGGGCAACATTCCAGTTGACCCTATTTGTATCATTTTCCAGAGCAGCGTAATCAATGTTTTTAAAATCTCTATATTCGATCGGATGACTGTGTTTGAACCTCTACTTGAAAGTCGAATGCTAGAAAAATTAAGTCGTGCCTCGAGAAAGCAGGTGCAGAAAGCTGATCATATAGAATAACTTTAGCTTGGTCAAAAATTAGAAAAATATCCAACAACGTGGGATCCGAAATAGAGAAGTGGGTTGGCATAGATGTTTTGACTGGTCGTAAGTTAAGGGAAAGAAATTCGTCTATAAAGTTGTTCCCATCAAGGAGGTTGCAATTAAGATCACCACATATAATAATGTTCGGATAAGAAATGCAAACCTGTTCTAAAGTTGAAATGAGTGGAGATATACAAATGTTTCTATTAGGTCTGTAGATAGTTCCAATTGAAACCTTTTCATTACCATTGGATAACTCAACAAAAACAAATTCCATTCCGCTATCATCAGGAGAAGAGCCAATATGTCTGGATTTAATGCCTTCCTTAACATACACTCTCAATGCAGTCGACCAGTATAGCAGCTTCAATCAATTTTCCAATTGCAAATTTCGCACTGAACTATAGTCAACTTTGATCGCTGACTTAAATAGTGCAAAACATAAATCCACAATTAAATGACATTTTTCTTATCACAACTACCGTGTACTTTGCGAAAAATAACAGTTTTTTTGTATACCCCAAATTTTAAAGTGACCTTCTGCGCACAGATCTCTTTGGAGCTACCCCAGTGTGCGACGATGGTTCGACGGTGGGAGAACTACTAGCGTGAAGCCGATAAGTGTGAGAGCTTTGATCGGTTCGAGATCGCCATACTCGAAGTGCCAAAAAGGGAGATGAAGCCGGAAGCACTAATTTGAAGTTGTTGGGTGTCTCCAATGTGACAATTCTACTTAATTTGGCTCACTTTTCGACGGATTTATTTGTTTTTAGAAGAATTTGTCGATCGTTCAGTGAGAAACAAATTGCTAAACCAAAATCTTGTGACCTTATTACATTCCTATTGGTGCAACAGCTTTACGCCGCCGCCGCCCGCCGTATCTACAAAAATTCATCGTGGTCATTATTTTCTTCTTTTTTTTTCTTGGTCATATTACAAAGTTCTTTCAAATTGTATATTCATTTCCTCAATTAAATGTCTACTCACAAATATGGAAAACTTTTCTTATCATAGAGTGAAATTAACAATAAACCATACGCGAGTAGGTATCACAAAATAAAATAACTATGAAGCGATATGTTAGACATAATTCAATAAACGTACTTACTGTCCCGTTTCTGAAGCTAGCTTTTCCTCATTTTTATAGGTCTTCAACAGTTGTGTGTAATGGAATGAGCATGAGCGAGCATATTGGAAACATAAACATTAAAAACCTCACAAAAGGCACGCAGGCATATTACCATATTATTATGAATCTACTTAACCACCTTCCTTGCAATACAAACGTTTCTGTTTTCTTTTTTCTTTTTTTTTGTAGGTATAGTTATAGTTGCAGTTTAAGGCATAATTCTAACAAACAATACAGCAATAGGCAGGCATAAATGTTTGCTGTAGATTGAAGTGTGTAATGTAATTTTTCGTGAATTAAGTGGGATGAGGTATTTTTTACATGAACGGTGGGTGGCGGTGATATTTTTTTTTATTATACTTGTTTTTGGTTGTTAGTGCTTTTTTATTCATTAGTTTTATTCATTCTTAAATTGATATTTCGTTGTTGCGTAAATCTTCTTCTCCTGCTGCTACCGCTGTCAGCGGTTTGGTCATTCTGGAGAATGTTGCGCTTACATTAGCAGTTGTGTTCTTTGTGGGAAAACCTTGAAGCTAGTGATTGCGGGAAAAAAATTAAGAGGTTCCAGCAACTTTGTGTAAATTGCCAAGAAACTGGCCATGCAGTCAGTTATCAAGGTTTCCAGCTTACATCAAACACAAAGAAAAGAAAGTATCTTACTCGCAAAAGGCTAAGCGTTAAGTAACATAAGGCTTAACGTTAAAGAATCGGTCTAAAATTTTACATAACCCAATATTTCATTCGCTGATAAAATAAAAGCTTCGGCTATGCCATCATGATCCTACTCTGAGTCTAAAAATAAAAACCAGCATGAAAATCAAACTCTCTATTATATTATTATTATTATTATATATTCTTTATTTTTTTCCATTAAAATGAGAGTTTACAGTGGTTAATCCTAAGAATACGGACATGGCTTTTCTGCCGTCTGCCGGAAATGACATTTTAAAACAAAATTAATAAAGAAAAAAGAAAGGGTAATATACAAATTATTATTACATTAATCAAAATTATAATCAAAAAACGAAAATTAATGAGAAAGCGAGTTTATCATTATTTATTTTTTATTACTAATTTATTACTATTTTTTAACAATTTAGACGATTCGCAATAAAAGAATTACAATTTAGAGTGATTTTAAACATAAAAGGTGATAATTTTACATTATTTGAAACATAAAAGCACTAATAGGCATTGAGGTTAACTTTCAAAAGCTATTACGATATGTTAAAGCATGTTTGCAGTAACTATACAAAAGAGACCAACCCCGAGCACCATTTAATATTTCGTAGAGACTATTAACGGACAAAAAACTTTCTTGGAAATACAACCGTCGTATCTCTTGCAAAATAGGGCACACTGCGATAAAATGGTAAGTATCGTCTAACTCCCTTGTATTATACAGATTACAAATTTGCTGACGATCTCTATGGGGGATGAAATTCAAGTTGAGAATTTCGACCCTTGCTTTGAATATTGTGCTTATTTTAAACGAAGAGTTCTTCAGATTAAAATAGCTATCTTCGGTAAGTATTCGATGGTTTAGGTTCCTGTAGATATTTCTGGAGGTTGACGATGATGCCCTGGTTAAGTGTTCGTCAAATATCTTGTCATCAATTTTTGAAATAATTAATTAAACTCATAGACATTGCTTCAGATAACGACAACGAGAGATCGTGGGATAAGGCCAGCTGGTTCCATTCCCTGAAAGGGAATGCATTTGTTCGTAATTGTCTTGCCATTATCAATTTATGGAGACTTGTATTACTTCTTCTCATCACTCTCGAACAGTAGTCCGAACTTGCTTTCAGGCTCCTTATGAAGATTGGTGGTAGGCCAGACTCTACGTGTATGGCATAGGTCGGTGTGGAGTTTGGCAACCTGAAAATACGCTTGAAAAACATTCTTTGAACCGCCTCAAATTCTTCAAAGGTAATGACTCCAAATGCCTGTGTACCATAGCACATACAGGTGTTAACTGTAGAATTGAATACTTTAAATTTGGATGAGTGGTCAATATTTTGATTAGCGAAAAATTTTGGCCACATCAGATTAAGCGCCAACTTAGCTTCACTGCTTTTTTCCTTAGCATGTTTTCCAAGATTCAGATTGTACGTTAAAAGTACTCCCAAATAAATGAAAAGATTAGTAAAGTTTTTAACAGTTAAAACACTTATTTTGTTTCCTCAGATGTACATTTCAGAAGCAATGCTTCCATCGTCAGTGAGATTTATAAAATTAAATTAAATTAAATTATTTGTCAAAAAACTAATAATAAACAAAAATGTTTCTAAACAAAATTACAGTTGAGTTGAGTTGAATCTATTAAAAAATTTTTTGAATATTGAATCTTTGATTGGTCCATCATCACTATTCATTAGATTATTTTTGTTTTTAAATATGTAAAATGATTCAAAAGCATCTAATTCATAATTGCTATTTACATTTCTTATTAGTTTTAACTTTTAAATTTTGCAAACTAAAGCTATGACTATTTTCTAGCATATATTCTGCAACACTTGACTTTTCTTTTTCATTATATTTAAAATGTGCAAAATGTTCTTTAAATCTTTTTAGAATAGGTCTTCTTGTCTGTCCTATATATTCTTTTGCACAATCATTACATCCGATAGAATAAATTCCTGACTTTTGAAGTTGGTCAATTTTATCCTTAGATCCTCCAATCAGATTTTTTATTTTTATTTCGCTGCACTCACTCATACGGATATTATATTTATTAAAGATTGGTTTTATCTTAGATGTTATTTCTGGATAGAAATAAAATTTTGAATATTTCTTTTCGTCATTTCCTTCATTCCTTATTAGATCTAAAGTTGTATAATTTCTCAATTCTTGTTTTCTTCTATGTGCAATTGTTAAATCTTCAATCAATTCTTCAGTATATCCATTAATTTTGGCTATGTCTTTAATTTTTTGGAATTCTTTTATTTTTGTTTCTATAGTCATTGGAATATTTAGAGCTCTAAAAATCATTGAGTGAAAAGCTGACATCTTATGTTCAAAGGAATGGAACGAGTCTGATGTAATGTATCTCAGAGTATTCGTTGGTTTTCTGTATATATCCAATTCGAAATTGTCTCCATTCCGAGTTATACTTAAATCCAGAAAATTTAGTTTCCCTTCAATTTCTTCTTCATATGTAAATTTTATTGATGGGTATTTAGTTCTATTTAATTTGTTAATGAGCTGACGGAGTTCATGTTTTTTGATTATCGCCCATATATCATCTACATATCTTAACCAAATTCTTGGAAAATTTACTTGATTCTTCATTTCAGTTTCTATATGCGACATAAATAAATTTGCTAAAAACGGGCTCATATGTGATCCCATACTGCAACCAAATTTTTGTCTGTAAAACTTTTCATTAAACTGGAACCAATTTTCATCCATGCACAGTTTAGTAAGTTTTACAAATTCATTTATTTCTTCTGGTTTAAGTGTATTTCTTTCTAGCCATTTTCTCAGAAAATTCAAGTACTGTATTGATTTGTTCGTTACCAAGTCGCCAAGCTTCTTCAGGAAGTCTTCTACTCTTTCGGCTCTCAAAAACCATAGCCTTCGTTTTTTGCGCGTTAATGTGAAGATCCCATGTATCACAATATGCCACCAGTTTATTGATTTGTAGTTGCAGCGAAAATGGGTTGTCCGCCAGCAGAACTAAGTCATCGGCATATAGTAAGATCTTGATGAGAGTTCCTGCAAAAAGTACACCGCCAGGAAGAATAGAAGAGACATCGTCAATGAATAGAGCAAACAACAGAGGGCTCAAAATGCATCCATGCGGGACACCTGCAGTGGTGGCAAACCACTCGGATAACTTTGATCCGTCCCATACTGCTGCACTTGATGATGCTAGAAACTTGAAGTAAAGCATAAGAAATTTTTGAGACACTCCAATAGTTGAAAATTTGTAGAATAACGCCTGTCAATTTACTGTGTCGAATGCTGCTTTAAAATCCACAAAACAGACATACAGTTTTTTATTTTTCTCAATGTGGTTCTTAGAGATGCTTATCAATGCAAAAATGTGATCCATTGTAAAATATGCAGAGCGGAATCCGGCTTGAAACATGCTGAGTTTGTTGGTCTTTTCAACCCATGTCTTCCATATAGAATCCCAGCAAATATCTTCCGAAGAGAGTTGAGCATAGATATTCCTCTATAATTCTCAGGTTGACTATGATCTCCTTTTTTAAAAATAGCAAATATGAAAGCTTTAGAAAAATTTAAAGGCACACAGGCATTTTCATATAGGAGGTTGAAGTAATCCAGTATATAGTTCTTGAGATGGTCATTACTATTTTTGAAAAACTCAACTGGTATTCCATCGTTTCCAGGAGCTTTGTTATTTTTCATACTCGAAAGAGTGTTTTCCAATTCGCTTGAAGAAATTGGTGTATCTAGCTCAGAAACATCAAACTGTCTAGGCGGACTGAATAATTCGAATGCTCAAAAAGGTGAATCACCTGTTTTGCGTTGCTACAATTCAAGTTGTATGCCACATTGTTTCAAAGGCTTTTAGTTGTTATACTCGCATTATCAAAACACAAAAAATGGTACTATATACAGATTCATTGTGAACGTCGATATTCACTTCTTCATTCAAAATTGACAGAATCCAGGCTGTGAATATTTGGTATTCGAGGCCTTACTTAGACAACTTTTGGAATGTGTTTATTAATACGAAGTTTGCGGCTAAGGCTCGCCCAACTTCTTAGACACCGTCTAGCTGAACAACTGTCTAAAAGAGTGTTATTAGTAAATTTTATAAATATACGACTGATTATGTCGAAAAAAAAATTGTACATATGACACTTCACAAAAGCGATAAATTGCAACTCTTTAAATTTGGTCTCATGTCGTTTTGGTAATGTGACATTAAGGGGCTCGGCTAGTTTCTCGAGCTCAAATGGAGGTGACTTTTTGAAGGCGTGTAAAAAAAAACTATAGCTTCAAATGTTCTGTAAAAAGGAGTTTATTTTACATATATATGTACATGTAAATTGTCACCAAATTTCGAGTTGAAATATTGAAATCCAAGAGACATATGGACCATTTCTTGAACTCCTTGAAATTAGAATACGTCAATTTGCCGCATTTTTTAAATTTTTCTGGTATCTATAACAGGAAAATAAAAAGATGGCGGTAAAGTAAACCCTTTTTCCCATACAGCCATCTATAATTATAAAGAAAAATTTTAAATTTACAAAATGGCAGCAATTTAAAAAAAAAGTCCAAATTTCGCAAAAAAATCGTCTTTCGATGGCTGCCAAAATTACAATTTTCATCCGATCGTAAAAGTTGTAGATGGCTGTATGTAAAAACATATGGAGAGTATGCAGTTAAAATTTCAAGACGATTCGTTAATATTTGCGTGAGTTACAGCAGCGGCAAATTTGAAAAATGCAGTTTTGAGAAAAACGCATTTAAAGTTTTAAGAACAGTTTTCGATTCAACTAACAGGAAGGGAGTACAAAGGATCTAAATGTCCTTGAGCATTCAAAAATTTAAGCCGCAGGAAATACAAGGAATTGTAGGACATTAAGGAAGAGGCAGCTGTCGGGCGCCCCGCCGCGTTGGGATGGGTGGAGTTCGAGCGCCCAAGATGCTTCTTTTCTATACTCTGCCATTTCAAAAATATCCAAGATATCATTCCAATATCTTAGGACACAATTTTTGAGATGTTTACATATCGAAAAATGAAAATAAAAAATATCGATTTTTTGAAAATGAGAAACTAGCCGAGCTTAGCTTATTTCTCCAATCGTCAACGACTCTCGCAAAAACTAATTTTTCATCGCTGTTGCAAAGTCCGTATTTATTCCGCTTATGTAAATATGTAAGTAGGGAAATAAACAATATGTAAAAAAAAAATCAAATTAAAAAAACTGCCGTCAAATATTATTTCCATCCCTACACGTACACTCCATACAAAATAAGTACGCACATCGATGCATAAACTTACCCTGTTTTCAAATGCATAGTTTTTTCTTTTTAATTTATCACAAAAAAAAAGTGTTTCCCTGAAATTCGCAGTTGCCAAAAAGTCCATACACAAATGATAATGACACCTTACCCCCATCCACATCTTCGTTTCAATTGAGCTGCCGCAATCACATGCGTAGAATGCTGCCTTGCCGCTGCGCTGTGATTTCTTCATCACCACCATACTCAGCTCGCGCTGGTTGAATTGAACAAAAAAAAAATCACAATACTATGCAAATTTTCACATCACTTATTATTTTGGGGTGGGATTCTCGTATCTGCTCAAACTGAGTCACCGTAGAAAAAATTAGTAACATTCACGCATGCGAAAACATAAAATTTACATAAGAAAGGCGACGAGAATAAAAATTCTGCAAATGGGGGAAACGATCGGAAGTGGTGGTTCTTTTTTTTTTATTTAATATTATATTATTTTTCACATATAGAAAGATGATAACTAAAATCCAGTGGATAGTTAATTCCACCCTTTTGCAATTTCTCGGAATAATAATTATTTGCTTTTTTTGCACTCCGAATGCAAATAGATGGATGATACCACATTGCTTCTTTTTGAGGTAGCGATTTTTTGATTTCATTTCAAAGATTGATTTGCAGAGCCAGATTAATGTTAACGTACGCCATTGTTTGAAAACACATTGAAGCATTTTCAATTCGATTACTTACAACACTGTCTCAAATGATTTCAGTTTTTAAATGATTTAAATTTTACGAAATCCTTCAAACCGCTTGCAAAATTGAAAAAACCAATTGAAAAATGAATGAAGAAAAAATGTTTTGTTTCTTTTTAAAAATAAAATTAGCATTCAATTGATGCAGAAAAATTTCAGGACTCTTTTTCCAAAATGTCATAAAATAATAACAATTAATAACGAACAGTAGCTTAACCCACCAATTAGAAGGTTAAGAGGTAATAAAACAAAACAACATTATGGTGATATGAATGAGTGTAGAAGCAGATTTTGTCTATTCAAAATGAGACCTGGCATTTGTTCAAACAGATTTCAGATCATTTCCTTAAAAAATAGGTTGCCAAATTGTCTGATTCTGACTTTCTGCTTAAGGCTTCGCTGTTGTGGTGATAAGCCAGATGCCAATTAATATTATGTGTTGGGTCAGGAAAGACAATCCAAAATGCTCTCCCAGATAGTATACTCAGCTCCGCATTGCTCAATAATAAAACGAATGCCTCTCTAATCTTCTTATCGGTTTCAACACCGATTCTGCTTTTCATTACAACTTGGCGGTAATTAAGTGGCTGTACGTGGCTAAATGATTAGCATGAATGCCTGTTACGTAAAAGTTCCAGGTCCAACTTCCAGATACTTCCAAACGATTTTGCACGGGTATCATTTCGCGAAAATTTTCGCAGTTCTCCGAGGGCTATTATCCTATTTATCCGAGCTAGCTTTTGCTAAATCGTTTTTTGAAAAAAAGAAAAATAATAAAACAATTTATTGTTTTCTTACGGAGTGTTGATTTTTAAAAATCAAAATGAAAAGTTCAAGTGACCTTCACTCCTTATGCGTTTCATCCAGGTACAAACAGTGGGCTCATCAGTTAAATCGTTTTTTGTCGATTAGCCGTTGAGAATCGGCAGAAAATTGTTCTTCTACTTCATTACTCACAAGGCATGGTTGTGACAACCCGACAGTTGTTTCATTAACATGAAAAAGGAACCATATGGGTTCGACCCCAAATTGAAGTTAACTTATCAGCTTGAACTATAAAAATTATTGTGGACAATAGCGTAAGTTCAGAAAAGTTATGTCACTGATTGTTGGCTATGGTTATGTTTAGAAGCAGAGTAGCACTCCTTTTCTTTCCTTCCTTCTCTCTCCCTCTCTTCATACCGCGGTCTTATTTTTGAGGTTGTCGATCAACTGGCTTGTTCTTGCTAAGAGATCACTTCTAGAACTGATCTCCCTGCTTGTCAATAAGTCACAGTGTTTTAAAATGTTCTCAGCGAAGAATTGCATAAATTCATTTCATTTCATTTCAGGCATTTTCAGCGACTGTCTCAGAACGAATTTCTCAGTAAGTCTCAGTAGTCACTCGTCCATTCTCCAAGCTGAAGTCTTTGCCATTAACGAATGTTCGAGAATAGTATGTTCATCGAACACGAAAAACAAAACAATATTCATTTTCTCAGACAGCCAAGCTGCACTAAAGGCGTTAAGCTCACCTGTCATAAGATCCAAACTAGTCCAAGAGACAGTCATGTCACTCTCTGAGCTAGGAAGTGTACACTGTAATCCTCCATTGGATCCCAGCACACAAAGGCTATGATGGCAATGAGAAGGCAGACATCTTAGCTAAAGACGGCGCATCTAAACCATTCGTCGGACCTGAACCCTTCTGCGGTGTAAATAAAAGAACCTTCAAACACACTGCCGTGCCGTGCCGAGAACATCCTACTGGAAGAATCAAATAAAGCTTGGAGTAACTCATCTGGCCAAACCTGTTCAAAACTCTTTTTGCCAGAATATACTGAAATAACATCAAAATTCCTACAGAACCTCAATAGGAATACCCTAAAAATTTGCACAGGACTACTAAACGGCCACTGTTTTTTAAAGAAACATCTTCACCTAATGAGGCTGGTAGCGGACCCCATCTGTAGACTATGCCTCGAAAATTAAGAAACATCTCTGCACATCATTACAGAATGTCCAGCACTTTTCCGCCTTAGAAAGCAAATACTTGATCATCCCCCTAGATAAACTCAAACCCATTCACCCACAGAAGATTGCTAGCTTCTGGTTTAACTCAGGAGCAGGAGAACTGCAATGAAACCTCACATGGGCTGGCACAATAGGTATCATTCAGACACCGCAGTGCCCAGAGCTGAGCAAGCTCTACTCCTTAATCTATCTATCTATCTAACTACCATCACACTCGGTTTTTTTTAGTAATAACTGCCATTACCAGAGGAAGTAGAATCAAATCAGCAATAAAGAAAAACCTCATAAATCTGATAACCATACTACCTATACGTGTACCAAAAAACTATTTACACGTGTGGACATGGAGTTTAAATATGTGGCTTTTACTAGAGCTCCTTTTTAACACCTACACACTACACGTGTACCAAAAAGAATTTCACACATGTATAGGTAGATAGAGTTAATGAATACTACAATTGCGCCAAAAAGCTCTAATCCTAATAAACATGAAATTTTTTTGAAAGAATATCTCAACTAATGTTTTGCATTTGATGAGAAACACCCGAATATGGTTTAACATAAAAAAGAAATTATTTGTTACAGTTAAACCTTCAAGATTTTATGACATCCATTGAATGCAACGGAACACACAAAACACTAATCTCTCAGTCAATTAACAACAGATTTAGCTTCTAGAACGAAGAGAACGTGTTAATGCACCACCCCGCACTTACGTGTAAAACATTGGTATACTAAAATATCTCTCAAGAAAACGTGTGTTGTGCCATTTCCTGCAATTTCTGTCTAATTATTGTTTAACACTATCAATTGAGGAATATATAAAGCAGCCGCATCGCATAAGACAAAAGCATAATATGAAAAGAGATCACCATTCTCCCTTTAATAAGCCACAAAACATAAATACTGCACATTCTCGCCAAAAATCCCTATAAATCTGGGACCCGCCGAAAGTGAATTTTATTTCGATTGCAGAATTTACTCAAAAACTATGAAATATCGCGTACCAAAAACCAAAACATGAAATTACCTCCAGAGAAAGGACAGGGCGGAAGGAGAAGCGCGGGTCGCAAATAATTACGCCAAACATGCCAAAGGCATCGGCACTGTTTTGCGCACATTAACAGCAGCGCTTGTTCATGTTTTATTCTTCTTTTATGTTTGCAAATTATTTTCTTGTCTTGTGGTATGTTTCGAACGATTCTTGTACTACAAATTTTACAAAATTAATATCTCCAATAGCCCTTACGTTTTCGGTTCTTTCCCACTTCGAAATTCAAATTTCTTATAATTTATTTGGAAGATATTTCATACCAATTCTTCAGTGAATTATCTATTTTTTTCTTCATTCAGTATTTTAGGAAAACTTTGTGATATCTTGAGTAAATAGATGGTGATTGAGAATTCACACTGCGAAAAAAATTTACCTTTTTCAATTGCTAAAAATTAGTGCGCCAATGAAATGCGTAAGACCACAGTTTTGTTGTTTGGTCACCCTATTTATTTTTGGAACGAAGTTCCTTATCGCGCGTTGTGAAAGGGGGCTAGACGTAAAAAATTCTTACGAAAAGTTGTCACGACACTTTCTGCTACAGTAAGCTATTGTAAACTGTGCGGCGTCGCATGTTTCTCTGCCTGTCTGTCTGTCTCTCTCTCTCTGTCTCTCTCTCTCTCTCTCTCTCTCTCTCTCTCTCTCTCTCTCTCTCTCTCTCTCTCTCTCTCTCTCTTATAGAAAGCAAGCCAGATATTTTCATTTCTATTATAACTTAAGAAAAAATAAAATTTTATTACAATTCCTTCACTAATTAATCGAAAGCAACTTCGTTCCATCCGGGTGTCCCTTGACACCTCTCTTCTTTTTTTATTTCAATTAATGTTTCGGGTGTGTTTTTGTCGCAACTCAGCAGTTGCTTGGAAATGCATTTTAAAACTGAGCACGAAAACGAATCACTTCTGAACTGAGTGTTGAACATTGATTTGTTATTGCAGTGGTAGAGTGCATTGCGAAGCTGATTATAGGATTGCTGATTTGTGACAAAAACGTACCTGATGATGGTTTCGGTTCAGCCTGATTTTTTCAAATTAAGTCTCAGTTTTTTGGCGAGACATTTTCACTTTTAGCACCCCTTAGTCTCCCGAAAAGTAATGGGCTTTCCTGTTTCACTTCTGTTCATAATTTCGCGTCACGATGAGTTGTTTATCTCCAAAAAAAAAATCTTAAATAAAACCTAGTGTAAACTATATTTTTTGGGTAGAGTAAAAAGAAAATGCTGAACGGTTTGGTCTTGCCAGTGCACATTTCGTTCGTTTAATGGGCTTTGGGTAAAGTACTGCATTCGTGAAATGGTCCGATTCATTTATTTAAACGAAATTATATACTCGTAAGTGTCAATGGTAGGTACGATTCATAGTCAGATCATACAGTAATTTTATCCCACTGAGTAAAGTGGAAATAATAGGATAAAATAGTCCTGTATAAAATTTTGAGATGGTAAGTGTATCGGAAATACGAAACAAAAACAACTTACAACTTCGTTGTTCGTTGAACAATACAATTTTGACCATTTGACAATTTTGGTGGGGGCAAAACCCCCATTTATTAGGCTTAATACAAGCTATTACCCATTTGTAACTTACAAACTAAGAAACTTAATAGCTGAGAGGGCTTAGGAGACGAAGTTTTAGGCAGGGAGTACTCATATTGAAGTCAAAACAAGAAGAGTGAGAATTGACATCCCTCAGCATTCGGGAGATGGGTCCATTGGAGCCGTAGAGGTTCGATGGGTGGGAAGATAGAACAGACGGGGATTCCGAGTGTTACGAGGGTTAGTATTTAGAAAAACTGATTCGTTAAGGGCTGGGCATTCGGTGAATGAAGAGAATGTCAAATATTTCTCTTCAATCTTTCAGCGTATTGAGGTTGAGGAGTTTGATTTGGTCTTGATAAGGAGGTAATCAAAGGTTTACTCCAATTAAGACCTCAAAGAGCAAATCGGAGAAAACGGCGTTGTATGCTCTCAATTCCGGCAATGTGCACTTGTTGTAAAGGTGATTAGACTTGTCAAGCGTATTCAAGAAGCGGACGAACAAATGAAATGTGAAGGGATCGGGCTACGTAGGGGTCCGCAAATTCTTTGGACCATCGTTTCACGAAGCCAAGTGTTGAATTTGCCTTAAGAATTATATCGTCGATATGCTTGAGGAAATTCAGCTCACGGTCGCAAATAATCCCAAGGTCACAGATTATTATACAGCTACTGATCTTTTACAGTTTATTGAGGGAAACGACGAGTGTTCCTCTTGTCACGCTTAAAGAAGTGAGAAGCATGTGTCAACATCTAACAAAAAATCACCGAGGTAGGGTCTAATGACTGCTCGGGCTTTCAATGAAATTCATACTTTCAATACCCTTCAAAAAGTCGAATTTATAATAAACGCATGCTTTGAACTAAGATATTGGAAAATGACAGAAGTCATTGTTATACAAAGACAAAGGAAGCCACCAAGAGAAGTCACATCTTACAGACCAGTTTCGCTCAAAACAATAATTAATCAAAAGCTTTCAAAAAACTGCTACTCAAAAGTCTTAATCAAAAAAAAAAAAAAAAAAAGTGACTAATTCTGAGCCAACACTTTGGTTTTTAAAATAAACATTCCACGACAGGTCAGGATAGGTTAGGTTAGTTGGAAGTGGCTGTCAGCCAATGAGTAATGCCTACGTACATTGCCTGACACATTTAGGCCGCAAGGGCCCATTGTGATACCACAGAGATCAGCAAGTTAATCACCTACTGATCTCAGAAACCCGATGTAAAATTAACGAGTTGATCACCCATTTATCTTCCATTACGGAACTAGCCGGTTAATCACCCGCTAGTCGAACCACGCAGAACTTTTAATGTATTTCGAAAGACTTTTAGGGGCTATGTTAGCTTAGTCTAATCATCGAAGAAGAATTCACCGAGATGAGCAGTGCAGGGCATGAGCAAAGAAGGTGTTGAACGGTTTCTTCCTCTTCTTCGTCCATGCAGCTTCTGCAGAAATCATTGGAAAAGACACCAAGTCTTTTGGCGTGTCTTCCTATTAGACAGTGTCCCGTAAGAACACCTATGCTAGAACCTAGATACAGGTGGTTAAGGGGTAATTTTTTTGTCTACACACGGCCAAACTTTTTTGGTTGCAAGGCAGTTGTTACTCTCAGTCCATCTAGTGTTTGTCATCCTCGAAGCGTCTTGTCTAAGTAGGAGTTTACATGTAGTGATAGGTACACCTATGTTGTACCATTCTGAGCGTAGGGAAGTGGTCGTGCCCTTTTTGGCTAGTTCGTCTGCCATACAGTTGCCTGGTATGCCCCTGTGCCCCGGCACCCATGAAAGGTGAATGTTGAACTGATTTGAAATCTCCCAAACTAATTCCGTTTTGTGGGGACTGATATTCAGACCACAATCTACAGGCCAATTGTTAAGCTTCCTAAGTGCTGTTTGTAGCAGCTCAGCTAGGGTTTGTGGGTGCTTGCCTGAAACTACAATTGCAACATCACCCGCATGGGCTATGGTTTTGAAACCTTCGTTCTCTAGGTCGATTAACAATTTGTTAACGACCAGATTCCACAGTAGAGGAGATAGAACTCCTCCCTGCGGGGTTCCTCTATTGGCCATTCTGCTTGTTTTGTAGTCTTTCAGATTACACCTCTTAATGTATTGCAAAAAGCTTTCCAAATGGTTAATGTTTGCTTTTGAGTCATTGAGAACTATCCCGAAGTATTTGTATTTGTATTAGTATTTCATGTTCTGGTAGAGATTAATAAATTATTTTTTAAGCACAGCATGCTCGGATTCATAAAACGTTGGTCGAAAGAATTTTCCGATCCGTATATTCTCAAATCCCTGTACGTTACTTTCGTTAGGCCAATCCTTGAATAAGCCTCCCAAGTGGGGTCACCTTATCAAATAACACAAGCTAAACGCCTCGAAGCTGTCCAACATAAATTTCTCCTTTACGCTCCACGCAAACTTCCCTGGGAAAGTGGGAAGATAGATACTACTTGTCTCCATACGCTTATCGTCTACAACTTATTGATCTTCAGTCTCTTCAAAGGAGACGTAAGATCTCAGATATCGTATTTGTTCAAGATCTTTTGAGTGGAAACATTGATTGTCCGTCGCTTTTGAGTTCAATATCTTTAATGTAAATTCACGGAATCTTAGGGCTGTTCCCCCTTTCCGAATTCCCTATCACCGTACGAACTATAGTTTCTACAACTCTATGTCGCGTATGTTACGTAATGTCAATGATTTCTTTAATCTGTTCGATTTCCATACCTCAAAATCAACCCTCCGTAAATCTCTTTCTCCATACTCACAATGAATTGCACCCTCCGGATTTCATTTTGCTTTTGAATAAATTTTTTATTTTAGATATAAGTTTTGCTTGTACTAAGTGTAAATAAATAAATTATAAAAGTTTAATAAATTTTCTAAAAAAAATATTAAAAATCAACTAGGCCACTTACTACCACATACTGCTTTTGAAAGCCTTGTTCTTTGAGTAACATTTAAGTTCAAGTTATTTAAGTGAATTGATTGTGGGTAATTAAGTCTCAAAATCAAAATTTAGAAAAAGTTACAAAATTTTGCCTTTATAAAAATAATTATAATTTTTAAATAATTAATGCTCTTATTTTGAGAAATTAGAGAAAGTGAAAGATACTTCAATCCAGAAAATCCATTTTTTGGGGTTGCTACTAAGTGTACGTTATTCCCTGAGACAACAAGAATTTTTTTAAATCATGAAGAGCACAGATAAGTTGTCTGATTAAGATATTTTTTTGGTAAAGGTGTAGATAATGGGGGGGGGGGGGGGGGTGTAACTTTTTTTGAGGGTGTGACCGCCACCTGCTTGCACTTGGAGGTTGTTGTGGGGGGCTCCCCCTACCACCCCTGACTTTACATTATCTACACCTTTACCCTTTTTTTTTTTATTTAATTAGCGCGCACATCAAGGGGTTGAATACCCTTATAATGTTATAGAACACAGTGCGAGCATTTAGGAAAATAGGTGAGGATTCAATAGGAGATGCACATTGCTTTTGAAATTCTGTGAATCGTAATGCAGGGGAAATACAGAGCCAGGTAAAGCATTCAACATTCGGGTGGTGCGACTAAAATCAGAATCTCTATACTTGAATGTACGCCCGAAATTGGGCTCAAGATAAAACTGATGAGCATTCCTAGCGAGGCGGGTGTTGCGGCTAAATTGTTTCAGGCGAGGAATGCAACTGGTTACTTACCTAGAGCACTGTTTGTGAAAAAAAACGATAAGAGACAGGCAACGTTTCGACGATGTTCAAGAGAATCAATCGATTCTACGATTGAACCATCACCTATCAATTTTAACGCTCTAGTTTGTACCCTATCAAGTAGGCGCAAAGATGTTTGAGGAGCACTTGACCAGATATGGGAGTTATACTCCAGTTTTGGGCGGATGAAGGCCTTATAAATTGTAGCCAGATCAGAAGGGGTGAAGAACTTCCTGCATCGTCTCAAGAAGCCTAAGCATTTAGCAGCGTTTTTGGCGACTTCAAACGAAGATCATCGTTTACACACATACCAAGTACTGACAGCTTTTCGGTTTGTTGGATGCAGGTACCATTCATGGATAATGGCAATGGGGGAATGTTAAGCTTCAACGACAAGAGACAGCATTGAGTTTTCGAAGCATTGAATTCTACTCGGTTTTTATGACCCCATGTAACAATGCTGTCAAGGTCAGAATTCAATGAGCTTATCATACGCAACCGTATCATTGGAAACGAATATGAAAAACTGAAAGACGAGTCGTCAGCAAAACAGTTGAGAGGATTAGAAGTTTCAGACAAGAGATTATTTATGAAAATGAGGAAGAGAGTCGGAGACAAAACAGAGCCCTGGGCAAACCAGCATTTATGAAGTGGGTATCAGACTTGAAGCCATCCAATACAACTTTTATTGAACGGTCGGAAAGGTAATTTCTAAACCAACGAAGAAGAGACTCATCGATACCAAAAGCACGCATTTTCAATAAAAGAGCCTGATGCCAAACTCTATCAAATGCTTTTAATATCAAGTGCAATAATCGTACTTTCTCCAAAACAATGTAAAGATTGGTTCCACTTTTCAGTGATATATGCCATTAAATCACCAGTCGACCGTTTGCTACGAAAACCGTACTGATGGTCATTAAGAAGCATTCGTTCTTCATGATATTTCATAAGTTGACGGTTTATCAACGTTTCCTTGACCTTGGAAAGAAGGAACGTTAGTGCAATTGGACGGTAATTGGAGGTGGAGAAAGATTCACCTTTTTTAGGGACCTGCTGGACAAAAGTAGATTTCCATCTTAAATTTAGCTCTATCGATGGAGCTGACATATGGAGAGTCATTGAAAACGAGCGTTGGGAACGTTGACGTGGTCGAGTTTTTAATATTCTTCACAAAAGACCAAGAGTTTTTGCTTCCTTTTGGACACAACAGTATTTTTTGACTTACTTTTTGGTCATGCAAAAACTTGGTCTTTTGTAATTGAGCATTATACCTTTTCTCTCGAAATATTAAGAGTATTAAACTTTCCGTCAGACGACTTAAAGCCATGCTTGTAAATCTTAATCAAAATTGTACTTATTATGGAAAAAAATAAAGATTCTTTAATAATAATAATAACTGAGCATTACAGTTATTTCTGGCCCGTTTGAACAAATTTCGGTTTTCTACGGTAGGGTTATCTTTGAATTTTCGAAAACTACTTTCTCTATCCCTAATCGCCTCTTTACAGCTTGAATCGAAACACGAATTCTCTTTGGGGATGATACTTTTTATTCTGTGAGGAAAAAAATTTCTCATGCCGTTGAGAATTACGTTAGATATCATATCAGCCGATGCGTCTGACACCAAGCTCAGTATGGTTTTGTATTGTTTTAGTCCGAAAGGATAAATGAGCACTTACGTGCGACACGACAATACCCATTTTACTTGTTCATTATTATTGAACTTTCGTTGTAGGCTTGCCGGCTATTTTACTTAAATCATACCAAATAATTACCTCCTTGTATGCACCCATCCGCTTATTAATTCCAAATTGTATTCCTGCGGTTTTCTAGCCTGGTGGAAATCTAAATTTACATAATAATACAAAAAAAGATATTGGATAGGCAGTCATGCCAGATTATCAAACAGAACTGTACCTAATCTTGCAAATATCTGTTGTTTCAGGAATGTGCTAACAAGAAATCTTTTAGTTACACGATTTGGGTGGACTTTAGGCTAATTATGTTGGTGAGCTATTCGTTGTTCTTATTAATATGTCATCAACATTTAGCTTTTGAGCTTTGAGAAGTTGGTTGTATATGATTAGAGAAGGAAGTTGGCGGGTCATTGAATATGAAAATTGTGGTGTGTGCTGTGTGCGTCACTAATTTATATAAAGAACTTTGATTGATTTCACCAGATCAATCCGCTTTGCTTGTAAAAAAAATAAACTCGTCGACAAAGACGAAAACATTCCATAAAAATACAATCCCATTTTTCACTTTCCCCATTTCAAGCACAACAAAAATTTACAAAAAAAACTCTAGCTGCAATTGGAGCAGGGGACAAGTTTGTCATATTCTTGTTATTCGACTCGACTGACATTCAAATAATGACAACCTCTCAGAAATTTGAATAAATACAATTTTTGTCTTTCATCTCTACCTACTCCTCCATAAGGCGACCTCTTAGACTAGCGTTCGAATGCCATAGATTGATTGAAGTGAACAAGCAAATAAGTAGGTACTTATAGGCCATAACCGATGTTACCTACTTCAGAGTATTCATAATGGATAAACTGTGTGTGATTGGGTTTTGGGTTTTGAGGTCTATTGTGTCTTTTTTACAAATTTAAAATTAAAAAGTGGATTTAATCCACAAAAAAAAGAGTCGTCGAAGATTGTCTTTGACTTCATTTTGGTTTTGTTTTCTGCCTTTTGTTTTTTTTTTTGTTTTTAATCTGCGCTTGGATTGAGGAGAACTAGTTTTATCGTTTAAGCGGACAAAAACAAAAAAAAATCATCAAAGATATGTCATGTTTTTCTATTTCCAAGAGTATGGCATGGCTACGCTGCTGCTGCTGCCGCTTAGGTGAATTTCTACGCTGAATTGTGTTTCTTTTGATTGACACTTTAAGTTGACTTATAAATTCAGAACGGATTTGAATAATTTTTTTTTATTTTTTTGATAATGAGAGGCTTGAATGTGAGGAGGAGGGCATCGGCACGGTGCGGTGTGAAGATTTTTTATTGAAAGGGACTTGGATACCTATGTTCACTTATTTACACATGCGTGAACGTTAAGAGAGAGATGTAAATGTTATTATTTCACAAAAGCAAATATCAATCATATATTACCCACCCACCTACACGATTTTTAATTTTGATTAGACAAGTATTTTTGAGTGCGGTCTGCGGTGCGCGGCGGTTGAAGTTGATGAAATAAAAAGAAAGATTTTTTTTTAGATTCTTCTATTTTTCGTTGAATTTAAAGATCGTTAATGGTGTTTAGATGACGTAGGAAATTGCGATATTTACTTTGTGGGAATTATAGTTGGGGGTGAATGTAGACCCCTAGAAAAATCCTTCGGCAACTATTTAAATTTCGATTGTGCTCTCACGCATTATCTTCACATATATGTAGGACCAAATATTAGTCGGTGTATTTTTCGAAACGAAGAAAGGTTCGGATGATCAATGTCTTATAAAGGGCTGTGTTTCCCTACTAAGACCGTACTGGTCTTAACTGCAGTTTTAGGCACGCTCCTAGCTATTAAGTCTTGCACCGTACAATACCGACTATGCCAGCCTTCCACTACTTACTCTAGTTAGGTTAGGTTAGGTTAGGTTAAAATGACTATCAGGAAAATAAATGACACACTTAGACCAGTATTTGGTCCATTGCGATACATTAAGAATTAAGCGAGGGAGTACCTCACTTAACAAAACCTTTTGGAGCTTTTGATAAAGCGAAAGAGATGCAGGGTATCTGGTTCGCCAGATCGCTTAGATCATTAAGGAAGTATTTTCCTAGATGCCGTTTTCTTTTAAAGGAGAGTGCAGGACATGAGCAGAGGAGGTGTGGAATAGTCTCTCCCTCCTCCTCATCTTAGCAACTTCTGCAGAAGTCGTTAGAGGAAACGCCGAGTCTTATGGCGTGTTTTACTATCAGATAATGTCCGGTGATGACATTGATTACGGAGCTAATGTGCAATCTGGTTATGGATAACAAATGTCTTGTGCGTTTTAGATCTAGTTTTGGCCATATCTGTTTTGTTGCCACACACGTAGTGATATTGTTCCACCTATTATTTGTTCTATCCATTGCCTCTTGCTTTAGCATAAGTTTACATGTAGCGATTGGTATACCAACCTGCTGGTTGAGATCAATAGAACGGTTCCTTTTCTGGCGAGTTCATCGGCTTTGCAGTTACCTACGATATCTCTGTGCCCCGGCACCCAAATAAGAAATAAGGTAAATATAGTACTGTTCAGCCATCTGCTTTAGAGACAGGCGACAGTTAAATGCGGTTGCTAAGTTCGTAGAAACAGCGCCGAGTGATTTAAGGGCTGCTTGACTGTCTGAGAAAATCCGGATGTTCACTGAGAATATCACGTTATCTTTTAGCCTTGATAGGGCCTCTTTGATCGCCAGAATCTCCGCTTGGAACACGCTACAATGGTTTGGAAGGCGAATGAGAGACTTACGTTAAGTCGATTTGATTAGGTACACCCCACAGCCGACACCTTCTTCGGTTTTTGAACCACCTGTATAGAAATTAATTGAATCATCTCTCAAGAGCTCTTTGTCTTCCCAAATAGTTCTCGATAGGATTGAGACTTGGAACTTACTATCAAAAACCAATTGGGGGAAGGTGTAGTCGGAGTGGCAAGGGATTGTTCTGAATAAATTCAGGATTGTAGCGTGACCGACGTTGTTATCGGTCCATTGGGAGATAACTCTCATACGAATGGCTGTACTGGCGGCCATTTGTTTGCTGAAGATATCTAGTGGTATGAGATTAAGAAGTATGTTTAGGGCAGCTGAGGGTGTTGATCTCAGTGCTCCGCTTATACATAAACAGGCTGTTCGTTGGACCTTGCTTAGATTATCGCAGTATGACCTTTTATCAAGAGTGGTCCACCATACCACTACTCCGTATGTGAGTATTGGTCTGATGACCGCGGTGTAGAGCCAGTAGGTGATTTGGGGATAATAGCATAAGTATTCAGTTTTTTTTGTTGCTGTTGGAATATAGTATCTATTTCTCTTAAAAATATGTAAGCATTGGTTGCTCATTGCAATGTCCAAACAAAATGTAGAATACCGGACAGCATTTATCAAATTTTTTGTTCTTGACCTATTCCACCTTCTCAAGTGATTATAAAAGTAAAAAAGCCTTGCGTTTTTACGAAGAAAGCTAACATTGCTCACATTGAAACTATAACATATGGTTGATATGTGAGCAAAATTATTTTCAGCTCAATAGCAAAAATGTGCATATTCGAATAGAGCATTTATTGATTTTGTCCGGTACTGTATAATCAACAACAACGTTAATAGAAATTTCATAGACTCTTCTTTCATGGACTATTACTGTAAAAATCTGCGAAGTGGAGCCTGGAGCTGAGGTACTTCACGTTTGCTCTTAACTTCTCTGTCGCTCACTCTCATTACATCTATTGGTAAGAGAGCAGAGAATCTAGCGGTGCGCTGCGTGTAAGCAGGAGTCAGTTACATAATGATTTGTTTGAATTATAGAAAAATTTTGAAATCGTTGAAGTAAAACATTAACTTAAAAAACTAATATTAATTACGATAGTGAATTTATTGACCGAATAGTACTGGTGTGTTAAGTGATCCGTGTTCGACATTGGCAAACAATTCCGGCAATTCTACAGTGGCAATGCAATTGGAATCGGATCGTTTTTGTTCTGCTTTATTTGACGGTACATATTATCAGCTTCTACTAGACAAATGTACAGACAAGAACACAGTAGCAGTTTGTATGAGGTGTTCGGACCATCAAAGTAAAGAAGTCAAGGGCTATGGAAAAACAATATCTAACTTTTTAGGACATTTAAAACGGAAACATGGCACTGATGCAGAACAAGAATGTCGAAAATATATGAAAGACAAAAAACATACCAAGTACAGAAATAATACAGCTCAGACTTCTAGGCAAACTCCCAAAACACCTGTAACTCAAGAAAGTTTTGGTCGTAACTTAGTAAATTATTTCGCTAGCTCAATGATAGCCTTACGAACCGTGGAAGACACGTACTTCATTAAGATGATGGAGGATTTAAATTTGACAAATAAGGGAATAAAGATACCAGCGCTCTCTCCGAAAAAAAATTGGCAAGGAATCACATGATCAAATTTGCGAGATAAAGCAAAAACTAGCAGCAGTGCAGTTTTTGTGCAAAACCGCTGATATATGGTCAGGCATAAAAAGAAGTTTTCTGGGTGTAACAGTGCACTGGATTGACAAGGACTTCAAGAGGCGTTCCGCAGGTTTAGCTTGTCGGCGGTTTCAAGGAGCACACACTTACGACCGCATCAAAGATTTGCTTCTCAAAATATTTTCAAATTTTGACATTGACCCCAACAAAATATTATGCTGTGTTACAGACAATGGGTCAAATTTTGTGACATCGCATTGAAAAACTTCGAAGGACACTAGCAGAGCCAAATGATGAAAACTTGTCTAATCTACATTTCAATTTGGGAACAAGCGTTATTGTTCTTTTCAAGGTTCAATCACAAGGACATTGCTATGTTTCGTGAAACGTTGGAAATGATCATTCCAAAAATCTGACTTCGACGTTTCATTTCTAATTTTTAATCAAATTCGATAGAGTTTGGCATCAAGCTCTTTTATGTAAAATGCGTGCATTTGGTTTGGATAAGTTTCTTCTTCGCTGGATTAGTAGCTACCTTTCTTACCGTTCATTACAAGTTGTTTTGGACGGCTATAAATCTGAAACCCACAAAATAAATGCTGTTGTGCCCCAGGGCTCCGTTTTGTCTCCGAAACTTTATCATATTTTCATTAACGATCTTCTGTTTGAAACTACTAATCCACTAAATTGTTTTGCCGACGACAGTACCCTCAGCTTTTCATATTCGTTCTTAAGTTCACATCCCTCATCTTCGGACGTGGAACTAGGGCGACAACGTATGTTAAGTTCATTAAATTCTGATCTAGACAGCATTGTCCAGTGGGGAATAAAAAACCGGGTAGAATTTAATTCTTCAAAATCTCAATGCTTACCTCCCTTACCTCCACTATCCATGAGTGGCTCTTGCATCGTTCAAACAGATCAGCTTTCAATCCTCGGTAAGTGCATTACCAACCACCTCTTGTGGAATAACCATATACTTGACATCGCCAAAAACGCTGCAAAGTGCTTAGGCTTTCTTCGACGATGCAAGAAATTTTTTTAACCCAATGACCTGGCAGTCATCTATACAAAACGCACATTCGTCCTAAGATGGAGTATAATTCCCATATTTGGGCAGGTGCTCCTTCAACCCACCTCAATCTTTTGGACAGTGTTCAGAGAAGAGCCTTTAAAATCATTGGAGATACGAACATCGTTGAAACTTTTACGACATTCGAACATCGTCGTAATGTTTCTTGTCTCTCCTTATTTTATCGTTTTTTTACAAACAGTGCTCTTATGAGATTGCCAGATGCATTCCTCCTCTTAAACAATTCAACCGTAATACTCGCGCTTCCAGGAATGTCCATCAGTTTACCCTTGAGTCCAATTTCGGACGTACTGTTAAATACAGAGATTCCTTCTTCAGCCGTACCACGCGAATGTGGAATGTATTGCCCAGCTCTATTTTTCCCTCTCATTACAATCTTCAGAAATTTAAAACTAATGTGCATCGGTAACTCCTTTTAAACTCTCTCCCTTTTTCCTAACGCTCGTACTGTGTTACTTAACATGTTAAGGGTAGTCACAACCCCTTGAGTGCGCGCAAATTACTTACTTACTTACTTAAGGTGGCGCTACAGTCCGGGTCGGACTAGGGCCTCAACCAACATGCTTCTCCAGCCAGCTCGGTCCCTAGCTAGCTGCCTCCAGTTTTGCACGCCAAGTTGGTTGAGGTCCTCTCCTACTTGCGTGCGCCACCTGAGTCGCGGTCTTCCTCTACTGCGCCGTCCCTCGGGATTAGATTCGAAGACTTTCCGGGCCGGAGCGTTGGTGTCAATTCGCTCTACATGACCCAGCCATCTAAGCCGCTGGACCTTGACTCGTTTGACAAGGTCAGTGTCGCTGTACAGCCCGTACAATTCGTCGTTAAATCTTCTTCTCCACTCTCCATCTATGCAGACGGGACCAAAAATCACCCGAAGAATTTTTCTCTCGAAGCATCCTAAAGCGTTCTCGTCTGCCTTTGACAAGGTCCATGCCTCTGCGCCATATATAAGAACCGGGATGATAAGTGTCTTATACAGGGACACTTTAGTTGCTCGAGAGAGGACTTTACTACTCAATTGCCTTCTTAGTCCGAAGAAACAGCGATTGGCAAGAGTTATTCTTCGTTTGATTTCAGCGCTGGTGTCGTTGTCTGAATTAATAGCGGCGCCTAGGTAGACAAAGTCCTTAACTACCTCAAAGTTATAGCTGTCTATTTTGACGTTCTGTCCAAGACGTCGGTGTTGGGTGTCGTTTCTTGATGACAGCATATACTTGGTCTTGCCCTCATTTACCACTAAACCCATCTTCTTCGCTTCCGTCTCAATGCTCATGAACGCGCCATTGACATCATGCTGCGTTCTTCCAATTATGTCAATATCGTCGGCATATCCGAGCAATTGAACGGATCTTTGAAAGATTGTGCCTCTTGTGTTGACGTGGGAGTTTTGCACTATTGTTTCAAGAACGATGTTGAAGAAGTCGCATGACAGTGCATCGCCTTGCCTAAAACCTTTTTTGACATCGAATGTATCGGTGAGATCTTTTCCGACCCTGATGGAGGAGTGTGCGTTCTCCATCGTCATCCTACACAATCGGACAAGTTTGGTAGGGGTGCCAAAACTAGACATGGCTCTATAAAACTCCTCTCTATAGATGCTGTCATACTGTCTCCTTTCTTGAGGACCGGGGACACAATGCTGAGGTTCCATTCATCGGGCATGCTTTCTTCCGACCATATTTTGCAAATGAGCTGGTGCATACTCCTGACCAGGTCATCGCCTGCCGATTTAAACAATTCGGCAGTGAGACCATCAGCTCCAGCAGCTTTGTTGGACTTTAGCTTGGATACTGCTGTCTTCACTTCGTTCAGGTCGGGTTGGCGGAATTGTTGGTCTACATCGCCTAAATCGAATGGTTCTATCTCTCTTACAGCGGAATTGGGTTCATCATCGCCGTTATAGAGCTTGGAGAAGTGGTCTTTCCATATCCTCAGCATTGACTGCGGCTCCACAAAGATGTTCCCTTGATCGTCTTTGCAGGCTTCGGCTCGGGGGCTTGTAGCCCGAGGCACCTTCTGGTAAAGCTTCCGAACCTCATTCCTGCTGTGGCACCCTTCTATCTCCACGATCGCGCGCTTCTCATGCTCTCTCTTTTTCCGTCTGAGAAGCCGGTGTTCGTCTCTCCTCTTCTGCTTGTAGAGCTCATAAGCAGTTCTAGTCTTTTTGTGCAGCGCCGCTTTGTATGCTTCCTGTTTAGCTGCATGTGCTTGCCGGCATTCGTCGTCAAACCAGGGGTTTCGTTGTGGTGGCCGTGTGAAACCCAGCACTTCAGAGGCGGCATCTCTGATGGCTGATTGGCAGTGCTGCCACTGGTTCTCTATACTTGATGCTGGCGGCATAGGACTCCTTAAGAGGTTGTAAGAGACTCGATCGGAAAAGGACTAGACGATCTCTTGAGATTGTAGTCGTGCAACGTCAAATTTTCTCACAGTATTTCCTTGTGTTTGCTTGGATCGGGATATCCGCAGTCGTACCTTGGCTACAACAAGGTAGTGGTCCGAGTCAATGTTGGCCCCTCGGAATGTTCGGACATCCTCTATACTGGAGAAGTGTCGTGCGTCGATCGCAATGTGGTCAATCTGGTTGACGGTTGATTGATCAGGAGATTTCCATGTCCCTTTGTGGATATTGAGGTGCTGGAACCGCGTACTAGCTACCAGAACATCTCGCCCCGCAACGAAATCGATCAGCCTGAATCCGTTATCGGAGGTGTTGTCGTGCAGGCTGTATCTTCCGATTATTCCACCAAAGATATCCTCTCTTCCTAGCTTGGCATTAAAATCTCCTAGGACAATCTTAATGTCATAGCCAGGGCACTGCTAATATGTTTTGTCCAGGAGCTCGTAGAATACGTCTTTGGTGTCTTCATCTTTTTCCTCTGTGGGGGCGTGTGCGCAAATGAGGCTTATGTTGACGAATTTAGCCTTGATGCGGATTGTTGCTATGCGCTCGTTCACATAGTTGAAACTCAAGACTTTTTGCCTGAGTCTAGTTCCAACAATAAATCCACATCTAAACAGTCGCTGCTCTTGTTCTCGGTAGCAATCGCCGTAGTATAGCATTTCTTGGATAGCGGTAATATCTGATTTGTAGCAGTTTAGGGCCTCCGCTAATTGTTCGGCTGCACGTGATCTATTAAGGGACCTAACATTCCACTTACAGATCCGAAGTTCGTTGTCCGTTTTTCGTTTGCTAGGTTCGTCATCAGTAAATCCGTCCGTATCCGAGGCTTGTTGGTGCTTCGCAACTAACAATTGCTTTACGTGGCCGGGAAGTCACCCCGACAGCACGACCCCCAACCTGGAGGGCCAGATCCTTGTATAACTCCAAAGATGGGGAGCCGGATAAACCGTTCCTTATAGGCCTGAGCTCCAAATATGTTGTAGTAGCCCTATAAGGTGCTCACTAAGTAGTTCAACCTGACTGGAACTGTAGACGCCACCGTTGATTCCATCTAGGGAAATCCTCCGCTGCCGTCTGGATGAAAGAAGAGGTGCCTTAGTGCAAAAACACCTCCCCCCCCTCTCTCGTTTGCTGCCACCAACAACCTTCCACTAGGGTTGAGACCCAATCTCCAGTTGAGGTACTAGGCACCCGATGTTACGTGGAGGTGAGAGTAGGAGTTCATAGACAGAGGTGGGTTTTAAGAAAAACCTATGAACGCTAGGGTCCTCTTGGGTGCACGTGTCTACCATTTAAACATTCATTTTTCATTATTCATTTTGTGAAAACGTTCAAAATATTCGATGTGACTACAACATCCTTAATCGAATACGATGAAGACAACGAATCTTTGACTTCAAGTGGCAGCGAGGACGAGTTGAGAAGAAATGAACTTGAAGAGACTGAAGAACAGTTCGGCACTAGACAATCACACGAAAATGAAGATATTCTGTTTGAAGAACATGTTATATTCAACCACCAAACAAAACAGTTCGTTACCATTTCACTTCCGGTGCAACACGCATACTTTAAATTTAGTTGCTAGTAAGGACGTCCAACCCTTGCTGACTGACAAATCGAAATGTCTTGGGAAAATGCATTCTTCGGTTATGGAAAAATGTAACGATTTGTGGAGTGCTGCTGCTCGCCCAAAATCAGCTGAGATTATACATAACATTCTCGGACATACGTTAACACGACCTGGCGTAACTAGATGGAATAGTTACTATAATGCTTTGAAAAATATATTGAAAATCAAAAGTACTTACTCTCAACTAGCCAAATCACTTGATATTAGAAATCCATTACGATACCTTGAGTTTCAATATGTTGAGGAATACTGCAAATGAGCTGCTCCAGTTGCAACCGCTTTGGACATATTGCAGGCCGATGATTCATTTTATGAAATATTATTACAATGTCTTCATGCACTAAAAAAAAAATTACGGAAGATCACTACAACTCCAAATCTGAAGTACTGTAAGCCACTTGCAGAAAAGTATTTGCAAAGTGTTGAGAAAAGATTTGAAGAGTTTTATATTCTCTCGAGTGAGACTAGTAAGTATGCAGCCATTGCAGCCCTGAGCTATCCGAGGTTTAAGAAAAAGTGGCTTGTATGCCTAACAGCAGCTGATCAAAACAAGTGTTTAAAATTGTTTAAATCAGTAGTAAAGAAGGAAACGTCAGAAATCCCAGATGCTTCGAGAGCCAACAATGCGGCTAGTAATACACGCCACCAAGAAAACGAGTTTTTTGATTTCGATTCCGACTCCGGAAGTGAAGAAGCGGAGTCATTAGATGCTAAGAGAAGAACGGACTTGATTATTTCAAATTTTTTCGCCGAGGGAAGCCAAGAAGAAGATCTTCTAAAAAAGTATCCTGTTAAAAGCAAAATTTTTCATTTTATCAGATTAAATTTAATCAAATTAATTTATTGATTAAAAAATTAATCGATTAATGCCAACACTGGAACGAAGTCAATTTTATTCCACGATTATTCGTTTTTGTTTCATGTCGTAGTCTCGTTACGACTTTCAAGTATTTTTATAATAAATGTAATTTGCTAATTGACACAAAACGTTTTATTTCAATTGCTAAACAAGACACTAACAGCTAGGTTCCACATTTCACTTTCACGTGAAATGAAATCGAAATCGATCGAAATTAAGATTGGGTGTTCTGCATTTCACTTTTATCGATATCGATTTCATATTTTTCGAAATCGAAGTGAAACGAAATCGTTGTGTTCCACAATTCGATTTCGTCGGTTTCCAAGTGATTTGAAATCACCCTAATTTATCTGTGTGGAATGGTAGAAGAAAGCAGACGCGCTTAAAATTGTAAGTAAAAATCTCCGTTGCAACCACACAAAATTTGTTTATTTTACTAGAAATTTATTTTCAACAAGGGAAAGCTTAAAAATACTGCACAGGAGAAAATATTCGTGAACTTTATGAGCCAATATGAAAATTTTGCCCAAGGATTCATGAAAGGAGATCGTGTTGTCGCAGGTTCTTTGTGGGAAAGACAGAAAGACACAACTGGATGGAAAAAATGTCAGTAATAATAAAAAGAATCATTTGAAACAAATTTATCAATCAAAACATGAGAATACTTCAATTTTACTTGCCACATATCAATACACACGTTGCATTTGCAATTTCTAATGGATTAGAAATGTCTCTCAATCTACGTCTTTTTATTTTCCCTGTCGCATACCTATCTTTTCTTTTTGATCTCCGAAACCGAAGCAATAAGAACAGCACTCATATTTAATTCTCTGACCAGGGAACTCAGGAAACTATTGAAATCAAATAAAATGAGTTTCAGATTAGATCAGGTATCAGCTGTTTTCAGTTTCACTTGAAGTGATTTCGAACTGATGAAATCGATCGAAATGCAAAACACTGTAAATAAATTCACTCGATTTGCAATTTCGGTTTCGGTTTCATTTCACTCGATTTCTGAAACCTAGCTGTAAAAGCCTTTTCATTCCTCATAATTTCCGTTATTTAGTTTCATCAGTTAACGGCTACTTGTGTTTTGTCATCTAGCGTATTACGTATAAGCTATAAAAATAGGTTTCTGCATAGGAAATAGCTTGGCCATCTAGTATAGTTCAAGTATAAGCCAGAAAATTGGTTTGTGTCTAGGAAAATATTTGCTATAAAAGCTTCTGCTAAGTTAACTTTTTACAAGCATTGCATTACATTTTCAAAACACATTTTAAGCTGCATTTTTTCATTTATTTTATCAGCTGTTTCTGATTTGACAGATACCTAATCTTAGTCGTTCGAAAACTTACCCGGATACAAAGGTATCCTAGTTATGCTACCCATTTTTTTTCGAACGCACCCATTGTCAGCCGTATTTATTAGATTTCCCTAAATAGCTTTGAACAGGTGAATAGTTATGTAGTGAATACCACTCTATTCTACGTTGAATAAATTCTTATTTATAAACCATTATAGTTATGATGTGTATATCTTACCTATCTATAATTTATAATATAATCTATAATATTGAGCGGTAATATCCTGTATTTATTTATTTGTATTTATTATTTGTATTTATTATAATAATATTCAAAGTGCATATAAGATATACAAGTATTTCTTTTGAGTTGCACATGCTTAAATTGTATTACAGAGCTTCATACTTATGTTTATATTATACAATTGAAAAATTCATAAAGTCTTATGTTTTTAGACAGGAAAGAACTGTAATAGAGTAAAAGAAAAAGAAAGATAGAAAAAGAAAAAGAAAAAGTTTCTCTCTAGAGGATGGATAAAAGATTTAATTTTTTAGTTTAATTCAACAATAAATTTTAGAACTTCTTTTGCGAAAACATTGGTGTTGGTTATTAGTTTTAAGTTACGAGGAATTTGATTCCATAGTTGAGAAGCATAAACAAAGAATTGCCTTGAACTGATTAAATATTTATAGCGCGGTATAATAATTTGCAATGTTCGATTACTTCTTGAGAACGTTATTTTATCAAAAAGATATTTAGGTTCCTTAAGATGTATTATTCTTTGCAATAATAACAAGGTTCTGTACTTCAAAAGACCTGACAACGAGCAACCAGCAATTTGAGCTGTGAATTCGGTAATAGCCGTGTTTAATGAAAAAAAGAGTAGAGCAGCGTAGCTCAGAGCAGAGCAAGAAAGTGTGGAAATGTCAGGCAATTTAGAGCAGAACAGCTGGTGTCAAAAGTCAGCTGATAAGAAAGCAACAAACAATTTTATGACCTTAGCTAGTTTGCAAAATTATGTTTGGTATCCTATTATAATAAAAATCTATATTCGGAAACATTGGAATCAAAACTAAACTAACATGCGATGCTAATTCAATTGATTTTAAGTTAAATTCGATTTCAAATAGATTGCAAAACGCAAAATATTGTAATGAACACCCAACATTTATACCAATTTCCTAATCGAAAACGTTTAACCGAAAACACAACTGGCAACACTATAATGGAATGGTATAAAATGACAGGCATTGTTTGTAAGCCAGTGTGTGTGAGTGTAGAGATGCTTGACAGCAAATGTGGAAACCATGGAGAAGAAACTGGAACGCTCTAGATAAGTATTGTTCTATATAAATAGGCCGCTGACGCAACGAGCAGTCAGTTTTGATTATAGAGTGATAAAGTTAAGAGTGAAGTATTGTTAACCAGTGATAGTCCAATAGTCGAGTTGAGTTCGAATAAAGTATAAATACTGAATAAAGTGGTAGAAATAAATAAATAAAAGTGAAGTTTTATTTTTGCGAACTAAGCGCACGTTACATTGGTGTCAGAAGTGTAAATAAAACTTATTTGACTAATAAAGTGTAAAAAAAAAAAAAAAAAAGTAAAAGTAAAAAGAAAAATAATAATTATATACAGTAAAAATGGGTAAGTTGTTAGAAGAGCTCAACTGCATTGAGCTTAAAAGTGAGTTAGGTAAGCGAAATCTTTCTAGAGCGGGATCGAAAAATGAGCTCGTCCTGCGTTTGCGTAACTATTTGGAACAGCAAGGGGAAGTCGTAAACACTTTTGTTTTTGAAATAGAAGTGGAAGAAGAGGAAGTAAGTGAAAGTGTAGATTTTTCTAGTATGATGAAACTTTTGTTAGAACAGCGAAACGAGCAAAAGAAGGAACAGCAGAATGTTCTCGAACGACTCGAAGTACAACAAAAGAAGCTGATTGAAGAGCAACAGCAGAATATTCTCGGACGTTTGGAAGAGCAGAGAAACGATCAAAGGAAGGAACAGCAGAATGTTCTCGAACAACTGGAAGCACAACGAAACGAGCAAAAGAAGGAACAGCAGAATGTTCTCGAACAACTTGAAACACAAAGAAACGAACAAAAGAAGCTGATTGAAAAACAACGAAACGAGCAAAAGGTGGAACAACAGAATATTCTCGAAAGACTTGAGGCGCAACAGAATGTTTTGGAAGGTCAGAAAAACATTCTAGAAGGCAAATTGGGTAACATTGAGAAAAATGTATGTGCCCTAGACGAACGCGTTGAAGGTGTGGAGAAACAGCTTTCTGTTGTAGAGAATCGTTTGGAAAGCCGATGCGATAAACAGTTCTCTGTTCTGACCAAGGAATTGGACCAGATTCGAAAAATAAAAATTCGAGAGTCTGCTGGGGAGTTTACAAAGAAAAAGGAGATGAAACCCCCAACATTTGATGGACAGTCTTCTTGGCCAGTCTACAAGAGACAATTTGAGGCAGCCGCGACAACAAATGGCTGGGATGACGAAGACAAGTACATTGCACTGACTCTTGCTCTTAGAGGACCAGCAGCTGAATTACTTCAAACAGTTCCAGCTGGTAAGAGCGGCGATTTCAGTTCTCTCGTGGCAGCTATAGATAAACGCTTTGGAGATAGCCACTTGAAAGAAGTCTTCCGAGTCCAACTCAATAACAGAGTCCAGAAAAGGGGTGAAAGTCTACAGCAGCTCCAAGCAGACGTCGAAAGACTGGTTCACCTTTCATACCCGGATGCTGGAGAAGAAATCATCAACCAGCTTGCTGTTGAGTCCTTCGTTCGTGCCATTTCCGATATACATCTTCAGAGGTCTGTGCGAACTGCTAGAACACGTACTCTTTCCGAAACTTTAGTATTCGCATTGACAATTGAAGCAGCAGAACAGGCTTCTCAGGGAGTACATCGACTTAGAGAAGCCATAGTCGAAGAGTGCTCGTGCCATAGAGCTGAAATACAAAAAAACCAGCGGAGCGGACTAGCAAGATGTTGGAACTGCAACAAGACCGGGCACTTACAGCGTCAATGCCGACTACCACCAAATAAAGCCGGTTGTCAACATTGTGGAAGCAAGAGATTCAACCCAGAACAAGGTAACAGCAACACCAGCGTTACGTATCAGCCCGTTTCCCATCAGGGAAACGAGTAAGAACCAACTTCGAGGGGCAGAGGCTGGTTTCTTGTATCGATGGCCCCAGAACCACCATCCAGGTCTCTCAGACCAAACGAGACAACAAAAGTCTGACTGTGGAAACTACTATTAACGGGAACAAACATGTGGCTACCATCGACACCGGTGCCACAGCCTCCATAGTACGTCGAGACCTGGTAAAGACGACGTGGCTTCATAACACCAATAGCTACCGTCTAAGAACCGCAACGGGAGAAGCAGCAAGAGTATATGGAGAAGTGTGTCTTAAGATCCGACTGGCCGATCTAATGTTTACTCATCAATTCCTGGTGGCAGATATATGTGACGAGTGCATCATTGGAATCGACTTTATGAAACAGCACGGAGTTATTTTGGACATCGGTAACCAGGTTTTGAAGTACCAAAATAAGGAACTTCCAATGACCTATTCGAACGAAAGTACGTCGACACTGAGGACTGTCATCACGGAAGATCTGATTCTGCCTCCTTCTTCTGAAGTGTTCGTTTGGACAAAACTGGAAGGTGAGTTTGGAAGCCTTCGATACCTAATGGTGGAACCAGACCCAGAGTGTTCCTCCCAAAGCGTCATCATTGGGAAAACACTAGTAGCACCGAAAAACAAAATGGTCCCCGTACGATTACTAAACACCAGACCGTACGATGTAAGGTTGAAGAAAGGAGAAGTCGTTGGACGTTGCGAATCGGTTGCAGCAATTACGAAGATCACAGACGAAGCCCCGAGAAAAACTATAACTCCGGAGGAGCTCAAAACCATCAGAGCTAAAATACTGTATTCATCCAACCTTGATCACCAACAAACAAGGATGGCTGAAAATCTCCTACAAGAGTACACTGACATCTTCGCATCGCAAAAGGGACAATATGGTAGGACACAGTTGGTGCAGCATCGCATCAACACAGGAGATGCAAGACCGATTCGTCAACCCGCAAGACGCCTTCCACTGGCCAAACAAGGCGAGGTTGAGGAAATGATAACAGCAATGAAGAAGGACGGTCTTATTGAAAATTCCAAAAGTCCTTGGGCTTCACCAGTGGTGCTAGTGAAAAAGAAAGACGGAAGCACTCGTTTTTGTGTGGACTACCGAAGGCTGAATGATGTGACTAAGAAGGACAGCTATCCCCTGCCGAGAATCAGTGATACCCTGAAATTTATTTTCAACAAGGGAAAGCTTAAAAATACTGCACAGGAGAAAATATTCGTGAACTTTATGAGCCAATATGAAAATTTTGCCCAAGGATTCATGAAAGGAGATCGTGTTGTCGCAGGTTCTTTGTGGGAAAGACAGAAAGACACAACTGGATGGAAAAAATGTCAGTAATAATAAAAAGAATCATTTGAAACAAATTTATCAATCAAAACATGAGAATACTTCAATTTTACTTGCCACATATCAATACACACGTTGCATTTGCAATTTCTAATGGATTAGAAATGTCTCTCAATCTACGTCTTTTTATTTTCCCTGTCGCATACCTATCTTTTCTTTTTGATCTCCGAAACCGAAGCAATAAGAACAGCACTCATATTTAATTCTCTGACCAGGGAACTCAGGAAACTATTGAAATCAAATAAAATGAGTTTCAGATTAGATCAGGTATCAGCTGTTTTCAGTTTCACTTGAAGTGATTTCGAAAAGTTTTCGAACTGATGAAATCGATCGAAATGCAGAACACTGTAAATAAATTCACTCGATTTGCAATTTCGGTTTCGGTTTCATTTCACTCGATTTCTGAAACCTAGCTGTAAAAGCCTTTTCATTCCTCATAATTTCCGTTATTTAGTTTCATCAGTTAACGGCTACTTGTGTTTTGTCATCTAGCGTATTACGTATAAGCTATAAAAATAGGTTTCTGCATAGGAAATAGCTTGGCCATCTAGTATAGTTCAAGTATAAGCCAGAAAATTGGTTTGTGTCTAGGAAAATATTTGCTATAAAAGCTTCTGCTAAGTTAACTTTTTACAAGCATTGCATTACATTTTCAAAACACATTTTAAGCTGCATTTTTTCATTTATTTTATCAGCTGTTTCTGATTTGACAGATACCTAATCTTAGTCGTTCGAAAACTTACCCGGATACAAAGGCATCCTAGTTATGCTACCCATTTTTTTTTCGAACGCACCCATTGTCAGCCGTATTTATTAGATTTCCCTAAATAGCTTTGAACAGGTGAATAGTTATGTAGTGAATACCACTCTATTCTACGTTGAATAAATTCTTATTTATAAACCATTATAGTTATGATGTGTATATCTTACCTATCTATAATTTATAATATAATCTATAATATTGAGCGGTAATATCCTGTATTTATTTATTTGTATTTATTATTTGTATTTATTATAATAATATTCAAAGTGCATATAAGATATACAAGTATTTCTTTTGAGTTGCACATGCTTAAATTGTATTACAGAGCTTCATACTTATGTTTATATTATACAATTGAAAAATTCATAAAGTCTTATGTTTTTAGACAGGAAAGAACTGTAATAGAGTAAAAGAAAAAGAAAGATAGAAAAAGAAAAAGAAAAAGTTTCTCTCTAGAGGATGGATAAAAGATTTAATTTTTTAGTTTAATTCAACAATAAATTTTAGAACTTCTTTTGCGAAAACATTGGTGTTGGTTATTAGTTTTAAGTTACGAGGAATTTGATTCCATAGTTGAGAAGCATAAACAAAGAATTGCCTTGAACTGATTAAATATTTATAGCGCGGTATAATAATTTGCAATGTTCGATTACTTCTTGAGAACGTTATTTTATCAAAAAGATATTTAGGTTCCTTAAGATGTATTATTCTTTGCAATAATAACAAGGTTCTGTACTTCAAAAGACCTGACAACGAGCAACCAGCAATTTGAGCTGTGAATTCGGTAATAGCCGTGTTTAATGAAAAAAAGAGTAGAGCAGCGTAGCTCAGAGCAGAGCAAGAAAGTGTGGAAATGTCAGGCAATTTAGAGCAGAACAGCTGGTGTCAAAAGTCAGCTGATAAGAAAGCAACAAACAATTTTATGACCTTAGCTAGTTTGCAAAATTATGTTTGGTATCCTATTATAATAAAAATCTATATTCGGAAACATTGGAATCAAAACTAAACTAACATGCGATGCTAATTCAATTGATTTTAAGTTAAATTCGATTTCAAATAGATTGCAAAACGCAAAATATTGTAATGAACACCCAACATTTATACCAATTTCCTAATCGAAAACGTTTAACCGAAAACACAACTGGCAACACTATAATGGAATGGTATAAAATGACAGGCATTGTTTGTAAGCCAGTGTGTGTGAGTGTAGAGATGCTTGACAGCAAATGTGGAAACCATGGAGAAGAAACTGGAACGCTCTAGATAAGTATTGTTCTATATAAATAGGCCGCTGACGCAACGAGCAGTCAGTTTTGATTATAGAGTGATAAAGTTAAGAGTGAAGTATTGTTAACCAGTGATAGTCCAATAGTCGAGTTGAGTTCGAATAAAGTATAAATACTGAATAAAGTGGTAGAAATAAATAAATAAAAGTGAAGTTTTATTTTTGCGAACTAAGCGCACGTTACATTGGTGTCAGAAGTGTAAATAAAACTTATTTGACTAATAAAGTGTAAAAAAAAAAAAAAAAAAAGTAAAAGTAAAAAGAAAAATAATAATTATATACAGTAAAAATGGGTAAGTTGTTAGAAGAGCTCAACTGCATTGAGCTTAAAAGTGAGTTAGGTAAGCGAAATCTTTCTAGAGCGGGATCGAAAAATGAGCTCGTCCTGCGTTTGCGTAACTATTTGGAACAGCAAGGGGAAGTCGTAAACACTTTTGTTTTTGAAATAGAAGTGGAAGAAGAGGAAGTAAGTGAAAGTGTAGATTTTTCTAGTATGATGAAACTTTTGTTAGAACAGCGAAACGAGCAAAAGAAGGAACAGCAGAATGTTCTCGAACGACTCGAAGTACAACAAAAGAAGCTGATTGAAGAGCAACAGCAGAATATTCTCGGACGTTTGGAAGAGCAGAGAAACGATCAAAAGAAGGAACAGCAGAATGTTCTCGAACAACTGGAAGCACAACGAAACGAGCAAAAGAAGGAACAGCAGAATGTTCTCGAACAACTTGAAACACAAAGAAACGAACAAAAGAAGCTGATTGAAAAACAACGAAACGAGCAAAAGGTGGAACAACAGAATATTCTCGAAAGACTTGAGGCGCAACAGAATGTTTTGGAAGGTCAGAAAAACATTCTAGAAGGCAAATTGGGTAACATTGAGAAAAATGTATGTGCCCTAGACGAACGCGTTGAAGGTGTGGAAAAACAGCTTTCTGTTGTAGAGAATCGTTTGGAAAGCCGATGCGATAAACAGTTCTCTGTTCTGACCAAGGAATTGGACCAGATTCGAAAAATAAAAATTCGAGAGTCTGCTGGGGAGTTTACAAAGAAAAAGGAGATGAAACCCCCAACATTTGATGGACAGTCTTCTTGGCCAGTCTACAAGAGACAATTTGAGGCAGCCGCGACAACAAATGGCTGGGATGACGAAGACAAGTACATTGCACTGACTCTTGCTCTTAGAGGACCAGCAGCTGAATTACTTCAAACAGTTCCAGCTGGTAAGAGCGGCGATTTCAGTTCTCTCGTGGCAGCTATAGATAAACGCTTTGGAGATAGCCACTTGAAAGAAGTCTTCCGAGTCCAACTCAATAACAGAGTCCAGAAAAGGGGTGAAAGTCTACAGCAGCTCCAAGCAGACGTCGAAAGACTGGTTCACCTTTCATACCCGGATGCTGGAGAAGAAATCATCAACCAGCTTGCTGTTGAGTCCTTCGTTCGTGCCATTTCCGATATACATCTTCAGAGGTCTGTGCGAACTGCTAGAACACGTACTCTTTCCGAAACTTTAGTATTCGCATTGACAATTGAAGCAGCAGAACAGGCTTCTCAGGGAGTACATCGACTTAGAGAAGCCATAGTCGAAGAGTGCTCGTGCCATAGAGCTGAAATACAAAAAAACCAGCGGAGCGGACTAGCAAGATGTTGGAACTGCAACAAGACCGGGCACTTACAGCGTCAATGCCGACTACCACCAAATAAAGCCGGTTGTCAACATTGTGGAAGCAAGAGATTCAACCCAGAACAAGGTAACAGCAACACCAGCGTTACGTATCAGCCCGTTTCCCATCAGGGAAACGAGTAAGAACCAACTTCGAGGGGCAGAGGCTGGTTTCTTGTATCGATGGCCCCAGAACCACCATCCAGGTCTCTCAGACCAAACGAGACAACAAAAGTCTGACTGTGGAAACTACTATTAACGGGAACAAACATGTGGCTACCATCGACACCGGTGCCACAGCCTCCATAGTACGTCGAGACCTGGTAAAGACGACGTGGCTTCATAACACCAATAGCTACCGTCTAAGAACCGCAACGGGAGAAGCAGCAAGAGTATATGGAGAAGTGTGTCTTAAGATCCGACTGGCCGATCTAATGTTTACTCATCAATTCCTGGTGGCAGATATATGTGACGAGTGCATCATTGGAATCGACTTTATGAAACAGCACGGAGTTATTTTGGACATCGGTAACCAGGTTTTGAAGTACCAAAATAAGGAACTTCCAATGACCTATTCGAACGAAAGTACGTCGACACTGAGGACTGTCATCACGGAAGATCTGATTCTGCCTCCTTCTTCTGAAGTGTTCGTTTGGACAAAACTGGAAGGTGAGTTTGGAAGCCTTCGATACCTAATGGTGGAACCAGACCCAGAGTGTTCCTCCCAAAGCGTCATCATTGGGAAAACACTAGTAGCACCGAAAAACAAAATGGTCCCCGTACGATTACTAAACACCAGACCGTACGATGTAAGGTTGAAGAAAGGAGAAGTCGTTGGACGTTGCGAATCGGTTGCAGCAATTACGAAGATCACAGACGAAGCCCCGAGAAAAACTATAACTCCGGAGGAGCTCAAAACCATCAGAGCTAAAATACTGTATTCATCCAACCTTGATCACCAACAAACAAGGATGGCTGAAAATCTCCTACAAGAGTACACTGACATCTTCGCATCGCAAAAGGGACAATATGGTAGGACACAGTTGGTGCAGCATCGCATCAACACAGGAGATGCAAGACCGATTCGTCAACCCGCAAGACGCCTTCCACTGGCCAAACAAGGCGAGGTTGAGGAAATGATAACAGCAATGAAGAAGGACGGTCTTATTGAAAATTCCAAAAGTCCTTGGGCTTCACCAGTGGTGCTAGTGAAAAAGAAAGACGGAAGCACTCGTTTTTGTGTGGACTACCGAAGGCTGAATGATGTGACTAAGAAGGACAGCTATCCCCTGCCGAGAATCAGTGATACCCTGGATGCTATGGAGGGAGCCCAGTGGTTTTCGACGCTGGACTTGAAGAGTGGATATTGGCAAGTTGACATCCACCCTGATGATCGGGAAAAGACGGCGTTTTCTACAGGTAATGGGCTCTGGCAGTTTAAAGTTATGCCGTTTGGGCTATGCAACGCTCCGGCGACATTCGAGCGTTTGATGGAGTGCGTTCTTCAAGGACTGACGTGGAAAGCGTGCCTTGTCTACTTGGACGATGTCATTGTTTACGGGAAAACATTTGACCAACATTGCAAGAATCTAAAAGCCGTGTTTCAGAGACTTCGAGAGGCTAACCTTAAACTGAATCCAGAAAAATGTGCACTTTTCAAAACCGAAGTTAAGTATTTGGGACACATCATCTCTTCCCAAGGAGTGAAGACTGATCCTGAAAAAGTTGACTCCGTCAAAAATTGGCCAACACCACAGGACAAACATCAACTCCGAAGCTTTCTTGGTCTTGCCACATATTACCGACGATTTGTTAAGAACTTTGCTGGAGTTGCAAAGAGTTTGCATCAGCTCACCGAGAAAGGGAAGCAGTTTAAATGGTCAGGTGAGTGTGAGAAATCTTTTCAGGAACTCAAATACCGCCTCTGTAACGCCCCAGTGCTGGCACATCCAACACCTGGGAGAACATTCATCATCGATGCTGATGCAAGCAACGTTGGAATCGGGGCGGTACTATCCCAAGTGCATGATGGCGAAGAGAAAGTGGTGGCATATTACAGCAAGGTCCTCTCGAAGCCCGAAAGAAACTACTGCGTGACCAGAAGGGAACTTCTAGCTCTTATCTTGGCAACAAAGCACTTCCATAAGTACATCTATGGACAGAAATTCCTTCTGCGGACAGAACATGGTGCTCTGAACTGGCTGTTGAACTTCAAAAATCCAGAAGGTCAAGTCGCAAGGTGGATAGAAAGACTGCAGACTTATGATTACCAGATTCAACACCGCAGAGGAAAGCTGCACTCAAACGCCGACGCATTGTCCCGAAGACCTTGCAAAGAGGATTGCAAGCATTGTAGGCGACAAGAAAACAAAGAAAATATTACCGCTCAGCGACTAAGAGCTGACCCCATATGCGGATGGAGCAATGAGGAAGTGAGGACCGCTCAACAGGAGGATCCAGATATCGAACCCATTCTCGCATGGAAAGAAAATGAAGAGAAACCTGAATGGGGAGACATTTCTGACAGGAGTCCAGTTCTCAAAGCCTATTGGGCACAGTGGGACTCACTATATGTGCAAGAAGGTGTCCTCAGGCGAAGATGGGAGTCCGCTGACGGTAAATCATATGTGATGCAGCTGATCGTACCGCAATCGAAAGTCAGTGAAGTTCTTCGGGAGATGCACGACGGGCCTTCTGGAGGTCACCTGGGAGTTAACAAAACACTGGAGAAGGTGCGACATCGGTTCTACTGGTTACATGCTAGAGATGACGTGGAGAAGTGGTGCCGAACTTGTGACAAGTGTGCTGCAACCAAAGGACCTGGTAGGAAGATTCAAGGTAAGATGCATCAGTACAACGTTGGATCGCCTTTTGAGAGGATTGCAGTAGATGTGGCTGGGCCTTTTCCAGAGACCAATGCTGGAAACAAGTACATTCTGGTTGTAATGGACTATTTTAGCAAATGGCCTGAGGCGTATGCCATCCCAAATCAAGAAGCCAAAACGGTGGTCGACCAGATTGTGTTTAACTGGGTAAGTAGGTTTGGCGTGCCTATGGAACTTCATTCCGACCAAGGGAGGAACTTCGAGTCAAACATCTTCCAAGGAGTGTGCGGACTACTTGGCATCAAGAAGACCAGAACCACACCGCTTCATCCACAATCTGATGGGATGGTTGAAAGATTCAACCGGACCTTGAAAGAACACCTCACCAAGGTCGTAGGCGACTACCAAAGAGACTGGGATAGGCACGTACCGCTATTCCTGATGGCCTATAGAAGTGCAGTACATAGCTCGACAGGACAAACACCATCTGACATCCTGTTCGGGAAAACCATGCGGCTGCCCAGCGAACTTAAATTTGGATGCCCCACAGAGGAGCCACAGGACACGAACGAGTATGTGGATGACCTCAAGGAGAGACTCGCTGACATCCATAAAAGAACAAGGGAACGGATGAAAACCTACAGCGACCGGATGAAGACACGGTACGACACAAAAGCGACAACGGCAGGATTCCAAGCAGGAGATCGTGTGTGGCTTTATAATCCTCATCGTCAAAAGGGATTGTCACCGAAACTTCAGCAGAACTGGGAAGGTCCTTATACTGTTGTCACGAGGATTAACGACGTGGTTTACCGCATCCAAAGAGGATTAAGAGGCAAGTTAAAAGTAGTTCATTGTGACCGGCTGCATCGATATAGTGACGAGGCTGCAGATGGAATTATTCGGGACGAACAATCTTAAGGAGGGGGCAGTGTAATGAACACCCAACATTTATACCAATTTCCTAATCGAAAACGTTTAACCGAAAACACAACTGGCAACACTATAATGGAATGGTATAAAATGACAGGCATTGTTTGTAAGCCAGTGTGTGTGAGTGTAGAGATGCTTGACAGCAAATGTGGAAACCATGGAGAAGAAACTGGAACGCTCTAGATAAGTATTGTTCTATATAAATAGGCCGCTGACGCAACGAGCAGTCAGTTTTGATTATAGAGTGATAAAGTTAAGAGTGAAGTATTGTTAACCAGTGATAGTCCAATAGTCGAGTTGAGTTCGAATAAAGTATAAATACTGAATAAAGTGGTAGAAATAAATAAATAAAAGTGAAGTTTTATTTTTGCGAACTAAGCGCACGTTACAATATAAACAAAAATATTTGAATCAAATGTCAACAGCTGATTTTGACACTTCCACTCCCATCTGCTCTTACTCAAAAGCAAGTGCAGAAAATGCTGCTCTAAAAGCTCTAAGAGCTGCTCTAAAAGCTCTAGAGCAGGTCATTAAACACAAAAAGATCTTGCTCGGAGTAGAAAAATTTGTCATTAAACACCAAAAAGCTGCTTTTTCTGCTCTAGATCGATCTAGAGCAGGTCATTAAACACACTTAATGTGATCACCTCTTTTCAGACCAAAAATATATCTCGCGCAGCTATTATAAGCAACGGTTAGTTTTCTTCTGGACTCATAGTCCATATTAGAGAATAGCTCGCAACAATAAGTTAAAATAGGCAAAATAAATGATCTCACTAATTTTAGTTTAACTTCGGTTGGTAAATATTTAGCCGTTGGACATAGGCCTCGTAAAGCACCATACATTTTTGAAACCGTCTTATTAATATGTGTGTCCCAATTCAAATTATAATTAAAATATACCCCAAGATTCTTCACTGTTTCAACATATTCTATAGGTGTATGATTGAGAAACAAAGGAGGACAATGATGACATTTATTACGACATAAAACCATTGCTTTTGTTTTTGACGTGTTGAGGTTAAGAGCATTATCAATAGTCCAGGCAAAGATTTTACACAATTCTTGATTCATTTGAATGGTTTCTTGAGTCATAACAGATTTTGAAAACATTTTATAAATTTGAACATCGTCTGCGTAGATGTGATATTCAAAGTCAGACAAACATTCGACTATGGCGTTTATAAAACACGAAAATAGGAGCGGACCTAGTACTGAGCCCTGTGGAACACCCAACGGGACTCTTATACAACTCGAGCACTTTTGATTGTGATACACAAACTGGGATCTGTCTGAAAGATATGAGTTGATCATATTGCACAACGAGTTCTCAAATGAAAATTTGGATTTGAGTTTGAGTAGTAAAAGATTATGATCAACGCTATCAAATGCTTTAGAAAAGTCCAAAAAAAAAATTAATCCCATCATATCCTTGTCAAACCCAGTTCGAATATCATCGCAGACCTTAACCAGTGACGTAGTGCAGTTGTGTTTTGCACGAAAACCAGATTGGTGGTTAACAATTAGTTTGTTATCATTCAAAAATTTTGTTATCTGGCGGCTCACAATTTTTTCAAAAACTTTGCTGAAAAATGATAGTATAGCAACAGGACGGTATTCAACTTTATTACCTTGCGATGGCTTAGGTAGGGGTATGATTTTAGCAACTTTCCAGAGATTTGGAAAAACAGAGGTAGTGATTATTGTATTGAAAATGTGCGTTATCTGGTGGAGCAAAAATGGTAATAAGACTTTTATGAATTCTGGTTGAATATTATCCGAACCTGCGGCTTTAGAACTAATTTTGAGAAGCTCATTACCTACTAACCAAATATCAACACAATTCAGTGATAATGAATTACTAATATTGTAATTTTCATTTACGAATGATAAATCATTTGCAATGTTGGATTGTGGTAAGACGAATTTTTTATTTAATTCTTCTATACTAATTTCATCTACAATTTCTTGCTTGTTACGACTTATTCCAGTTTGTCTAATATTTCTCCAAAAAGTAGAACTTGAGTCACTGAATTTGAATTTGTTTTGAAAAAAGATTCTTTTGCTTTTCTTTAGTAAGGAAGTAACAGCATTACGAGCGATCTTGAATTTATTATAAATTGTAGAGCACTTATACCTTCTCCATCTAGCATATAACAGATCACGATCTCTTATAAGATTCTTCACTTGAAGCGTCATCCATGGCAAATTTTTTTTGTTTAATGTCTTATGTTTAATCTTAACATGAGAATCGAAAAGAACATAAATATTTGAGTTAAAATATTCAACCTGTTTATTCACATCACTTGTAAAATAAATAGGTGACCAATGAATGGATCGAGCATCGTTAAACAAGAGTTCTAAATTAATATTTGAGTAATCAAAATATTTTAACTTCGCTCCAGCTTCATGAGAAAAAAGAACGTCAAGTGACAAGAAAATTAAATCATGGTGTGAAAAAGCAGGTGCCAGAACTTGATCATAAAGCAGAACCAAATTAGGATCCGAAACAATAAAAACATCCAATAAAGATGGTGCACAGTTTGGTCTAAAGTGAGTAGGGACCTTCTTGTTAACAAAGCTCAACTTAAAGGAATTTACCATGTCAATAAAGTCATTGTTTTTTTTTTATCCAACAGATTGAGATTGAGGTCACCACAGATTATAATATCAGTGTACCTAGGAACTAACTCCTCCAAAAGACATCTTATAAGGTTAAGATGGGCTATGTCTGGTGCCATATAAATGCAACCAACCAGCAGCTTACCACGTTCACAATCAACTTCAATAAACAAATATTCAGTAGGTTCATTGCATAGAGATTTTTTAACAATTCTAAAGTTATATGAACTTCTGATAAAAATAGCTGCACCACCTCCCAATCTGTTGCACCTATCGATCTTATAATTTTAAAATTGTGTAATCTGAGAAAACGATCATATATTTCTGGTTTCAACCTTGCTACCATCGAAAAGATAACGCATATCATCAATTTTATTTTTTATATTTTGTGCATTGAGATGACAAATATTAATGCCTTTCTTTTGTTTACATAAAATGTCGACCAAGACTTTGCTTTCAACCGTGGAACCCCTCTTTACATTAGAGGCAGCAAGTGTATTTAACAAAAACAACACCTATACATTCGAAAATCTTTAAAGGCTTCCAAGTAGACTCAAATTTAAATTTCAAGCAATAACTATAATAATAATAAATAAACTTACATTCATAATTAAAGAGAAGAAGAATGAAAAGAAAAAGAAAAGAAGATAGATTTAAGGGGAAAATAGTACGTATTTTTTTTTTGTTTACTTCACTATCGAAAACAAACCGGTCTCTGAAAGCCATCTATGTATCTGCCGGCGTACTAACACTCCTTTGTCATTTCACAATAGCGATGACAAAAACCTATTCAGTCGCTATACTACCTATATCGGCGTTCAGCATATTCTATCTCTATGTTACGTTCAAAAAGTTTTATAAATAGGTTTTTCTGTTCAGAGATATTATAAGAGGAACATAGCGCTATTCACTCCCTATTATGGGTTTATAAATAAGGCTGTAAATAAATTTTTGTCGTTCAGGTATGGAAGGACTTCAAATACCACATGAAAAGTAAGCTCCGTCAAAACTGCTTATCCATGGAACAGGAGGTGGGCCATACAAGCAATATGTATTCTCCACAGTAGCAGCGAATAATATTGCACCAAATTCTTTGAACGATATCAATGAAAATCGAAGTTTTCCTCCAGAAACCACCGCATTGATTGTCGAAAGTGAAAAGATTTTACTCTCATGCTCTCCAAACAAAATTCAACTACAAGATGAAGAAAACCACTTGCAGTTCAAAAAAGAAGAGTGTGCTGAAAGACAAAAACCACCATCACCTAAACCAACTCGAGCTACACAAACAACAACAGCAACTTCACAGAAGCTCTTGCAAGTACAAGTAGATCAGCGAAAAAATTTTCATATTTTAAATTTTATATGGTGTCATTAACCACAGCTCAAGAGTATAACCTGTATCACCTTCAAATTTATGAAACAAAAGTAAAGAAAATATAACTGCGTTCAAAAATTTGTTTGTATTGCCAAGAATTTTGCTTTTATTTTCGTTCTTAAAAATATTTTCCAACTTTTTATTTACTTTCCAATGAAAATTCCAAGTTTTCTATAGGTATCAGTCTTAGAGGAATAAAGTTCTTTATTCCTCTAAGGTTATCGCTTTAAATACGATCCGCCGCGCTTTTTGGAATAGCCCTACTGTTCAGATTTTCTAATCCAATTGGTGTTGTTGTGTATTCCCTGTGGTTCGAACTTGATTGGTGTTCAAAATAATAGCTAACCGGAAATAAAATAGTAAAATACCAATTTTGCATGCAACAGTTTGCCTGTGGTTCGAACTTGATTGGTGTTCAAAATAATAGCTAACCGGAAATAAAATAGTAAAATACCAATTTTGCATGCAACAGTTTGCCCGCATTAAATTGAAGTTGTGCCTGTATACCGTTCAGAACAACAGTTGGTGTTTTTTATTTATTTCATAAGTAACTTGCTTGTACAATAATGGATAGCAACTGTAAAAGCAAACAAAAATAGACTAAATAATTTAGACAACATTCTCGGTTTTAAAGGAATATTGCAAACAAAGACGATCGAACTCTGCGGACTTTTTCTCCAGATCATTGACGCAGTCACTTTTGGGAAAAAATTGCTTTAATTGTTCCAAGTAGCGAGATACCACCTACAAAAAAAAATCTTAATTTCTGTTGTGTATTGTTTTTTTTCTAATTATTTACCTCACTACCCTTGCCAGTGAGATGAGACAGAACCATCGTGTTGACCAAGGCATCGTAGTCATTGTGCTTTTTGAGTAGAGCTTCGCGAAGTAGTGATTCTGCTTCTTCGTAATGCTCTTGCCCTAAGTGGCATATTGCTTGTCCATTCAACAATATTGGCGTTGGCTGATTCTTCTCACAAAATTCCTGGTAAATATGAAAGGCATCTTGCATCTGTTCTGTACCTGTTGATACGGCTATCCATGCTTGAGCCAGTTGGGTTAATGAGGCATCATCACTTATTTCCTGCATTTTTGTCAGCAATTGTTTAGCCAAATCAATGCGATTTAGTGCAAGCATGCACTGTACAGAGAGCGCCAACGATTCCAAATTATTGGATCCATGCAGAATTCTATATATTTATATATAAAAAAAAAAAAACAATAATCACAAAATTTATTCAATTGTTTTCCTGTGGTTGTATTCACTTTAAGGCACTTTCAAATTGGTCATCGTGACAGTAGACAAGCGCTGTAGCCATTCGCCAGATGGAGGATTCACTTTCCTCTGCAACTTTTTCATTCAATTTTTCTAAAACCTCTTCGGTTTTCGAAGGATTCTCAAAAGCATCATGAACATATCTCAGTGCTAGGAGCGGTGAGGTGTCATCTTCTTTAATATCTGTACTTATCAAACGACCCGAATCTATGGCGAGATATGATAAATACATGTACGACAGCAGCTCAGCATTTGCGTTGGATTGTTCTGGTAGCACAACATTTATTGAGCCCATAAAGTTACCGACGAAATACTCATTCCGGGCATAGAATAATGTTGAGTTACAGTCGTCGTCACTAAGATTATTGGATTTACTCATGTTTTAAATGTTTATTTAACGTTAAACGAAAATTAATAATTTTAATGAAAGAAATGTTTTCTGAATCTGCATACGTATTTTAGCCTAAAAAGTGTTTTATTAGTGAAATGTCATCACAGAAAGTTCTCTTTTTAAAACACAGAGGACGTGCTGTCATATAGAAGAAAATTACAGAGAGAAATAATTATAAGAGAACAGAGACTCATCAAATTGATGTCGTTTTCCAAAAACATTTTCACTCTTTCACTCCTTTTTCGTTAATTTTGGAATTCGTTTTATGCTATGTCCGCACCTGAAGTTATGCTATGTCCGCACCTGAAGTTAACCTGGGTTTCGTTCCAGTATGGTTTGAGTTAACCAAGTTGTGTCCGCATATGCAGAAAAGTTTTGAGTTTATCTTTTTGTCTTAAGTTAAAAAGAGACAGACATACAAGTGTGAGCAGAACGTCAACGACGTATGAGAGAATTCATTCTCTCTCCACTCACTTCCACTCTCTTAAATGTCAAATTCAATGGAATATTGGAAATAGTGCATTCAGCGCCTTTGGTTTCGAGTAGGTTATCTCGAAACCCAGTGACTAAAAAGGTTTCATTTTGTATGGCAAACCACTTGGTTATCATGTTGGTTTGGGATTTTAAGCAAAGTGACAGATTTGGAGTGATTGCATTGGTAGTGGTAAACTTGCTAGATTTTTTCTTTCTTAAGCAGAAAACAAGAATCGTTCACTTGAATTTAAAACATTATTTAATGGTCTTCTAAGGAAAACCTATAAACTATCGCGGGCTTTTGGAGCTGACAAAAATTAAATAGAAACTGCAGCTTGCTTTGACAAGCAGTCAGATGACAATTTGTTTATGTATTGGTGTTCACTCCCTTGCACGTAAGTAGAAACGGGATTGAAAAATCACTCCCAAAATTCACTCCAAACCGCATTTTGGAAAACGTTTGGGGGTGAATTAGAGACTTTATCTGTCAAATCTGTCACTCCAACTCTCCGATTCACTCCAAATTTCAGTTTAGGAAGACGACATAAAACGAATATTGAGAAAAGGCCGTTTCGACAGCACATAGATATTCACCCCGATTATGGAATCCGAAAAATGGACTGCGGAAGCGATCCGCACGAGTTTGGATATTTTTGCTATTATCGAATCCGCATTGAATCCGATGGTGTGAAAGTGAAAGATTGTTGATAATACAGGTTAAAAAAGTCGTATTACCGAATCCGTTGTTCATCCGCAGTCCATACAATTTTTGACGTTTCTCATCCGCACCAAAATTGTTGCGGATATTTAAAAATTAAAATAGAATTCTCATTTGACCCTTTTCATGTCGCAGTTCTCAGCCGCAGCAAAGGATCGGCTCCTTTTTTTGCCGGTGGTTGTAAAACGCCTACCGGGCCTACCGCCTTTGAATTTTATTTAAGATCATGATGGTTCCGAAATATAACATTTTCATCGTTTTATATATATAACTTTATCGCTTTATTTTTGAATCAGAAAATTCTTTTGATAGATGAAATAAATATTTGTTCTTATTATTTTTACAATTTAGTTTTTTATGAATTTGACACACCAAAACAGCAATAGCATTAAACGCACGAAAATCAAAAGTCTCTGTTTTAAAATGTTGTCATCAACTCATCCGCGATACTGTTTGATCTAAGGAGTTGCCTTGGTGTTGGTCCACTACCCAGGTTGCTGGTTAGATTCTCTGACGAAGATACCTCTGCGTCTATTTCGGCGTGATAGGCATGAGAGAATTCCTGAAATGACGGAAAATTAAGAATTAGTATTAACGATGACAACAAATGAGATAAATAATTAATAAACTCACCTTGAGGCTTGAGTCTGTTTCCAAGGAAGTCAGATCGCTCCCGCTTCTTGTTCATGTACTCTGATGCTGCCAACCACCTGTGCACGAGGCATTCCTCACAATATGGTCGTTTGCTAAGCAAAATTGAGTAAATATATATTTTTGTACTATGTTAGGTTTGTGTTAAAATTTACCTTGGGTTGCACTTGAACACGAACATAATGAATCGCGTTGCTTCGGCAGTGACTTCACTGTACAAATTCTCGAAACGGTAACGGACAAATGATATGTTTTGTCTGGTTTCAACATCATCGTTGCCTCTGAACGGACTAGAGCTGGACAAGAGTATGTAAGTGATGAACGGACCAAACATCACTCTGAGGCATAACCAATTCTTCGTTTATCATTTTCGGTGACTGGTAGTCAAGTGCCCCACAAACAGGTACTGCACTGCCTAGCTTCGATATTTTCCTGGACAATCCGAAGTCTACAAGCTTTATCTGCACTGAACACACTGTTGACATGACAATATTGTCGGGATGAATATCGAGATGACAGAATCCTCCAGTGGAGGTATTGCAATGCATCTAGTAGCCGAGTTATAACGCTGCCAACCATTTGGTGTATTCGTGCCTGCTGCTGAAGTATGTCAACACCTTGCAACTTTTCCATTACAAAGATTTTGATTGGAAGATTCGAAGGACTGAAGTGATAAACTTCATGGGGTTGTAGACCATGAACCAAGTAAAATTCGTGATCAATGTTGTCAGATATTCTTGTCCATTGATCATAGTTGCACCAGCCTTGTACTGTAGACTGTAGCAAAGCACTGCGGAGTTTCCATCGCAACGAGGTTGTTTCCATCGCAGAAGCACTTCAGTTCCACTGACTGAAGCGGCTTCGGGTGAATCTAGAGGGTTGGGTAAGTTGGCAACTACTACACGACAGCGTCCGATGGTCCCTTATTCCAAGCAACAGCCTTATAAATTCCAACATCGTAATGAGAAGCAGGATCAAATTTCAAAATGGACATTCCGTCACCGTCTATGACGATCTTAATGCGCTTGTTCTCTATAAGGACCATGTCGTTTTTGAACCACTGGACGGATGGTTTTGGATCACCTCCAGCAAAACAATGCAAGTAAGCCGGCTTGCCATCTGTAACCGCAAGTTTGTAGTTTTGTAGCTTTTCCCTGAAAAATGGTGGATAGCCTCCTCTTTGGCTTTCAATGAGGGTATCGGCTTCAGCGTATTGATCAAGTCTTGTGCCGATTTCGGTACGTAAACGATGAATTGAATAAGATTCGCTAACACTGTACGAACCAATATGACTCTTACGTTCATCGTCGATTTCTTCATCCATCACATCAGTGAAGCATCTTCTTTCTCTGATGACAGGGAGCTGTTAAAAAGAGAGAAAGAAAAACAAAAGATGAGTTCTTATAGCTCTTCAATTTGACGAGGGTTTTTTCCGTGTTCTCCTCTACGATTAACAAAACTTGATATTTTAAAATTTGATGATTATACTTACACTCCAATCCAAGTTGTCATTCATCGCAAACACTGGTGATGGCTATGGAATCCATCTGAATTGTATTCTAGTGTAATTTGATATAAATTTTAATTTCTAATTCTTTTTTTTAAAGACGGAGAATGACAAATGTCAAAACACAAACCAGCTGACAAATAGTTTATGGTAATGGTAAAGTGGTGTTGCGGATCGATATTGCAGTTCATCCGCCGGATTCAATAATTGAATTCAATGCGGATGCGGATGCCTTGCGGATCGGATGAAATCCGCGGGAATAGATTATTGCGGATTCCATAATCGACATGATTGTCAATCATCTGCACCTATAATTATCATGTGCAGCCATAATGTTATTCGTTTCTCTTTTAAACTTTTGTGGTTTAAAGGACTATTCACATGAGCACGACCAACGAACGACGAATAAATCAAGAAATGAGATTTTAAGTACCTTACTAGCATATATTCCTCACGAATTTTTTTTGGAAACGTTGGAAACATAGTTCATACTTATTTTTAGGTGGATAATGGTGGATTTACATGCATCTGCAAGTGCGGAAGTGCAGAAAAGTAAAGCGGGACGGATATAGATCATGTGCTCAAAAGACAGAAAGAGAAAACCGATATCTCTTTTCAAAGCTGCTGTAATCTTTATAACTTGGTGACAGCTGAAAAAATCAACTGTCATGTGTTTGGTTTGGAAGAAATTTTTCACATCGAAAAATCTTCCCAAGACTTTATTCAGATGGAAGTACTTGTTTGGGACTCAGATGTTGGGTTCATAGATGCAAATACCGTTGCTACTTGTGCCAAATAACCATATGGAGATTTTATAGCACACGAGCTCAAAGAAGACCAGTGCAGAAACTCTCTAATGAGGAATACATGAGTTTCACAATTCTGGAGGCCAAAGAGAACTACACACATCTACACGATAGGAGCTTTGAAGGCTTTCGATGCCCGTCGCATGAAGACTTCGTTCACAACTACAGAATTCACTGGCGGCATAAGCGATATCCAATTGGGTGTAAGTGGCAGGTACTTGGTGTCTTCTTGTTTGTATCGATATATTATACGGGTCTTAGTAGTTGCAAGTTCGAAATGGTATTGAAATTTTCCTGCTTTTTTTTATACAGCGAGAAGTCATCTACAAATTGGCCAGGCGGACGCTCAAATTGGGAACTCTTGTAAGGAGTACGCGAACGTGAATATTCAGCAATGTCTGGCAATAAATTAGATGAAGACGAGTATTCATGTGATGTTCGAAGTATTTTTAATCGGAGTATTACCATTGGGAATAAATACTATGACTGAGATGGTACGATTAGTTTGATGATGGAGTCGATGTGATACATCAACTCTAACTGGATCTCGAACAGACTGTGAGATACAAGCTCAACCATCATGCACACGTGAAACACAAAAAACTAGAAATTTCGATCTTAGGTGTGCCGCCAGTTCTTAAACCGCAAATCAGAAGACTGTCAAAATCTCAATCAGAGCCCGTTTCATACGCTCCGTAGCTCAGTTACAATTTCTCGGATACATAAAACTTCCAAACGGAACACCGACCATGTTACACGTTTAACATGGTAAGTGAAATCATTTTATTGTAGTGTTTTTGCCATTTGTCCTATTTATTCAAATAAAAACAAAATATTCCATTTTATTGTACGTTTGTTTCTGTTACTGTCGATTTTATTGTAAAAAGCCTTGACATACAAATAACTTGGCTAATAAAAAAACATAAAAGTCATATCATTTTCATTACGGTTCAATAAGTTAATCTCTTAACTCAACTACATACACCAATTTTAAGGTTTCAATTGCTCCAGTAACCTGGTCGACTCGGTTAGTTTATCAGTGTCTGCAGTTTGTACATCTGTTGGAACTTTGGTGCTGTAATCAGCAGCTAACATTGCTTGACTTAATTTATGGTCTGGACGGTCTGTTCGAGTTGCAGTTCTTTTTTCTCCAGGTTGGTGATTTCCTTATCAGCTTCGATTGATCCTTTTAGCAGCAAATGAACCTCACAATGGCCTGACAGTCAGAATAATACAGCCTTGTGAGAGTTCCGTATCAAAATGTATTTTTGAACAAAAAAAAAAAAGAAAAACCATTAGGCTGAGAGCCGGTGCACACGATTTAGGCTTTAGTTTTCGTCTTATTTGGGTAAGTTGGATTCACTGCGTGCTCAACTTGCTCGTTGCGCAAGCTTGTATTCTCTACGGAAAACCATTAAATAAAGTTTAATAGAGAAAAAGATAAACAAAATTACATTTACCAGGATAAGAAGCCACACATGCTTGACGTTTGGTCTAACCGCGGTATTCTCTGGTATAGTTCCTCGGATATGAAAGGCATAAACGGTGATATAATCCGCAATCCCAAATCGAAACAAGTATATAAAGCAAAGTACATCAGAGCTATATTTAGTTGCAATCCACAATTTGTTGCAGAAAAATTGATAGCCTTGAACACGTTACCTCGGGTTTCGCTTTCACAACAACTGGAGCAGTTGCTTTTTTGTCGAGCTTTTCTTGGAATTTCTGCAATTTTGCTGCTTTTTTCGCTTCTTTTTCTAGTTGCTTGGTCGTTTTTGGTGGTTCATCGCCATTGGGAAGGGTTGTAGGAGGAGCATCTTCCGACATCTTCTATTTGTTTTGTTTCGTAACTTGTAACAAATTGCATCATCTTCGTCCATCTGCTTAACATGCAAATTAAATTGGAAATGAATGAAATCTTTTTTCAGCTGAGCTTTGATTCTCAACTCGGTCTTTCTCCCGACGGATCTCTGCGCCTCGATTGCTTGGCGGATAACTAGCTTGCAAGCAGGTTGTGCAATTAGGAAATAAATTGCCAATGTATTCCCATTGCATTTGCATGTATGTATTCCCATTCCATCTTTTTGGCCATTTGTCCTTATTTTCATGAAAAATTAATAAAGAGAAAATTAAGAAAAGAATTCACTTACCGCCCTTTTCGATATCTAAATAGAAATAAACAAAAAAGCCGATGTAGTTTGACGTTTCGAGTGTCGTCACTGCAGTTCAGGCAGTTAGTGTTTGGAACAAAAAGTTTTTTTTCGTCAAAAACAAGCACCTGAACGAATAAAATTATGGTTGCAGATGAAAAATTATGGTTGCAGATGAACATGTTCATCTGCACCCATAAATTTTTCATCTGCAACCATAACTAGGAAGTTCGTTCCCTCTCTATCAGACAAGTATGAATTTTACATCTTGCGTCCTTTTCCGATTTTCATCTGCACTTGCAGATGCATGTAAATCCACCATAATGCTGGGTTTACATGCATCTGCAACTGCGGAAGTGCAGAAAAGTAAAGCGAGACGGATGAAGATTACAAAGCACAAAAGTTAAAAAGAGAGACGAATAGGATTATGGTTGCAGATGAAAAATTATGGTTGCAGATGAACATGTTCATCTGCACCCATAATTTTTCAACTGCAACCATAACTAGGAAGTTCGTTCCCTCTCTATCAGACAAGTATGAATTTTACATCTTGTGTCTTTTTCCGATTTTCATCTGCACTTGCAGATGCATGTATCCACCATAAACTTGTATTTTTGTGCCTAAACTTAAAAAAATTGAGAAAAAAGTTTATTCGTTACGAATAAACATCTAGTTGGTACCAGAGATAAGAAATTAATTGGATGGCCCCGCAACAACCATTTGTTTACATTGTTGTTTTTGTAATCGCATCCTCTGTCTGTGAATACGTGGAAGCTGTACTCAAAGTGGTAGTAGTGAGATTTGCTGTACTCAAAGTGGTAGTAGTGAGATTTTGTGTAAAGTAAAGGTGGAGTGGAAGCTGTACTCAAAGTAGTAGAGGTTATTTTCGGTAAATCAGCTTGTAGGCAGTTTCAATGTTTGTGTGAAGTTTGACATCTAATTAATTTCTTATCTCTGGTTGGTACGAACTGTCAGACTTTATTCTCGTTCCACATACAATCCACACTCCAACGAATAAATTTTTCGCGAGTGCTTAACCTCAAAGTCATTCCCCATTTTTGTTTTGCATGTAAATTGTGTTCGTTATTCGCGACGAATGTAAAACACTCATGTGAATGAAATGTCAAAATTAAACGAATTTTCGTTCATTCGTCGTTCGTTGGTCGTGCTCATGTGAATAGTCCTTTAACTGCGTGAACACAATGGCTGCAGAAACGGAGCCGCAAGAGATGTCAAAACATGAAATACAAGCAATACAAAAACAACGCAAGACGGAGCTGGACAAGTTAAATTGATTTTAACTCTTGCGGCTCCGGCTCCGTATGCGTATGCGTATGCATTGTGTTCAGCCAGTTAGAAACATATCCGAAATGGGAGGAAGAATAGACCATGAGTGTGTTGTTGAAACCAACAGATGGCGTCCTGGTGGCGCAGTTTGAGGTGACTTGTGAGTAGATTCGTCACATACTTTGTTTCGTATTACATTCACTGTTTGCCTGCTGCGTGTTTCGTATATTTTCTTTTGAACCCTCATCCCGACATTTTCTCATTATTACACTCAAACGTTTTGCGGCTGCGGGTTTTTTGACACTTCTCTTTCATTTTTTGTTCTCACCCACAGAGTCAAAGTGTGAAAATAATCAAAGAAGCTCAGCTTCATTATTTATAAATCCACAAAAAAAAAATCTCATAAAAAGCAAAATGTCATTTGAAGTGGTAAATAATTTAATTAGATTTTGCAGCAATGATTATTGACATCATGGATATGGAAAATACATGAAAATATATGAAAAATTAAAGAAATTGTCCGAAGACATACTACTTCTTTACTCATGAACATTAGAAGATACAATAAAGCAACGACAAGAAACAAAGAAAGACAAGAAAAAGAAACGTCAAAAACCATCCAAGACAACTGGACAATCCTCAACCCAAAACTTTGCGGGTTGAGATTTTTTAAAGTATTTCTATTTCATCTGCTTTCTCTTTCGCACTCATTTGCGTCTTGGCAAAACCGTCTGGGTGTAATACGACACTTTACAGTTCGCGAACACACTTAAACTGTTCGGCATCTTGCCCTCTTTCAGAGCTTCTCGATGGTAGCATGGAACACATTCATCAAAATTCAGTTTTTCAAATAATCTAAGTTGTTCGGTTTCTGATTGGTCAGAAGTCACGTATCAAACGAAAAACTAAACTCCAGCCCATTGAAATACCGAAAAAAGTTAGATGATATTTATAGCTTAATGCGTTGAATACTCCGATAGGCTTCATCTCATGTTCTATCTCTTTTACACATTTAGACGAATATAATAACACATAACTCTGCATAGGTACTTCCTTCAACATTTGCTGTATACACTATACACTGCATCCGTTGCTATAAACACAAAAACCATTTATTTGCTTTGTTGAAAATTCTCAAGAAAAAAAAAGAGAAATGTACTGTAATAACTGAAAAAAAGTGAAAACTATCCTTCTCTCCGGTTTATGGTGTATTTTCCGATATCCTCGTCTACAGGTTCATACATCGATGATCGAAATTGTTTTATCTAAAAACGTTTGTGTGATACGAAAAAATTACAGCAGAACTTCCTAGTTTTGCTTGATTAAAACTCAAGAAGGCAGCTTGTTCAGTCAGTTGACACAAAATTTGTTGCTAAAAATGGCCTTCACGTCATGAATAAGGAAAATCTGAAGTCAATTTCGTCGGAGTGAAGTAATTCGTTGTCCTGACTTACATCACAAGAATATCGTGTAGGTGTAGCTTTAGTTTTCACGTATGAGAAACTTTTTTTTTTGCATATGGAACTGATTTTTGATCCTACTTCTACTAGTCAAGAAGCGGCATTACCGGGTATTTGTTTTTTAATTTTTTTTTTAATCAATAAACGAACCTCAACGTTTATATGACGAGGGAACTAGTTTGTCAGAGAGTGTTTGATTTGAAAATCCACTTATCTATATATTCCTTCGGAAGCCGTAACTAAAGGGGTTGTTTCTGGAGTTTTGATTGCAAACTATTATAATAAGAAAATTGCAAAATCAACGAAACTATGAGTTCTGAAAGGGAATTGAATAATTCGTGTGAATCCAGCTCTAACTCTTGTGGTAAGTAGCCAAAATTGAAAACTATAAGCTATACGAATTGGAATTTTGTTGTGTTCTTGTAATTTGGCCTTTTGTCTGTAGATGCTGATAGGAGTGATCCATTTGGCAGTGAAAGCTGCCATGGAACAGCGCGGTATGTAGGCACCGGAAACAATTCTGGAGACATGGGTGGGACAGGTACTGCTGTGGGCGTTGCCGGTACATTGAGCGGCAAATTCGACTTTCAGACGATGAAAGCAGCCAACAACCAAGTACGTAACACACTTGAAAACCCCTTTATAGTTGATCATTTGTTTTTGTGGTTTTGTTTTTTATCCGAAGAAATCATCACGAATTGAACTGCCCCGCAGCGAATTGATCAAAATGCTGAGTTATTTGGAAGGAGAATTGCAGGCACGTGAAGTTGTGATAGCTGCTCTTAGAAATGAGCGAGTCAAGCATCACATAAGTCATTTGCGGTCAAATCTTATTAAACACAACGATCCAAACGCGGCGTTGTTTCGTGATATAATCGCCCTAGGTGGAAATTTGATAAGCCGACAGTCCTCAACAGCAGCTGTGCAGGCTGACATGGAGGTCAATGTCATTATTGAGCAACAGATTGAATCTCTGTATCAAATGGTACATAAACAGCGTGTCACTCATGAGCGTATGGTAAGTATTATTACCAACTCGCTGGAAAAAAATCAGCGTATGCTACAAGAATTGGAAGAAGAGAAACGCAAACACGAACACGACACTGCTCAAGGTGATGATATAACCTATGGCTTGGAGATGGAAAGAACAAAACTTCGACAAGAACTCGAAGCCGAACGTGCTCAAACCAAAAAATTAGAAAAAGATAACAAGAAACTGCAGGAGACACTTGACTTCGAAAGAGGCCGTCAGAAGCAAATTGTTCTTCTTCTGATCGCTGAAAGGAAAAAAATTTTTATGAAATTCATCGAAGAAGGAAAGCGTTCTGAAGATCTTGCCCAAATTCTGAGCGAGGAAAAGCAACGTTCTGATTCCATAGCCGAAGGCTTAGAAGAAGAAAGCAAGAAATCACTCCGTATGGAAGCGGAGCTAGAAAAACAAGCCATTACGTTTGAAAATGAACGGAAAACATTGCGACTTGCCCTGGCAAAAGAAGAAAAAAAGTTTGTAAAACTCCTGTAGTTATTGAAATTTTATAAATGAATCTTCCAATTTTTGTTTCAGGAGTAACGAGCTCGACATCTTTTTATCTATTGTGAAAGCGGAGAATGAAACTCTAAGGAACCTTTTGCCCTCCGTACGCAACGTTCCTGTCCCAATTATTCCCGCTAAATCAAGGCAGCTCGCTGGTAAGATCTACTTATCTACTTTATTGATATAGGTGAGCATTACAGTTCGGGGTGAACGTGTGCCTTAGCCGACAATTTCGATTTCGTGCGAGCTCTTTTTCCAGTTGTAAGTCGGTTGAGGTCTTCTTGCCTTATGTCACTTAAGACGAGGTCCTCTTTTTTCACGACTTCCCTGTAATGTGCGTTTCGAAAACCCGTTGAAACGGAGCCGCTCCAAATCTCCCAGCCGTCATAGTCTTGCAATGCTTAATCTTTTAGCTATGCTCATGTCGCGGTACAGCTCAAACAGTTTGTTATTAAATCTTTACTGAAATTTATCACGAAATGTATCGAAATTCGCCGAAAATTAGTCTAATCCTATTCAAGCACAGCGATTCTTCGTAGTTGTGCACAAAAGAGAGTGCTCATCACTGGAGAGTACAAATTTCCCCACCCTGCCTGTGAATTATTGCCATCAAAATTTCTGTGCATAGAAATCATTGACAGCAAAAAAAAAAGTACAATAACTGTCGAAGAAACGTTTTTTCAAACGTCGCCGTCGCTGTGAATGTTTTGTTCAAGGCGTTAGGATTAGGTTGATTTTCGGTGAATTTCGGTGCATTACGTCACAATTTTCAGTTATGAAACAGACCTAATTTCTGTGGATAGAAATCGTGCACAGCCAAAACAAATACAACAACTGTCAAACATTCGTTTTCTCTAATTGGTCATTGTGCTTTCTCGACGGAAACGTTGATGCATCAGCTGATATGATCGGCCCTATCGAGTTAACCGTCGGAGCGGAATTCTCTCCGATCGGAAGCATTTTGCTTTGTGGTAGTTCTCCGATCGGACGATCCGAATAGTTTTTGTTGCGGAGATTTTAGTTTTGGGAATGCAATGCATTGCTGCATTTGTAAGAAATTTCTTACGACGACAACTACTTCGAAGCAATATTGAATCTCCGAAAAAGATGCGTTGCTGAGAAAACTTCGCTCCGACGGTTACCTCGATAGGGCCGGATATCTAACGTAATTCTCAACGGCATGAGAAATTTTGTTCCTCACAGAACAAAAAGTATCATCCCCAAAGAGAATTCGTGGTTTGATTCAAGTTGTAAAAAGGCGATTAGGGATAGAGAAAGTAGTTTTCGAAGATTTAAAGATAACCCTACAGTAGAAAATCGAAATTTGTTCAAACGGGACAGAAATATCTGTAATGCTCAAATACAAAAGGGTAAGTTCTTACATGACCAAAAAGTAAGGCAAAAAATACTGTTGTGTCCAAAAGGAAGCAATATAGGGGATATAGAACGTTTTTTTTAGTACCTAAGGTTAAGACAATATTCGTCTAAAACTAAACGTTACGGAATCTGGGTCTTATTCTCTTTTGTAGGGTAAAGTAGGGGTATATAGAGCTGCGGGAGACATAGCGACCTTTTAATATTTGATATAGCAACTGACTTATTCAATAAATAGATGCATTAAACATCATGTTGTCTTACGACGGCTCCAGATGAGTGCATTCGTTATCACCATGACGAAACTTTAGATTTACAGTGAAACATTCAAGAAATTTGGGCAATTTGAATTTCGTCAAACAGTTTTTGTACCATCTCGTTAATGAAGACACTGGTGATAGAAAAATATTTGTTATTAACTAACCAAAAAGGCTTGTTTTTTACTGACATTAGTGTCTATGAGAATGAGTGTACCTATTCTTCTTCTTTTCATTTCCGGCGTTACGAGTAGTGATCTTGAAGCGATCACAACTCTCCCACTTTTCTGCTTCACACTAGTGATCCGCCTGTGGGGTAAGCCGCGTTGACCTCAGAAAGCGTCGGCAAGCCTCCCGGTTTTGGATTGTTCCATGTCTGAGGCCAACCAAATGCTGCTGTTTTTGCATTTGCTTGTACCATCAGTGTTTTGGCCTGCCTTTTCTTTTTCGTCGCGAATTTGTTGAAACGTTGTATGATATTGCCTTTTGGACGGGGTTCTGCGGATCTCTCTTTTGAACATGACAATACCAACTGAGCCGGTCGTGCTGAATTTTGTCCAAGATGGTACTTTTGACATGAAGGCTTCCACGGATCTTAGTACTTCTAATTCGATCAAGCTTTGTTACTCCTGCTGTCATCCGAAGCATCTTCATTTCGGCTGCCGTCAATTTGCTCTCATTTTTTTTTTTTTTTTTTTTTGTTGGAGGTTTTTAAAATACCAGCTGGAGCACTCAGACCTAAATACCGGTCCATTGTACTACCAGATAGCAACCTTCTATTTGTTATAGCTTTCCAGATGTTCGGAGAAAAGCCAAAAGACGCTGCCATGGTAAGGAGCCTAAGTTACCAGCTCTCACCATGTCTGCGCCGAGTATCTGTAACCTCATGCGAGAAAAAGCAGGACATTCACAGAGGAAGTGCTCTGCGGTGTCCTCATCTTCTCCACAAGATTCACAGAGTGTGGTATCACTTAAGCCTAACACGTTTAAATGCTTGGCAAAAGAGAAGTGCCCGCTGGCAACGCCAATAAGCTTCCTACAGTCTTTTCTGCTACGAGCTAGCAAAAATGTTGCAGTCTTCTTACTAACGTTGGGGAGCATGCGCTTGGTTTGTCTGCATCCCATGGAGGCATGCCATCTACGGTTGTGCTCTTCACAGATCCAATCGTTGATTGAAGCCCTCACTGAGGACGCTGGCAGACCTAGCGACGGTTCAGGTCCTGAGAAAGCTGTCTGAGATCCCTGCCTAGCGAGTTCATCGGCGATCTCATTTCCAGTTATGCCGTGATGGCCTGGAACCCAAATGAGACTCAAGGAATTTAATCTTCCGATCGCATTCAGAGAGCTCTTGCATTCCTGGATCACTTTCGAAGTGGTTAGAGGGTTGAGAAGGGCCTTAAGCACAGCTTGGCTATCGCTGCAAACAAAGATACTTCTCCCCGTCCATCCATTGTTCGTTACGTGGCTCAAGGCCATTAGGATAGCATAAGCCTCCGCTTGGAAAACGGATGCGTATGATCCTAAAGATGAGTGCAGTCGTATGTCGTCGTTCTCAACAAAGGCACCAGCACCAGAACCCTCGTCGGTTTTGGAGCCATCTGTGAAGATACGATAACAGTTCTTTCCAGGCTCAGATTCTGGAGCGAACCAGTCCTGAACCGAAGGAAAGCTGACTGAGTAATTTTGACGCAGTTTGAGCCTTGGGATCATCGTGTCAGACGGCATATCCATTAGACGTGGGTCATAAGATATGCTGCTTGCGAGTTCCTCAAAGCTCCAGTGCGAATTGTGCCCGAGACCACTTCGTTTTAAACGAGAAATGGTCTTGAGAGTACACCCCATGATGAAGGTATCAAGGGGAGGAAGGTTCAACAGTGCGTCGAGAGCAGCACCCGGTGTGCTGGGGAAGGCCCCCGTAACACCCAGACAGATTGTTCTTTGAAGTTTGGCAAACGAGGCAATAACGTATTTACGCGAGAGCTTATTCCACCAAACAACTGACGCATAGGAGATGATTGGTCTTATCATAGCCGTATAGATCCAAAGGACCCTTTTCGGTGAAAGACCCCATGTCTTGCCAAAAGCTCCTTTACATTGCCAGAAAACTGACAGTGCTTTAGTAGTTTTAGACTCGACATGTTTCGACCAAAGAAGTTTGTTATCCAGGATTACTCCAAGATGCTTGACTTCATTTGAAAAGGGGATGTTGACGCCTTTAAGCGTAAGATGGGTCAGACCAGTCAATTTTCTACGTCTCGTGAAGAGGACAACCTCGGTTTTAAGAGGATTGACGGAGAGACCGTTTCTAACACACCAGGTGTCAATCATACAAAGCGCAGCCTGTGCTCGGGAGCAGACAGCTTGGAGGCTGGAGCCAACCGAGAGCACGGCGACGTCGTCTGCATATGCTTGGGCATGAACGTTAGAACCATTGAGCATTATAAGTAGAGAGTCGATCAACATGCACCACAGAAGAGGAGATAAAACGCCACCTTGTGGGCAGCCCTTATTTACTCCCGTTGCAACATATTGTCCACAGTCCGCCTCAGCAATTACGGTTCTCTTCATTAGCATTGCTTTAATCCACAACACTAATGACTCGTTCACACCGTGTTCTCTGGCAGCATTACACATACCATCGAAGCTAGCATTGTCAAAAGCACCTTGAATGTCGATGAAAATGCCTACCGCAAATTCTTTCCTGTCAAGCGCGCATTCAATCCTGCTAACAAGATTTTGAAGTGCGGTCTCGCAAGATTTTCCTCTTTGGTAAGCATGTTGCATCTGAGACAGAGGGTGTAATTGGAGTGAGGTTTTACGAATGTAAATCTCAACCATTCTTTCCAGCGTCTTAAGCAGAAAGGAGGTAAGACTGATGGGTCTAAAGCTCTTGGCGAGTGAGTAGTCTTGTTTGCTCTCATACTTTTTGTACATTGTCCAACATTGTGAACCGTATGTCAGAGCTGGACGGACAACTGCTGTGTAGAGTCTTTCCTTCAGCTTGGGGGGCATTTTTCGATTACAGAAGATAGCGGAGTTTTCTTGCCACTTTATCCAGCCTACGCTTACTCGATGATTGATGTCGTCATCACAAGTTGCTTCACTATTGATCATAGATTCCAGATATTTAAACTTTTCACACTTGGGAAGCACATTTCCATTCAAATAAATGTCTGGAATAGGCTTGTCTGGATCAGAAAAAGGGCAGCACAGGTATTCAGTCTTTTTAGCGCTAATACGGTACCCATTTCCTTCCAGAACATCAATCCAAACGTCAAGTGCTCGTTGCAGGGATGTAGGATCCTCGCTTATGATGGCTCCATCGTCAGCAAAGAATAATTGTTGTATTTTATTGTCCGTTACTTTTCCTTCGAGCAAATAATCCAGAACAGCAATAAAGAGCAGTGGACTCAAGACACTTCCCTGATGTACACCTACTGTTATTTGGAATTCTTCGGTGACTCCAGCTGGGCATCTCACTTTTGTAACTGCTCCCTCGTACATGTCCATAATTATTCGCACATAGGCTTCAGGAACTCCTCGGTGTCTGAGGGCCACCCATATCAGATCTCGTGGTTGTCGATCGAATGCTTTTTTGAAGTCAACCAACACAATATGCAAATCCTCTAAGGCATCTCGGTGTTTTTCCATAATGATCCTTAGATCCAGACAGCCTTATTATTTTCCGCAGTCGGCTATCCAAAACCCGCTCAACGATCTTCATTGTGTGGGACATCAACTTGATCGAACGATAGTTGTCACAGCTTCTGGTATCTCCCTTTCCCTTGTACATTGGAAGAAGAAAACTTTCCCTCAATTGATTAGGCAAACTGTCACCTCTTATAAGTTTGGAGATGAGAATCGTGAGCCATCTCAACCCGATGTCTCCCATATTTTTCCAAAACTCATATGGTACCTCGTCTGGCCCAATCGCTTTGCCTTTTTTGGAGTTCTTAACTGCCTCCTTAACTTCTTCGACTGTCACGTCGGATACTTCCGGAAAGAAAGGTGCAGCTGTTGGAAAGTGGCGCCGAGGAAACTGTTCATTCAAAAGATCATCACAATACTGTCGCCACCTGTGAAGAATTTTGTCGTCATCCACAAGTAGCAGTCCTTGAGCATCATTTATGAACTTCGGCGAACGAATCTCCTGCGCATTTCTCCTTCTCTGAGCGGCTATTTTGAAAATGGTTGCTCCCTTATACAAGCTGCTTTGTCTTAGCTCTTGAATTGCCTGATTTGCTTCAGCAGCTGGGGCAGAAATCTCTTCCAGCTCTCGATACAGGCCCTCCGTGCTTTTTTGCGTGTACCTATTCATGTTTAAGAAAAGCAATAGCAAAACTGATTGGCGAGATATGGCACCTATGAATTTTGAGACATCCTAATACGGTAACCCATTGTAACTAGCTAGCTCAGAATGCATACAACCACAAATTTAAAGCATAAACCTGAATACAATTTAACAATAGCTATGTAATCAAGAAAAGCCTAAACCAAAATGTTTGACAAAACCTCCAAGGAGAATTTTTGGTCCAATGGAGAATAAGTTTAGTTAAAGGAAAAAGACAAGTGGAGTCAGTGTTATTTTTATTGGTATGTCTCACACACCCCTTTTAAAAAACCTTTAACAAGCTCCCCAATCACCCACCAATTTTAATGACTGTTTTTAAGAATCAAAATGTTGTTGAATTGTAACTTTTGTAAATATAATTTTTATATGTTCTTAAACTAAATCAAGATCTAAGCAAAAAAAAGCATTTTAAGACTTATTCATAACTATCTATATCATAGAATATTTACGCATAAGTCTATAACAGTGAAAGTCGTATCCCTTCCTAGAAAACATTTCTCCTTTTATTCAAAATTTCTAATTTTATTCCAATCAAAACTGTTTTTGTTAATGTGAAGTGATGCGTTTTTAAAATGCTTTCTTTAGTTATTTTGATACTCCCTTCATTGTATAGTATTATGAGTGCTTCTATAATTTTTATCTACAAGTTGAAAATGGGTCAAATAGGCCCATCCTACCCTACTTTACGTTTCCTTACCCTAAGTCACTTCCATCTTTTGCTTTGGAACACAGCTACCTCAGGTCTTGGAGATGTTCTATCTTGAAAATTTAACAAAAATGTTAAATATCCCTTCTTTCCAAGGTCATGGAAACGTTGATAAACCGTCAACTTATCTTGAAGAACGGAAGCTTCTTTATGACGTTAGTACGGCTTTCGTAGCAAACGGTCCACTGATGATTTGATGGCTTTTCTCACCGAAAAGTGGAACTAATCTTTACATTGTTTTTGGAGAAAGTAAGATTATTGCGCTTCATATTTCTAAGGCATTTGATAGAGTTTGGCATCAGGCTCTTTTATCAAAAATGCGTGCTTTTGGTATCGATGAGTCTCTTCTGCGTTGGATTAGGAACTACCTTTCCGACCGTTCAATACAAGTTGTATTAGATGGCTTCAAGTCTGATACCCACTTCATAAATGCTGGTGTGCCCCAAGGCTCCGTTTTGTCTCCGACTCTCTTCCTCATTTTCATAAATGATCTCTCGTCTGAAACTTCTAATGCTCTTAACTGTTTTGCTGACGACTCGACCCTCAGCTTTTAATATTAGTTTCCAAGTTCACGTCCCTGCTCTTCGGATGATAAGCTCATTGAATTCTGACCTTGACAGCATTGTTACATGGGGTAATAAAAACCGAGTAGAATTCAATGCTTCGAAAATTCAATGCTGTCTCTTGTCGTTGAAGCTTAACATTGCCCCATTGCCATTATCCATGAATGTTACCTGCATCCAGGAAACCGAAAAGCTGTAAGTACTTGGTATGTGTGTAAACGATGATCTTCGTTGGAATGACCACATATTTGAAGTCGCCAAAAACGCTGCTAAATGCTTTGGTTTCTTAAGACGATGCAGGAAGTTCTTCACCCCTTCTGATCTGGCTACAATTTATAAGGCCTTCATCCGCCCAAAACTGGAGTATAACTCCCATATCTGGTCAGGTGCTCCTCAAACATCTTTGCGCCTACTTCATAGGGTACAAACTAGAGCGTTAAAATTGATAGGTGATGGTTCAATCGTAGAATCGATTGATTCTCTTGAAAATCGTCGAAAAGTCACCTGTCTCTCTCTCTTTTATCACTTTTTTCACAAACAGTGCTCTAGTGAAATAGCCAGCTGCATTCCTCCCCTGAAACAATTTAGCCGCAACACCCGCCTCGCTAAGAATGCTCATCAGTTTTACCTTTAGCCCAACTTCGGGCGAACAGTCAAGTATGTATATAGATTCTGATTTTAGTCGCACCACCCGAATGTGGAATGCTCTACCTGGCCCTGTTTTTCCTCTACATTACGATTCACAAAAATTCAAAAGCAACGTGCATCGGCGTCTGCTTTTAAATCTTCTCCTATTTTCCTAAATGCTCGCACTGTGTTCTATAACATTATAAGGGTAGTCATAACCCCTTTGATGTGCGCGTTAATTATATACAAAAAAGGCGTTTCTTCAGGATAAGGCCGATTTTCGGTGAATTTAGGTGCATTTCATCACAATTTTCAGTAAAGAAACAGACCTAATTTCTGTAGATAGAAATCGTGCACAGCCAAATCAAATACAACAGTTGTTAAACATTCGTTTTCTCAATCGTTGTTGTGAATGTTTTGCTCAAGACGTTTCTTTACTTTTCAGAGAGAATCTTACCCCTACTCCTTGGAATATGACATATTGTGAATTTCTATGCACAAAGTAAAGAAACAGACCTTTTTTCTCCAAGCAGACGGGACCAAAGATCATTGGGAGTATTTTTCTTTCGAAATGAGCAAGGGTCTCCTAATCCACTTTAGATAAGGTCCATGCTCCCGCGTCTTATTAATGGTTACCTTAGTTTTTCTAGAGAACTTTTACTTCTCAAATAAATTCTTAAGGCCAACTTACTTCAAAAAACGTAATTTTTTTTCAATACATTTTATTTATAGTACAAAACATGTTGAGTAATCAATTTTTTTTACATATGGAAGCACATATCGGGTATTTCAATAAGAGCGCTACAAAATTTATTTTCAAATAAAACAAAAACGGTTTTGGATATCAATGAAATTCTTTATTTCTGTGAAAACGTTTGATGCCATTATGTATGGAATTCGATTTTTTTCGCATGGCCACCACGGGCACGCTTGCAGAAGTCCTGACGCTGACCCTAATTTTCGACGGTTTTCAACCATAAATCGGCGATACTGCTGCAATTTCACGTTTGATATTCGTACGAAGTTCATCAATCGTCGCTGGCTTGTTGGCAAAGACCATAGACTTGACGTAGCCCCACAGGAAATAGTCTAACGACGTCAAATCGCACGACCGAGGCGGCCAAGCGACTGGACCATTTCGTGAGATAACACGTTCTCCAAACTTGGTTTCCAATAAATTGATTGTGACATTCGCTGTGTGGCTTGTGGCACCGTCCTGTTGGAACCACATGTCCTCCAAGTCCATATCATCCGATTGGGGCTAAAAATATTCGGTTATCATTGAACGGTACCGATCCCCATTCACAGTAACGTGCCGGTCTTGATTGTAACGGAAGAAGTACGGCCCAATGACGCCGCGCTCCGGCCCATAAACCACACCAAACCGTAATTTTTTCGGGATGCAGTGATGACTCATGGAGTACGTGTGGATTTCTGCCTGACCACTACCACATATTTTGTTTATTGACGAAGCCATTCATCCAGAAATGACGTAGAATTGGAATTGAACGTAGCGCTCTTAACGTTGAGGCCATTGATCCGAATTTCGGTAGTAAATTTTAATAATTTCGACTCGTTGTTGGCTCGTATATCTTTTCATCATTGAATTGCAAACCATACTGAAGAGAAATGTCAAAAGAGCGGCAAGAAATATGGCGTCGTTTGCTATCCCTTTCACTCTACTTTTGTAGCGTCCCTGTTGAAAAAACCTTTTTTATGAAATTATGTACTTGAAATTTTTTTTTTTAAAAAGGTGGTCCTGAAAATGGCTGCTGAAACTCATTTGATTCGTAGATGGATGACATCATTTCTTGGGAAAGAATTATCTGAAAGCCAAAAACAAAACGGTTTCATGTTCTGTATCGAATTGGCTATGGCCTCAAGCAGAATGAAACATGTTCAATAAAAAAGAAAACAAAGTGGCGGACTTTTGCATTTTTTTACCCTTTTTTTAATTGCTTATAACTTTTTTAAATAATAATAAATATTGCTAGTTCTGCTTGAGGCCATAGCCAGACATCTAAAGAGTAAAATGAATCGATGATTGTTAAAACAACATAAGTCAAATTTTTATTTTTTTGTAGGAGAGACAAAAATGTTGTGTTTTCTACCCTTAAGCAATGAAAATACGCAAAAATAACTATTTTCAATAATCTGTTACTTTTAATAATTATTATTTTTATTATTATTTTTGCGTATTTTCATTGCTTAAGGGTAGAAAACACAACATTTTTGTCTCTCCTACAAAAAAATAAAAATTTCACTTATGTTATTTTAACAATCACCGATTCAAATGCCGTTTGGTTCATATCGATAAGTCGTTTGGTTCATATCGATAAGTGCATATTTTGAAATGAGAGTGTCATCCATGCGAAAAAACGTGGTTCGGAGAAAAATCAGTTCAAAGTTACCGAAGTCGTTCGAGTGGCCGGATTTACCTCAGCGCTCTCCACTTTTTTATACCTGCTTCTCGGTCTTGCTGACCTTCGGGACTAATTCTATACTATTTCTACAAGTATACAGTAGCAATTTATGATTTTTTCAAAATTGTTTGGAGTAAGCTGGTTTTAACTCAAAGTAACAGCATTTTGTAAGAGCAATTCTCCGTTTATTTTATTTATTAATATTGAATCACTGACAAAAAATTCAAAGTGAAAACTAAATGCTTTAAATCTTTCTTAAAGATGACTCAAGTGGAACCTCCTCAACAATGGTCAACATTGCAAAGATTGTACAACCGACAGCAACAGTCACCAGTGTTCCAGTGTCGGGACCAAGTAAGTTCATTCAACGTATATACATATAAAATAAAACTTGATTTTCCCTTATGTATAGCAACTGGCATTGCCAGGTCGATCTCTCCTGGTCAGACTCTGCGATCATCAACCAATCTGTGCGATCAAAGTGGTTCGGCTACTTCTTCTCCATTAGCCAAGGTAAGCTGGCGTTCTTCTTTTTCTGCTCCTTAATTTTACATGGTCATCATCAGTTTGCTCATGTTTTTCTCCTTTTCTTAAAGTCATATAATTTTGAACAGTAAAGAATATGATGTCATCGAAGAATATAAATTAATGTTTATATGAAAGCAGTTCCATTTATATATGAATTTCAACTGTAAGTCATGCAGAATAAAAAATTTATTGGAACGAATTCTTTCCGAAAAATCGCTTTCGTAACGAAGTTTTTGTTGTGTCATGCGAATACATAGTTGAGTCGATATTTCGGTCTGAAAATGTAAATAGACATACGAGCTTTGTTTGTGGTTTGACACACTTAAGCATGAACCACCATAAGTCTTTCAAAGAGACATTAAACTTGTGTTTCAAATAGCAAGAAATAAGACTCTAAGGAATGGAAATGCGATATGAGTGGAAAATAAGAACAAAGTTGATTTATGCATTGATTCCAACTGTCTTTTAATAAGTCTCTTTAGTTACCATTTTCATTTGAAACAACTTTTAACTTTTCATCCCATCTAAATGTTTATACAGTTTTTCAAATGACAAGAGTTCTCATTTTTAGCTCTATTTAGTAGTTTGTTGGAAGTGATTTAAAATAACTCAACCAGGCCAGTTTGGAAGTAGGTTTATATAGATTACTGTTTTTTACCGGTTCAAAAATGTGTTAAGAAAAAACTTGTGGCTCGTGGCTTAGTGAGAAGAACGTTGATATACTAAGCGAGAGTTTTGTATTTCGAATTCGAATACTTGTTCGATCCAGTCGTGGTTAGGTTAGGTAAGGTTAGCTTTCAGGCTGTCGGATACTAATCACCTGTTGATCAATCCGTGCAGAACTTCGTATAAAAAGGGAGATACTTTTAGGTTCTTTGTTAACGTCTTAAAAAAAGTATCCACCAAGGTCTGTTAGAGAGCATGACCTGGGGTGTTGGACTGTTTCCTCCTCCTCCTCGTCCATGCAGCTTCACGTTTCAAATCTACACATGGCCAAATTTGTTTAGTCTTAAAACACTTATTACTTTGCGTTCATCTAGTGCTCGTCTTCTCAGAAGTTTCCTGCTTTAGCAAAAGCTTACATGTAGCGAAAGGTATACCTTTGGTGTTACTTTCAGGTCGGAGAAGAGAAATCGTTCCTAGTATGTCTTTATGACCCGGCACCCATGAAAGGATAATGTTGAACTGTTCTGTTTAGTGGTTACATGTTCTTGAGATTATTTAGAAAGACCTCTTCGGTATAAAATTCTATCGCAAAAAGCGCTTTCTCACGTAACTGTTCGGAATCGGCTGTGATAATCGCAAACAAAAAAGAGTGCTAGATGTCTCTTTCTTAGCTTAGCTTCAAAAACCGAGGAAGGGGTTGGCTGCGGGGTGTACTTAAGCCGACTTAACGTAAGTCTCTCATTCCGCCTTCCTAACCATTGTAGCGTTTTCCAAGCGGAAATTCTGGCGATCAAAGAGTTCCTATCATGACTAAAAGAAAACGCGATATCCTCAGCGAATATCCGGATTTTCTCAGACAGTCAAGAGGCCCTCAAATCACTCGGCGCTTTTCCACGAACTCAGTAACCGTCCCTAACTGTCGCCTATCTCTTAAGGAGATGGCTGAACAGTACTATATTTACCTTATTTTACAGAAAAGGAACCGTTCTACCGATATCAACTAGCATCAGCAGGTTGAATATTGGTATACCAATCGCTACTTGTAAACTTATGCTAAAGCAAGAGGCTATGGATGGAACAAATAATAGTTGGAACATTGTCACTACGTGTATGGCAAAAGAACAGATATGGCCAAAACTAGATCCAAAACGCACAAGACATTTGTTATCCATAACCGGATTGCACTTTGGCTCCGTAATCAATGTCATCACCGGACATTGTCTGATAGGAAGACACGACATAAGACTCGGCGTTTCCTATAATGACTTCTGCACAAGTTGCTTAGATGAGGAGGAGGAAGAGACTATTCCACACCTCCTCTGCTCATGTCCTGCACTCTCATTTAAAAGAAAACGGCATCTAGTAAAATACTTCCTTAATGATCTAAGCGATCTGGCGAACACAGATACTCTGCATCTCTTTCTCTTTATCAAAAGCTCCAAATGGTTTTGTTAAGTGAGGTACTCCCTCGCTTAGTTCTTATGGTATCACAATGGACCTAATACTGGTCTAAGTGTGTCAGATGTTTTCCTGACAGCCATTTTAACCTAACCTAACCTAACCTCTTTCTTAGTTCAAGAAAATCCCAATACGCACCAAAAAGCGCTAGCCGAGCGAGCTTCAGTTTAAAATGGTCAACTGGCAGTTCATATTTATCACAGAGGAGATACAACAACACACAACGGCATTTTCAAAACCAGTTTGAAATCCGAAAATAAAGTGGTACTAGTAATTTCACTGACACAACTTTATATTCAGCTGAATAATCATAGATAGATCTCATGTTACAAAAGCAACAATGTAAACAAACGGAAGTTGCTGGGCAAGAGAAGTAATGGTTTTCCCTCTTGTATTTATTCCTCTAAAGCGGGGGACCGAATTTGGTTTTCAGTTCAAGGCTTTCGACATTGCGATGTCGAAACAATTGAAAATTTTTTGAATACACACTATACAATCATACCATGCGATGTACGATTATCGGTACGATAATTGTATCGTGTATTCCCCGATTAAGATATCTAGTATGTCGATTGTCAATGAGACCAGCAGTAAACCGTCAGATTACATGAGTGCCGATTTAGACCCCTGTCTGGTTTCGGCGCGTTCATTGAAACTTTACGATGGTCAAAAGTTTTTAGTTTACCTTTGCCTTCTTTTTAGAAGTACATTATGTAGTATAAACAAAAACATATTTGATTGTATTTTCAACTAAGTTATTCATACTTTGATGTGATATTCATACTAATTTTTTTTTAAATTAATTATATCACTACTTATTCACTGTACATTTATTTTAGTTTAACTTCATATTTTTGTATAAATTTGAATAAAGAATTACCTACTACTACTACTACTAGTAGTAGTTTTCTATTGAAACTATCTATTTCGTATATTCTAGTAAAAAACAAAACAATAACCAAATTATATTTCCACAAACAGCATTCAGCTATCCCAAATGTGCTAGGATCATCATCAGTAGTCATTAATCGCACTCCATCTGCCACTTCTACTCCAGTTCAGTTGCCTCAGTCAATACAACAGCAGCAGATCTCCGTCACGTCAACAATCGTTTCATCCGTCAACAATACGAATTGTTCGAATCCTCCAGTCACCAGTATTCAGCTACCAGCAACTGCTCTACCAGGCACAACATCATCAATCTCATCTGGGCCCATTGCACAAAGTGTAGCTGCTGCTATTCCCATAAATAACATAATAGCTAGCGTAACTGTGGCACCAATACCAATCTCAACTAGTGCAATAGCGGGAACAAGAGGCGTTCCCCCACCTATTCCGCCAAATAAACCTGTTGTTCCACCCAAACGGGAACCATCAATATCACGAATTGGTTCCCTGCCAGCTAATAACAGCAAATAATTAAGATAAATTAAATAGTTTTTAAAAATATTAATTCAGAAAAGGTAATACCTACTTTAAAGAAAAAAGTATGAGTATGAACACCCTATCCCTTCCCACTATACTCATAGACAAATAGACAAATTAAGGCACAGCCAAAGCCACAGACTGGGGCAAGGCCACAGAAACTCATTCATACACATACAGACAGATTCACATACATCCAAAAAATCACGATTCCTGGTTCCTGCATACTTTTTTCCTTAAACACTAATGTGATCGTAGCGAAACATTGCGCAACGACATTTTCCTAAATAACTCCTCATAAAACATATTCTCCAAAATTGCATTCACACATCCAACTTATGTTCGTTTCCTTTTTTTCGTAAAAGATTGATTTTTTTGTAAAAAAAAAACACTAGGAAAAGCTAAAAAAAAGAAAACAAAAAATAAATATAGTTGCCTGCATATTGAGGTGAGAAATAAAAAACTACGCAAAATATAAAACACTTATTTGGGAATGGGAATACACGCATTCTTCAACATACAAATAAACATAAAGTGTAAAACCTAACGCAAATTTTGAGCAAGCAAAACAAAAATGATAAATGTCGACATCCAATTAATGCGGCGCAGTTACACCCTCATCTTAAAAAAAGTTATTAAACGGGTAAACTTTCCGAAAAATAATTAATAAAGAAACACAGGAGCCTCATTTATTTGAACAAGATAGATAGTTGTTTTAATTTGTCGTTTACATTTCTTAATGCCATTTGTTTAGAATTAAAATATAATATGAATGTAATGCAACACTTGTCGTTAATTTAAGAATATTCATAGTTTTTGTGTCACCACAATGATTGTAATGTTCTTCAAAATTGATTACAATTTTTTAAAATGATTATATGAAAATTGAAAACAAAATTATATATATAAATTAATATGTATACATTTATATACATATATTGATGTATATGTAAACAGCCGTGAATGTTACTAAAAAATTATAACACGTAAGATAAATTAATAAAATTAATTTAAAAAACAAACAACAAATAATGAAAAAAGGCAACAATAAATATTACGTTACATACTACAATAAAGATTGATTTCTCTCCACAATAACACGTAAGAAGTGCTTTTGTTGTTGCAAATTACCTATAGGGCCTTAAAACAAAAGTGCGGCGAATAGTTTTGAAAACGTTAATTTGATGGCGTTTCGGTTATTCTGAAAAGCAGACACGACCGAAAACTACTATTTCCCTATTTGCAATTAATTAATGCCAACTATTTTTAGGGGGTTTCTCCAAAGATCTGTCGTAATGTGAAAATTTGGTCTATTCTGGACTTTTCTAGTCTAAAACCACATTGATAAAGAACTATCAAATTGTTGACATGTAAGCCCTTGTATACCTCGTCATACTGGTCGAAAGCAACCCTTGTTCATTTTTGCATCAAAATTGGTCCTGCCTTTCGCTTGGCTGTATTAGCCTGTCTGCATTCTTTGTTTTGGGGGTCGATTCTCGATTGAATCTCAGAGGCTTCGGATCTGATATATTGTTGGCATTGCTGTGAGGTCTTTAATGTTTAATGCTGGCGGCATATGCACTGGCAATCTCTTGCGATTGTAGCTTTCCGACATCAAATCAGGATATCCTCATTAGTACAACAAGGCAGTCCTAATTAAAGTTGGGTCCCCGGAAGTTCAGACATCTATCACACTGGAAGAGTTACTTGCGTCGCCGTCGATCGCAATATGGTCAATTTGGTTGGTGGTTGATTGATCTGGGGATTGCCATGTAACTTTATGAATTTCCAGATGCAGAAAGCGCGTCTTCCAACAACAAGATTTAGCCCTGCAGCAAAACCGATTAGCCTTAGTCCGTTTTCGGAGGTTTTGTCATGCAGGCTATGCTTACCGATTGTATCTCCAAAGATGTCCTCCTTCCATAATTTTGCGTTAAAATCTCCAAGAACGTTGTTTTTTTGCTCACATATTTCTTTGAGCAGCTGGTTTTTGGAATTCTCGTCTTTCTGTTGTGTGGGACGTAGGCGCATATAAGGCTAATGCCATTGAATTCAGATTCGGATGGTCATTATACGCTCATTAACTGGATTTTGGCTGATAAACTTATCTCTGATTCTACCTCTAACAAAAAATCCGCTGCACCCAAATAAGCGTTGATTCTGTTGTATGTAGCAGTCGCCATAGTAGACGTCGTAGCTTTGCATCTTTTAAATCCATAGGTTAGGTTAGGTGGAAGTGGCTGTCAGCCAATGAGTACATTGCCTGACACACTTAGGCCGCAAGGGCCCATTGTGATACCACAGAGATCAGCAAGTTAATCACCTACTGACCTCAGAAACCCGATGTAATACTAACGAGTTGATCACCCATTTATCTTCCATAACGGAACTAGCCGGTTAATCACCCGCTAGTCGAACCACGTGGAACTTTTAATGCATTTCGAAAGACTTTCAGGGTCTATGTAAGCTATGGCGCTAGTATCATCGAAGAAGAATTCACCGAATTGAGTTTTCCTCGTATGAAGTAGTGCAGGGCATGAGCAAAGAAGGTGTAGAACGGTTTCTTCCTCTTCTTCGTCCATGCAGCTTCTGCATAAATCATTGGAAAACACACCAAGTCTTTTGGCGTGTCTTCCTATTGCCATTAGACAGTGTCCCGTAAGAACACCTATGGTAGAACATAGATACAGGCGGTTCAGGGCTAACAAACTCTTCGAGCGCTTTGAGTCTACACACGTCCAAACTTTTTTGGTTGCAAGGCTGTTGTTACTCTCAGTCCATCTAGTGTTTGTTATCCTTGAAGCGTCTTGTCTAAGTAGGAGTTTACATGCAGCGATAGGTACAACTATGTTGTTCCATTCTGAGCGTAGGAAAGTGGTCGTGCCCTTTTTGGCTAGTTCGTCTGCCATACAGTTGCCTGGTATGTCCCTGTGCCCCGGCACCCATGAAAGGTGAATGTTGAATTGATGTGACATCTCCCTCAGATACATTTTACATTTTTGGACCGTGGTGGATTTTGAGCCAAGAAAGCACCTCCTTAATCGCCAGAATTTCCGCTTGGAACACACTACAATGATCGGGTAGGCGAAAGAAAAGACTGAGATTCAGTTTTTCTGAGTAGATTCTACTTTCTTCTACACCTTCGCTGGTTTTTGAACCATCGGTGTGAAAGTGTATTACTTAATTTTCCAAGAGAGTGCCATTCTTCCAAGCTTCTCTTGAAGGTATGGTTACTTGGAAATTATTATCAAACACCATCTTGGGGGTGGTGTAGTCGGGCCGATTCGGTAGGAATCAAAAGTTATCTAGAATGGTATAGTGTGGCCGATTTGATTATTGGTCCACTGTGATGTAGCTCTGAGTCGAGTAGCTGAGCTAGCTGCGTAATCCATTAAAGGATCAAACCTTCAACGTGCAGATCTGGAGGTCTTTGTCCTTTTTTCGTTTGCGATGGTCGTCAACTTTGAAATGTAATTGTTTTCTGACGCTGTTGGTTGTTTCGAAACCATAAAGATTTTGCGTGGCTGGGTAGTTAACCACACGACCTCCAACCTGGAGAGCCAGGTTCCTTTGGGATGCCCTTACAAATGTTTGGCCGGATAATCCATTGCTAGTATTAGTTGCAGAGATGATGCCGTTGGCTCACTAGGAACACATTACTTCGCAAGTCACCTCTGGGTGGAAGATCCCAGTTCCCAGTGGCTACCGCGTGGAGGTATAATAAGCGCAATTGACATGTTTTATGAGTTTCAACATCTAGCCACCGCCAAGTTGACACCAATCAGAATTTTCCCCAATAGTACCGCCCTGCCACCATTTTAGTAAACCTGCAAACAGCAACGTTTAATGAAGCTAGATTAATGAAAAATTACAACAATTACAATTTTTTAAAAACTGCTTGTTTTTACAAAGATTATGAAATAAGCCACAGATCCAAATAAAAACAATTTAAGCTATTGCAAAAAATTTGGCGAAATTCGAAAAATAAAGTTTGACCTAATCTTTTCCAACAGCCAAAAAATAGTTTAGTAAATTAACAAAGATCAAATCAACAGTTGGTACTTTCTGCAAGAGATTTCTAATAAGGTACCTACAAAATAAAACATAACACAATACCATTATGGCAACTCTCTTTTCATTCTTTTACCTGTTTCACCTCAATTTCTTCTTCTTTTTAAGCCAAGATCAAAGAAAAATACAATCAAAAAACGAAGACAGAAAAAAATACTCATAGAAGATCAGGTCGCTGATCAGTGCCAGTGCCAGTGGTTTTAGTTTTTTTTAATTTCTCTTACAAGACAATGTAACTTTGTTTTGTAAGGCTCGGTTAAACTTACTTGGTGCGGTAAACATTAGGTATTATTTCTAAGAAAGAAAATCAAATATTTCTTAAAAATAAACAATTATTCATACCAGAGTGTTCTGTTGTGTTATTGTGCTCGATCTTTAAAATGCCCTAAATAGCTGCTTTTGCCATACAATTTTACCATCATAATGTCCGCAAGGCAGATTTTTGTTTAACTAAATTGCTAATGACCATGCCAGTGCCCCATAAGAGAAATTGTTGAACTTTCGCGTTAGGTTGTTGATTCAAAAGAAATTCATTGTCGTGTATTTTTCTATTGCTTTACTATTTTTTTTCCTGCTATTTATTCTTGAGTGCCACTAGAAGGAAAAAGGTGTTGTTTCGTGTGTCTGGTAAGTTAGTTATTTAAAATTCTTTCAAAAATTCGCTATGAATCCCTTTACTGAAGAGAAAGAAAGCACATTCCACTTTCTTAATATTGAAAAAGACATTTTCCTTAAAAAATTTAAATAGTGAAAGCTGCTTGCAGTACCGCTGAGTAGGCAGTAGAGTAGCACTAAGTTTGCAGCATAATAACTAAGTAAGTGTCAAAAGTGTTGTTTTATCCAAATTATCATCGGGATCTTAATTCACGTTTACACGTAATACAAAAAGAAATTTTATTGTTTAAAACTAACCCAAAAATGTTTTGGTACTACGTTTAAAAGTAAACCCACAAGTAGGTAAATAAAACACGACTTATTTATTTTCTCATACTTTTTTATAAAGGAACTTTTGATAAATTGCGGCTAGTTTACGTTTAGTAACGAATCCATTCACTCCCCGTTCTTTTTCGGTGTCGCTGCCAAGAATTAAAGTTTTTTCTAAATTTATTCACAAGTTTTCATATTTTTATAGTCTGGCTTGAGAATTTTTATATTGTTCTTAACAAAGCTGCAACCGATTTTTAGGGAAAACTTTATGTGATAGGGACTTCTCTATATAGAGTATAATTTTAAAAATCACAACGGGCTAAATCACGTCAGTTATTGGCTTAGTAAAAGGGCAAGAGAAGTTTATGTTGAAAGGTTATCTAGAATCTAAATTTAACCTGATAGGATGATAAGTCTAAGTAAAAGTTTTGTTGGTTAAGGCCAGCTATGCGACACTATCGCACTTGGAAAAGAAAATAAATTTAAACTAAGGTAAAATAATAAAAAGATGTGACCGCAATTGTGATCGATCAGCCGCTGAACCACTGAAACCGTCGGCCCTATCGTGGTAACCGTCGGAGCGGAGTTTTCTCCGCAACGGATCTTTTTTCGGAGATTCAATTTTGCTTCGAAGTAGTTGTCGTCGTGAGAAATTTTTCACAAATGCGGCAATGCGTTGCATTCCCAAAACTAAAATCTCCGCCACAAAAACTTATCGGAGAACGTCGGATCGTCCGATCGGAGAACTACCACCAAGCAAAATATCTCCGATCGGAGAGAATTCCGCTCCGACGGTTACCACGATAGGGCCGCGTATCTGATAAAACTCTAATCGAGATTATGGCCAGCCAGGAAAAACTGCGGTCGGTCAGCCGAATTCACGTTCAGTCAGCAGCAACTTTCTCACTAACCATCAAACCCATTTTTGCCGCTTCTGTTTCAATACTCGCAATAGCACCTATGACATCACGACTTTTTCTTCCCATTACGTCAACATCGTCGGATGAGTAGACGAGTAATTGTACAGACTTTTGAAAGATTGTTCCTCTGGTGTTGACGTTTGAGTTTCTTACAATCTTTTCAAGTATGATGTCGAAGAAATCGCATGACAGTTTGTCGCCTTGCCTAAAACTTTTTTCGGCATCAAAGGTCTCGGTGCGTTCTTTACCGACCTTGACGGAGCAGCGTGAATTCTCTAAAGTCATCCTGCATAGTCGTACGAGTTTTGCAGGGATGCCGAAACTAGACATGGCTCTGTACAGCTCGTCTCTGTAAATATTGTCATACGTGGCCTTGCAATCGATAAAGAGATGGTGTATATCGATATTATATTCTCGGGTTTTTTCCAAGATCTGCCGTAATGTGAAAATTTGGTCTATTGTGGACTCCTCTGGTCTAAAACCACATTGATAAGGACCTATCAAGTTGTTGACGTGGGGCTTCAGACGTTCACATATTAGGTCTGTTCGTTGAACTTTACCCAGGGTTGACACAGGTTTTCTTGACAACCCTATGAGTTGTCACAAAAACCTGGGTTTTCCAGTCCTCAAAAAACGCTAAACCACAAATCACCACACATCCCTGTCATTAAAAAAAAAAATACATGCCATTTGACAGCCCTCAAATCGCCACAGCAAAAAGCTAGGGCGAGTTTGGGGAAAACCTATGGCAAACCTATGGCTCAAAAAACACTCAATTTGGCATTTAGGGCGAATTTAGGTTTCTCAAAAAACGCTTTGTGGCGACCCTAGGGCAACCCCAGGGCTTCAACGAACAAACCTATTACAGCAGACAAGATCTTATAAGCGACGTTAAAGAGGCTTATCTCTCTATAATTGGCGCAATTGTGAGGATCTCCCTTCTTTAGGATCGGGCATAGGATACTGAGGTTCCATTCATCGCGGATGCTTTCTTCCGACCATATCATGCAGATCAGCTGGTGCATACTCCTTTCCAATTGTCCAATTGATCTCCAGCTGCCTTGAAAAGTTCGGCATCAAGGCCATCTGCACCTGCAGTCTTATTTGATTTAAGTTTGCATATGGCAAGCTTAACTTCTTCTAGGTCTATGTTTCCATGTTCGTTTTTACAGGCTTGAGTTCGGGGTTTGCCACCTTGGCAGGATCTTTTTACCTTTTGGTAAAACTTCCGAATCTCGTTCCTGTCATGGCACCTCTCAATTTCCTCAAACGAGCGCTTCTCATGCTGCTTCTTTTTATTTTTGAGAATTCGGTGTTCTTCCCTTCTTTTCTCCTTGTAAATCCTTGTAAATCTCGTAAATCGTAAGCAGCCCTAGTTCGTTTTTGCATCAGCATTTGTCGTGCTTTTTGTTTGGCTGCATTTGCCTGCCTGCAATCTTCATCGAACCATGGGTTTCGTTTTGGTGGCCGAGTGAAACCCAGAACCTCAGAGGCAGCGGTTCTGATGGCTTCTTGGCATTGTTGCCACTGGTCTTCAATGCTTAATGCTGACGGCACAGGATTCAAGAATAATTGAAGGGACACTCGATTGGAAAAGGCATTGGCAATCTCTTGCGATTGTAGCTTTCCGACGTCATATCTCTTTACAGCGTTAGTTCGTGCAGGTCGTGAGCAAGATATCCTCATTTGTACCTTGGCTACAACAAGGTAGTGGTACGAGTCAAAGTTGGCCCCTCGGAAAGTTCGGACATCTAACACACTGGAAGAGTGCCTTGCGTCGATCGCAATATGGTCAGTTTGGTTGACGATTGATTGATCTGGGGATCGCCATGTACCTTTATGAATTTTGAGATGCGGGAATCGTGTACTACTTAGCGTGTACTCAGTCCGTTTTCGGAGGTTTTGTCATGGAGGCTACCGATTGTATTTCCAAAGATGTCCTCCTTCCCTAGTTTTGCGTTAAAATCGCCAAGAACGATTTTCACGTCGTGTGTAGGGCACTGCTCATATGTTTCTTCGAGGAGCTCGTTGAAACAGTCTTTGGAATTCTCGTCTTTCTCTTCTGTTGGGGCGTTGGCGCATATAAAGCTAATGTTGGCGAATTTAGTACTGATGTGGATGGTCATTATACGCTCATTAACTGGATTTTGGCCAATCACCTTATTTAATAAAATAATAAAGTTAAATTTCATTAAAAAAAAGAAATTAAATTTTTTTCTTTCAAAATTTTGACTTTGAATCTTAATTACTCAAAAACTATTCGCTTTATAAACTTGAACTTATAATTTAATTAAATAACAAAGTATTAACTTTCAAAAACGGAGGGAGATAGACCCTCCCTCCCATCGATTTTTTTCTTCCATCCTGAGCTTTTGTCGCATCTTATAGAAAACACCCTGTTTTACTAATATAGCGGTTGAATTTGAATCTAGTTAAGAGTAGGTTGGGTAGATTGCGTAAGACATCAGTTGATTAAAGCTTGTTGTAGGGTCTTGTTGTTTATAACAAATGTTCCCTTTTCACTTCTCCCATTATTCATTTATCACACACTACTCTGTCCTTGGTTGGTTTAACATAAAAAAAGAGGATAGCTTCTTCACAAGTCTGAAGACACAAGTTGAAATAATATTTTCGATCAAACAATACTCCTAGATTCTTTGTTTTAATAAAATATCACATAATTTTTGTGAATAAAACATTACTGGAGCTAGAAGCCGCGCTAAGCCGAATGACTACATCTCATTGCGTCTCATGAAAACACAAGAAAAGAAAAAGTGAACAGTGAACATAATGAGAATGGCCATTGACCATCTTAGTCGCTGTAATCACAGCAGCTTAAAAAAAAGGAGTAGGTACTTTATAATCTGCCACACATGAAGACATTTGCCAACACCTAACCGATATTATTGAAAAAGAAAACTTAATAAATTGATGTACATATACATATATGCATAGTCGCCGATGAGGAAACTGCTAAGACCAAAATTTAAGTAGATGGACCACTTTTAATTATTGATTAAAAAAAAGCGAAAACAGTTGACCACTTGATTTTGTATATATTTTGGCTGTGTCATTGGGCGAACGAACGTTAGCCAGTAAGATTTCAATATTTAACCCTAATTCCCTACTCTGCGCCATTGGCTTTATTTATGTGAATAAATTAATGTTTTATTGGAGACGCTAATTGGATGCATTGGCAGCATTCCATTCAAAACTCTTGCCTAAACTTTTGACCGAGAAAGTCGAATTGAGTAAGTAAAATAATAAAGAAAAATAAAATAACTTTCGAATCTATCGTAAAAAGCCTCCAGTACTGTGGTTGGTGAATTATTTTTAATCTCTGTATATAGTTCCAATTGAAAAAACCATTGTTAGTATTTTAATTACTGAAATTAACGTAGACCCTACAAACAACACGCAGAAATAACTTTGACTTATGTGTGTTATTGTCAAAAGTCAGCTCAGAAATAGATTTCACAATGGAACATAAAAACATATCATATTCAAGCAGGTGCATTCCTGATCTTATCAATGATTTGTTCGTTAAAGCCCTGTGGTCGCCGCAAACCTAAACTCCCACTTAATGTCAAACTGAGCGTTATTTCAGCTCTGGGTTTGCCCTCAACTCGCCCCTTGGCTTTTGTTGGGGCGAGTTTATGTAATGAACAGGGCTATCATCTGGCATTTATTTTTGTTCAAATGATGACAAGGATGTGTGGTGATTTTGTGGTTAAGCGGTTTTTGAGGACTAGAAAACCCCGTAAAGCTCAACGAGCGAAATTTAAATTAGTGCTGAGTTGCGACAAAAGCATACCTTGTTTTTAGTGCGTATTTGAAACCAATCTACTTGACTATGGATTTTTTTGTGTGAATGTTTTTAAATACTAACAAGGAGCTCTCAAACCAAAATACCAGTCAATTGCACTCAGAAATAGCAACCTGTGAGCCTAGTCAGTTCGGGTTATTTTATTGAGTCTTAAATTCACTAGCTTACTATTATTTTTTCAGTCTGAGAAGAGAAAAAACTCCGCCAATTCCATTGATAGTGTTGTCATCTCTGTTTTAAAGTTTTTTTTTTCAATGTTTCGTCTATATTCGTTTTTTTTCGTCCTAGAATTTCGTTGATGAGACCCCATGTTGTCCTCGAATCAGTCTTAAATTGTATAAACTTGTTCTTATAATAATTTGATTTTTGTACTGCTATGTGTTTATTGATTTCGTTACGTAGGGTTTTATACTCTTTTTCATAGGTCAAATTTCTTCGATTATTTTTCCATCTTCTGTATAGAATATCCCTTTTTTTTACACTCATCTATTAATGTTGCCGTTACCCACGGGTTGCTTTGTCTTTTTTTAACTGTCTTTCGCTGGTATGTTAATTTTTTATATATATTATGAAATTTTTGAAGAAGTCAATTGTACATTATCTCTGCATCTTCTTCCTCCAAAACCTCTCTCTAATTTTCTTCCCTAATAAGCTGATTAACTCTTGAGCTACATATGCATGAAGATATTGGAATTTTGTTAATCTCCATTTTTTCACACTTTTCATAAAAAATTGTTGCTCGGTGATCGGTGATATCATTATCAATTACAGCTGCATTTATTACGCTGTTAACTTTGTTCAGTAGAATATGGTCGATCAAGGTTTCGGTTCCATTTCTAGGATCAATTCGTGTGCATTTATTTATTACGTTTATTAATCCTTTTGATGCCATCATTTCCAAATAGTAGTTCGCCAAATCTCTTGCAGCAGAATCTTGACGTATATCAAATAAGAGTCGATGAGACCTAGTGGATCGAAAATTGTCATTAAGACTCGTAATACCTGACGCTTAGTTGGTCTAACATCTCCAGACAGCAATTCATTGGTGGAAGCCTTTGGTGATAGTATGTATGTAAATGTGTCTGATACCATACACCACCACATTCCCAAAATCTTTTCAGCTGTATTTTCAGAGTTCATGTCTAAATTACGCTTGCTTTCTGATCCCATCTCGCCGATAGCTTCTAGAACTGCACATGAATTAGAAGTCCAATTTCGTAATTCAAACCCACCACATTTATGTATGAATTGTATGTCCTTAGCTAACTTAATCGCTTCCTTTTCGGTGTCGACGCTGTCGAGTAAATCGTCTACACAATGTTGTTAAAGTAAAATGAGTGGTGAAAAGAAAAAAAATTAAGAAAGGTGCTCTCGATGAATTCATTTTATTGCAAGTATGAGAACACACATAACAAGCTTGGGTAGTCTGCATACCCATGTGTCTGTTTATAGATAGAACAATTTGGTTGCCAGCTCCTCGCCGCTTGATCGTTTCACACTCTGTCCAATAAGATAAGCCATCTTGTGATCGTTTCACACTCTGTCCAATGAGATAAGCCATCTTGTGATCGTTTCACACTCTGTCCAGTGAGATAAGCCATCTTGTGAGCGCAGGCTGGTACTCGAACAGTTCCCGGCCAATTGTAGTAAAGGAAACACAACTTGTAGCTTAGTCTTTGAAGGATGTCTGGAGAGAAGTCCGAGTCGTCACGCACCACAACGTAGTGAGTTGGACTAACTGTGCTTTGTCGCACCATTTGGGATACTAAGAAGAAGTCATAGAGGAATCGCTGGGTGATGGTGTGATTAAGGACTGTGCCAGGCATTGGATTTGAAAGTTCACAACGGTTTGTGGCAAACATCCTGGTGTTGATGCGTTTCTGGACAACGATGAAGGTTATTTTGGCAGCGTAGTTTTGGAAACCTTTGGCGCAGGCAGACTCGAATTGTGGAATCTCATTTCAAACCCGCCGCATTTATGTATGAATTGTATTTCCTTAGCTAACTTAATCGCTTCCTTTTCGGTGTCGACGCTGTCGAGTAAATCGTCTACATAATGTTGTTAAAGTAAAATTTATTTATTTGTTTATTTCATCAAGCAGATATATAAAATATAGCATATATAATGTAATCTTATAGACTAAAGAATTCAATAGATAAAAATGAAAAGAGAGAAAAAAAAAATTAAAAGAAAATACTAGTAATAAAGAAAAAAAGAAAATAAAAGACATATCAGTGGATAATGAAAAACTGGAAACTAAACTTAAACCACCAGTTAAGATTTTAAATAATTCAAGATGCTTTTTTTAAAAGACTCACGGCTTTGGTGAGAAAAAAAATCTACATGAATACAAATTTTATTGGCTTCTCTGCAACACCGTGTTATAGGTTCATTTAAGCCATAATTAGTACGATGATAAGGAATATTAAAAAGAAGGCATGAACGCAGCGGTCTTGACGGAGCATATACATTTACTAAGGACAGTAGCATAGGACAATTAATATGGCTTGACATAATATCACGTAAAAACATTACCGAAAAATATTTACGACGATTATACAACGATTGAAGGCCAAAAAGTTGACATCTAGTGTTATAGCAAGGAATAGCGATATTCCAGTTTAAGCGGTACACAGCTGCTCGAGTGAATTTTATTTGAATATTTTCGATCCGCAAAGAATGAATTTGATAATAAGGATCCCAAATCACACAACAATACTCCAGCGAAGATCTAACATATGCATAGAACAGAGACCTAAGAGTATACGGATCTTTAAACTCTTTAGAGTTTCTAAGTATGAAACCTAACATTGAATTAGCTTTGGCAACAACGAAATCAATATGTGACTTAAAACTGAATTGATTGTCAAAGATAACCCCTAAATCTTTCTTTTCAGTTAACTTCATCAGGTCAATGCCATTGATTGAATAGTCGAATATTATAGGAGATGAACATCTAGAAAAAGATAGAGACTGACACTTAGAAACATTTAAGAAAAGTTGGTTTGAAGAACACCACTTTGATAAGGACTGAAGGTCGCATTGAAGCAAAAGACAATCTAGATTTGACTTAATACAGCGATAAATTTTAATATCATCTGCAAACATCAAAAAAGAGGAATTATTTAGGAACTCAGGGATATCATTAATAAGAAGCAGGAACAAGAGGGGTCCCAAGTGACTTCCTTGGGGAACACCAGACGTGACATAAATAGCATCAGAACACACATTATTAATTCGAACAAATTGTTTTCTTCTACTTAGATAGGATTCAAACCATTTAAGGATGGTAGAGAAAAAACCAAAGGACTCCAGTTTATTTATTAAAACTTGATGGTTAACTCTGTCGAATGCCTTAGCGAAGTCGGTGAAAATTACATCAGTTTGAAAACCATTTTCAATGTTGTTGATTATTTCATTGCTAAACAAACTTAGATTAGTAGTTGTTGATCGACCAGCTATAAATCCATGTTGATAAGGTGATATAATTTCCTTTACAATAAAAGAAAGCTTCTCATAAACAATTTTTTCAAACATTTTTGGAATAGTTGATAATTTACTTATTGGGCGATAATTAGAAACTTCTTGTTTAGAACCGGATTTATGAATATGTAAGACATAAGATACTTTCCAGTCATCAAGGAAAATTCCCTTATCAAGAGATCCATTAAACAACAAAGTTAATGGCTTCGAAAGGGCGGCAGCGCAGTTTTTCAAAATGATAGGAGGAATACCATCAGGTCCCGGTTGCTTATCATCTTTAAGACCTGTTAAGGCAATTTCAACATCTTTGTTGCTTAAAACTAAGCTACCGATATTGATTGGAGTTGAACACATATTAGGGGAGGAACTAGTAGAGACACTTGAGGGTGAATAAACAGAACGAAAAAAGCTTGCAAAACGATTACAAATTACGACAGAATCACTTGAAGTAGTGCCAGAGTACTGCATGCAATTTGGGATACCATTTGAGCATTTCTTGTCATTAATAAATGTCCAGAAATATTTACTATTGGTCTTCAGATTGGTTTCAGTTCGAATTAAATCGTCTTTATGCAAAAATTTATTTAAAAAATCAAATTCTTTTTGCAGACGTAAATATTTTAGTCGGAAACATTCATTGGAAGGAGATTTGCGAAATAATTTGTAGGATTTATTTTTTTTGTTATTTTGATTACACAAGCGCTTATTGAACCATGGAGGTTTAGAATTTTTTTTAGTACTTATTTTAGGAACAAATAACTCAATTGACTTATTTATTGTCCCGAGCAATTTTTCGTATGCAACCGACAGCTGATATTTACAAAAAATATCCTTCCATGGAAAACAGTTTAAGTAATTCGACATTTCAGCGAAGCTAGTGTTTTTGTAGTCATGAATCATTTTTTGTCCCATTACAGGTTTCATGTAATCAAAAATACTAAACTGAACACTTAAAGCATTGTGGTGAATCTTGTTTGGAAAAATAGGGCAAGAACACTTTAATACATTGGTTACAAATTCTTTATCAACAAATACAAGATCAAGTATACGATTTAAGCTATTTAAAACATTATTTATTTGAACAAGGTTAAATTCTGCAAAGGAATCCGTTAACTCGTATTCACATTCATTGACTACATTAAAAGGAAATAGACACAATTCATCTGGGTCCCAAACCCAGTTAATTTCACCAAGATTGAAGTCACCAAGAACTATTACGTGATCATCACTATTTAATAAAGATAAAATAGAACGGCAATTGTTGATATGTATTTTAAATAAGTTGTAGATGTGTTGAACAATATCTAATTTTATTTAAATAATCAGGAACAAGAAACAATCACTTTTATTACGTTACAACTCAAAAGAACAAATTAGAATGAAAAATTAGTTAGGAAAAAATAAAATGAAAATTTTACAAAACAAAAGAATACTAGAAAATTATTAAGCTGAGTTTCAACTCAAAAAATCAAAGTGATATTTTTTAAACAATACAGTAGTTTATCATCCACAAAGTCTAATGAACTACCTGGTGGGATATAGCTTAATATAATTACAACATCACGAAGGTTATTTAAATGAACACAAACAGCTAGTTGGTCGATGTCGAAGATTTGATCAGATGATGAAGATGGTAGATTGATTTCATAGCAGGAAAATGATGAATGCACGCTGCACGGCAATTAATACACCGCCACCTCTAGTTAATTTAGTTTTGGCTAAATTTCTGTCTTTACGGAAAACTGAGTATAGATTATTATTAAAAAGTTCAGCGCTATGGTGTTTATTAGTAAGCCACGTTTCTGTGAAAGTTAATATATTATATTGACACGATGATGAAACAAGATGAAGAGTATTAAGCTTGGTTCGCATGCCACCAGCATTTTGATAATAAAGCGAGAAGTTTTAAGCTTTTTTTACCGAACTAGTCAGAGGAAAGCCATTAGGACTCAGTTTTAGGGAGCTTTGCCTGGGTTCAAGGGCAGTTCGTTTTTTTTCTGAGTAATAAATTTTTTTATAAGCACTGACCTAGGCCAAATTTGGGGATCCATAGCAGCAGGGAGCAAATTATAGGGAACACTGATTTTAAAATTGACAAATTTAAGATCCGATAATTCAGTATTAAGTTTTATTAATTTAAAACACTTTATTTGATCGGCAGGAATATCAGTTTTAGATGCAATATGATTAATTAAAATATTAGGATCGGTATCAGCGCGGAATTTTGAAATGTGAAACCATTTATAAGGCGTGTTTTTTTTTATGCTAGTATATAGTACAGCATTCGAGTTAAAAAAAAACGATCTGTCCACAGTATTTTCAGTTCTATTTTCAGCAACAAGATGGAGCTCAACGTCAAAGCTTGCTGTTACTTTTCAAAGCTGTCTGTGAAATTCAAGATGAAACAAAATCAAATTCATACCAGGTTTGTTTCGTTAATTGGTCTATCAAATGAATAACGATACAAAGCCAGGTATGAATTTGTATTTTTTTTCTTATTTTCCATACATCAGATTCTCTCTTACAGCTCTTTTTTACTATTTTTGGAGGCATCGTCCAGCAGTGAAGAAAGCTCTATGTCAAAGTCAGCTGTTTTGTTGAAAAAAACTTTCGGATATGTTCGGGGAGTATGTAAAAAGATATTAAAAACTAATCTTTGATGAGATTTTCCATTGGCAAACAGAATCAATTTATTTTTTATCCAAATCTTTGGGAAAGCAATTCTACGCTATTGACCAGTCTTTTCGATAGGTTAAGAAGGAAAATAAGTTGTTTCTATTTACAAAACCGTGAAATTGAACTATAATACTACCGCACAAATAAACACAACCCAAATTAAATTAAGTTGAAACACGTACTGCTAGTCCCAAACTTGAATTTCTATTGAAGAGTGTTTAATTTTCATTCATATATCTTTCCCTTTTGATAATTTTTTACTGCTTTGTTTGTTTGTTTGATTTTGTTTTTTTCTTACATTGGGCTATATTTTTTAGTCAAATAATTCCATGAGAAAAGCTATTAGCTTCAGCAAAAAAAAACTAGTGCAAAATCCTGTATTATATATACCACCAGGTAAGAAACAGGGTGAAAATTCAATATGAATATAGTTTTTATTTCTTTAATTTTTAATCGAGAGAAAAAATTTCTTTGCAAATACCACATTTTTTTTGAACACGTCCTTTCGAAAAAGCTTTGATGAACTGAAATCAATGGTGGTGCCATCTTATTTTCAAAGCTGGAAACTATCAATCCACAGCAATGCCATCCCTGTTTTCACTGTGGAAAATTACGACAGTAAAATGATTTGTTGTTGTTCCCCAAGGGAAATTTTTACTGTACTATATACTAGCATAAAAAAAACACGCCTATAGTTAGGAACAGTTTTTTCATTTAAAGACGAAAATAAATCGGTGCCATACTTTTTGTTGACACTGTTTTGAGAATGAGTATTTTTTTTTTGTTGGGATATGCATTATTATTAATGTTTACGACAGTTTGGATTGGAGAGATATAGCATCAGTATCAGTGGTAATGGTTTCAGCGTTACCGCTGTGCCACTTTAGTGTCAAATTGCCACTTTTTTTCAGGCTGTGCCACCGAGCCACCACCTTTCAGTCTGTGCCACTTTTTTAGCATTGTTTCTGTTTTTAGTAATTTTACCAAAAGTCCCGAAAAGGTAATCGAACAATATAAATTTTTAGAAATAAAATCCGTCCACTCAGATTTTAAACCAATTTTTGAAATTGACAAATATCGAATTGTTTTGGTTTGAAGTGGGTTACAATAAAAATAGTTTGAATGAATACCTATTTTCCGACTAATATGAATTTGTTGCTAAATTATTTACCTTGCCTCATATCTGAGAGGTTTTTTTCCAAGCTAACTTTGATGAAAAATAAACTCACCAACCAGCTAAAAAATGAAACTTGTGAAAATATGTTGGCTTCCTTATAGTAGGGGAGCCCGGGATGCTAAATTTGCAGTTACTAAAGCGTCATGGGGACTTATTGGACTGTGAAGTTTAGGTTCTAAAACGAAAAAAAGAGTATGACAGTTTTCCATTTTAGTGGGGCGATGGGCGTGTATGACCTTTTTAAAATGTAAAAAAAAACAGTCGAATTGAAATACTCGAGCGCGTCAGATTTTCATACAGTATACGCGCTTTGCCTTTCTGATAACCGATATATTAACGATTTACTGGGGGCAAATGGGCGTAAAGAGAGGTTGAAAAAAGAAAAAAAAAAGTTATTCGAGCGTGTCAGATTTTTAAAGTGAATGTTAAGTGTACTCTAAAAAGTGTATATTTCAATAATTTGACAATTTGAGTGGGGCCATAAGTCATGGCTGATTTTTAAAAATGTAAAAAAAAACACAACACCTTGAAATACTCGAGCGCGTCAGATTTTTATACAGAGTGATCAACTTCATGTCTTCGTCCTCCAGGATGATAATCTGACAATTATATGGGGGCGTACTCTTAGTCTGACAATTTTAGCTGATTTTTTATTTTTAAATTTCTATAGCTCAGCGGCATTTCATGGGATCGCTTTAACTGAAGATGTTTTTTTCTCGAAATTGAACGCTCTACAAAAATGTTTTTTGTGTCGAAGTCGTAACTCATACCGGCCAGGTGGTACGGGCCACTAAACCAGATTTTTCCATAAAATTCACGTTTTGTCGCAGTTATCTCGTAAATAACAAAAGCTACAGAAAAATTGTAAATTACAAACTTGTAGAGAATTTAGTTTTCTACAAAAAAGGTCTTTTGGACCAATTGCTAATATCAATATTAACCGCGATATTAACCATCATATATTTTACATTTTACTGACGATTTTACCTTACCTTTACCTTTTTAAATTACCTTAAAAAAAAAAAAATTAATCGCGCTCGAGTATTTCAAAACACCGATTTTTTTTACATCTTTGTGACTCGCCTACTTACTAAGGTCCCGCTCAAATTGTCAGATTATTGAAATATACACTCTTCTGGATGTAATCAACCTACCATCTCTTAATCTGACGCGAGTTAAGTATCCATAAAAAGATAACATTATTTGTATTCAATAATATCTTTAGTCTCTAGTACAGTCTTGCACACAACGCTACACCGATCACATATGTAAAAGAGATAACATCGTTTGTATACAATGTTGCAATATTATCTCTTCTTCATTATCAAGCAAGATGGTTGTACGCTTGGGTCTCCTTGTAGAGAGATAAGAAAATAATATAAATACGACTGTATGATGAGTTTATCAACAGTCTTATAGTAACTACATAGTAAGTAACACTAAGATCCTTTTAAAATTAATAAAGTATTTCATTAATAAGGGACATAGTTCCAAAAGATTATTGTTTAATTTTGAAAGTAAGAAACAAATGTTTTAATTCGCGCTCGAGTATTTCCGAAGATCGACTTTTTTTTACTAATCTGACGGGCTGCCCTCAACGAACGCCCCAACATTAAGGTTTAATATATGGTAGGAGTACATTACAGGGTGCAAGCAGCGCTGCCACTTAATAGACGGTTGAGCGCAGTATATATGTGAAAAAAGCGCAGTAGATTCAGCAAGAGCGCAGTAGATTTTACAAAATGTAACAAATAATGTAAAAATGAAGTTCAATCCACTTTAAATGCATTTTATTTGAAAAAACAAGCTTTAAAAGGAACTCAGCAAAAACGAAAAACAAAATAGAAGTTCAAAAGTTAATTAAAAAGGAATCACATTTTAAAATGAAAAATTATTAATTTTTCACAAATATTCGACTCAAAAATGACTTCATATATTGGAATTGGCATCATGTTAAATAATTAACATATGCCAATTACGTATGTCAAATCCAATAATTTAAATTTATTGAAAAAATCATCAATTCCTGGTGAATTTGAGGGAGACCAACAATCTTTTTTGGGATATGTAAGCGCTTTGGCTAAAATAATATTTTTATTTGTAGTGTTAATGTGCGAAGAGAGTTTGTGTTGTCAGTTTTCACCAAATTAACTAATGAAAATTTTCTTTCAGCAGCTGTGCTAGTTTGGGGTTATGAGCATAATAAAAGCATAAATTCTGAAAGTTCTGCTAATGCTAGCTCACTTAGCGCATTTTTGATTGTACTCGCTCTTGACCAAAATTTTGTAATATGAGACGGATCATTGTAGGGGAGTTCTGCCTAAGATGACATACTACTAAAAGTAAAAAAGACTTGCACTCATAGCAATAAAAACAAAGTGAATTTATTTTATTTATTCGTTTATTTGTCACAACAAAAAACCTAGCAGTTATTAAATGAATAATGAATTAGTATTTTAATAAATTAATTTCAAATTAGTTCACAGTCAAGTCTTAGTTGACATACCTATAGGTAAGATGAAATAGTGCCTTTGGATAAGATGACATACCTCAATTTATTAATCCTGGTTGCAGAGCTCACTCATATAAAATGTTTTATTTTGTGGTCTACACCGGCGCACAATGCGTTGAACCGTTTATCACTAGCCTGGCAGCAAAGCCAATGATCTCCTAGACTTGAAAAATTATAAAGCTCATTGCAGTAAATACAAGCTACATCATCTGAAAATTCCTGCGGACTCACATCATTGTCCTGTAAAATCGGACGTTTTGTATTTTTTCGAGCTCTAAGGCTTTTACGGTTCTCTTTTTAATTTTTCACCTGTACCTGAGCCTAAATTTAAGATGACAAGATGGTAAGATGACAAATGCAAACTTGAGCGGACGAGCGCCATGTCATCTTGCCCGACATGACCGAAAACGTTTTCAATATTAAATGCGCAAACACTCCTCTGCTCCATCTGCCAATTATATTACACAGAAATGACGTTGTATATTAGGCAATGTATCTATTAAGCACTTCTGACTCACCACAGAAACTCACCTTAGCAGAAACTTCTTCGGACAATTGACGAAAAAAATTTATTCGACTCAAAATTTTTCTCGACGTTCCAGTGGAAAAACAATCGCCAACTAAGAACATCTGCAAACTGCAACGTGGTGTTTGTTGCCATTGCAAAACTGTTAATTTGGGCCTGTTAAAAAAAAACTGTACCGCAGTTATGATTATTGAGTAAATGCAAATATGTCATCTTGCACATCTCCTCTATTTATTCATAATATCTCTATTACCTAACAAAAATCTCCATTGAATATTAAGTTTTTCGAAATTTTCATTTGAAAATGGAAATTTATCCAATATTGGTGAAATTGATTTGCAAGAACCTTCCACTATTTGGCCCACATCCAAACATTTGAGCAATTAAAATGTTTGTTGTTGAAGTCAAACCGTTTAGTAATTTGGATACATAGTTCTTTGTAAATATTTAACAAATTATTTTTAATTTCGATTATATCTTCCACAAGAATATCATTTGAACTTAAATAATAAATGAGTGCCAAAGTACATGTCTGAAAGTGACAACTACAGAGCAGAATCTTCAAAATTTACATTGACGCTTATTACATCAAGCTTTATAAAGTTCTTAGGTATTGCAAGGTACAAATCTAGCATTACTTTATAAACCAAATGAATTTTAATTGATTCGCTCTAAAAACGCTTATTGCTCTGGTTTACTAAAACTAGCACATATATGAAAAAAAAAGATACAGCTTATTTATCGGGTTCATAAAAAAATTGGCAGTTTCCGTTTGATTTCTTTGATTACTTTGATTTTCGAAAAATTGCAAATTTAAATACCTAATATTGCAACGGTTGCCACTGCTCCAAAAGCCTATTGATAACACTATCCAAAGAAAGCCAACGTGTGGAAGATAAACCCAAAATACTATTGCTTCTCACATTAAAAGATTTTTTACTCTTAAAATGCACCAATGCTGTGTTAATTAACAATTCTTTAAAGAGGAGCAGATTCGTTTTGCTGCGCAGTAGATTTTCATTTTGGCCTAAACGCAGTAGATCTACTGCTAAAGGAGTAAAGTGGCAGCGTTGGGTGCAAGGTTTCTCCCCATATGATTTTCTGACGCGCTCGAGTAACGCGCAAAATCCCTTCCTGGGCTCCCCTACTATTAAATTTAGTAAGCAAATATGACATGAACATGATGAACTGAGTGGAGTCCTGATGAGCTCCTTACAAAAAAACATGGGTAAACCATCGCAAGAAAGAGAAATGTGATACGAATTCTTTTTTAAATGAATTATTATTTATCTCTTATTTATTATATATTCATACTTTTATTTATTTATTTATGTTGAGTTTCCAATACAAAATGAATTGTTAAATTTTTAGTTTTTATCTTATAAGCCCAGTTCACACTGTACAATTAGTTGGACAGACTTCGTTTGATGGAAGTTGGATGGTCTGATGTAGTTTTCGTTCACACCTATCAAGCTTGTCGTCCAACTTTATGTCACATACCCTTCCATTCCGTCCAACTTCTAGATTTTCAAAAAATTTTGAAAACCATCCAACAAATTGGACAAGCGGTCGTATGAAGAGTTCACACTATCAAGCATTGGTTTGTCAAACCTAAGTTTGTCCAACTAATTGTACAGTGTGAACGGGGCTATACACATACCTAATCTTATGATGGTTAAGATTAGGTATGTGTTTTCTTCAACTCCTATGAATTCGTTGGGACGTGTGAAATTTTTTCCATTAAGTCAATTTTGGTGTTGTTTCGATTTTAATTTCAAGTGCCACTTTTTTTGCAACTTTTCCAAAATATCCAACGGTAACGCTGATGGTTTTCATATGATCATCAATAGGGCTGTTTTTTTGGGAGGCTGTCCGGTACCTTGTATTGTAAATCCAAAAAAACGGTTCGCGTTTTTATGTTTGATGGTTGGTATCCGTGATGAGTTGTAGTTGGGAAATTCAAAAATAGCGGTGTTCACAAAAGTATGCAAGTATTTTCTTGTGGTTTTTTTTCTCTGTTTACACGCTTCGGTTCAGTTCACTTGAGAGTGAATGAGAACAAGTGCGAAAAACTTTTAAATGTCGGTAATCCGCTAAAATACATTACTTAGAAGTTTAGAAGTTCAATACTTATATTTTAAAAGTGTCTTAAGAAACTAGACACAAGCGGATACTTGTCTGTATAAGAATCAACTTCCGCTTCATGGTATATATGTAACGAATAACGAAATCGAGTTTACTATTCCTTAATGGTTATTAATTGTAGATTAAATAAGTCTGGAACAGATGGCGCTTTTGTTGTTATTAATCATAGATTGCATAAATCTGGAACAGATGGCGCCTTAAGCCAATTTCTTTACAGAGAACTGTAAAACATTGTCCCTTGCACCTCACAGATGGCGACCTACAGCAACGCGTGGCCGCGTCTGCTAGTAATCAATAAATAAATCTATTTTAAGATAAGACGTAGTAAATACTATTGGAAAAAAATGTCAACATTCACCGAAAAATGTGTTAAGGAGCTATGCAAAAAAGAACAAAAAAATAGTTTAACAGAGCTTTTTTCGTTTCTTTTACGATATATTATTATATACCTATGAACCTGCAAATTAAATAATCAAAATCAATAAATTTCTACAATTCAAAAATCGTTTCCAAAATTCTTTTCTATTCTATTCTATTCTTGTACAAAATTGATTTCCATTCACTTGTGAACACCCCCTTTTTCTGTTGTTCGAGATACATGAAAGTCTCTAGTCGCACCAACATTTAAAAATGAAACATCGAAAAACTTATTCGATATCGAAAAATCTATCCCTTGTAAAATTTACTCATCCTTTTATCCCCTGTATCTTTTGTTGTTTTTGCTTTACATGTATTTACAATACAAGGTACCGGACATCTTCCCAAAAAAACAGGCCTATTAACAACAACATCAGCATCAACATCAGCATCAGCTGTGCGAAGTGTATAGTCCGGGAGCCAGTGACAGATTTCCATGACCAATTCCTTCCCATTCGAAACTTCGTAAAATACATAAGCAACTTATAATAGGAGTACTCGTGACCGTCAGCTGCAACTCCGTCGGTGGGGTGGGGAGTGGCAGCCTCCCGCGCATGAAGAAAAAAAAAATTTTTTTGTCATTTCCTCCCAAATAAAAATTTGACGGGTAATGGTTTACCAAATATTATGAAGGAAAAAAAAGTCAGCTGACCATAAGATGGTGGATTATACGTCAGCTGGCTGCTCGAAAATGAAAAAAAAAAATTTATTTTCAGTGATTTCCTCTCAACTGAAAATTTGTATAATCATAGTTTATATACTACTATAAATGAAAATTAACGTCAGCTGGCTGTATCTCAGTGGAAAGTTTGTCAGCTGGTACCATGAAAGGGGCAGCCCGGTAGCATCTATTGCCTACTGAATCTTATCAGCTGACGACTTTCCCCCCGACATACAGCCAGCTGACTTTTTTCATTAATTACTAGACCATGTTAACAATCCTGTTGTAAGTTTTCATCCGAGAGCACATCACGTTTCTTACGTTATTCTCTTTCTTGTCACAGATTAAAGTAAGTAGGGATGTTGCGAATGTCAACATCGATGTTAAAATCGATATTTTGATCACCGCAAACCGACTCATCGCCGATACATCGAACGCAAAACCGTAAAACATCGGCATTGCTAGTTCATTTCCATTGAAGATAACCCAGATGTGTAATATATTTAGCGGCTGAAAAGATGAACTGAAAAACTAGCCGCCTAAAAACAAAACAAACGAATGAAATAACTTTCAGTTTATTAATGCTGATTGCTGAAACATAAATCTGGTTGTCTTAGGTTTTATTTAGGTTAGATGATGTTGCCGGTTTGAGATAGTTTTTCTTCCCCGTTTCTGATTGGTTCGTTGCTGGCGGCTTCTATCGACTATCGAAATTTCAGATGTGGCACTCGTTGATTGGAATGTGACAGGTGGTTTCTAACAATTCTCGAATGGAGAATTATGTGTTGCCCGAAAGTAACAGAGTTGCCAGGACCGTCCGCCACATATATGTATAAAATGTGCTTTTCTTATTTGGATGTTTCTCATGTAACCATTGATGTTTCCAAACATAGATGTTTCTTAGAAAGATGTTGCATTCCTATACATAGACCTTCTCTCAACAAGAGCTACATTGTTGTTTCTTTGGTAGAAAAAAAAAAAATAGAGAAAGTGAAACTTATCTAGCCAAACGTTAGTATAGTCAAGCTTATTTTGACATTCTATTCAAAATAAGCAGGAGTAAAAGTTCAATATAAAATAAAAATGTCTAACGTGATAACTTTTTGCGTCTTTTGCAAAAAAATGAATGCTCAGTTAAAATTATTTAGCAAAGACAATTTTAATAAGTGCAAATATGTATTTACAATAAGAAAAGCTAATAATCTAGCTGGTTACGATACTGTTCTTCCCATAGAGCCAAACAATTTTCAGTTGTATCACAGTGAGTGTTATCGGCGTTATACAGCTTTGCCACCAAAATATAGGAAAATAAGAACAAATTCAGAAGACACACTTTCTTCAACATTTCCGTATGTATATGGATTTCATTTTCTGTAATTACTTCGAAAATAAAGTTATATCAATATGAAAACTGATAATAATATATACATAAGTTACACTAAAGAATAAATAATATTTTAGGCAAAACGAAGATGACGTTCATGTAAGTGCAGGCCCAAGTGGACTCGCAAACACCAATAATACTTTATTTGCTGAGAAAGCTGTCTGTGAGTTTACCCCAGATCAACAGGTTCCTGAAAATGTTAGGTTAACTGCTAAAGCTGACATTACTTCCGAAGGTGTCACCGAAGATGTTACTAAAGGTAAAAATATCTGCTTCTTTTGCGGGAAGAATCGAAAAAAAATTAAGGGACATGAGGAGAAATTATCTATTTTAACGAAAAATGGACGGGATTCAATAGAAAATTTGGCGATAGAGAGCAACGATGCAGACAAGTTAAAAGAAATTCAGAACTTATTCATCAAATGAAGAACTATATTTTCATAAAATTTGCAAAAATAGTTACATTAAACGAGAATCTATATAAATTATTAAAAGAAAAAGTTAAATCGGAATGGCATTGTACGCGAAATATCCGAGCAGAAGCCTATGAAGTTGTTGAAAAGTTTGTCGAAGAAAATATTATTTCACAAGAGCAGTCTTTCTTATTAAAATTTTTGAATAATATGTTTATTAAGCACATACAAAATAATCAGCAAGTTGTCTCAAACTTCAGTTTTAAACCATATCATTTAAAAGAAAGATTGTTAATGAAATTTCCGAAAAAAATTAGTATAATCTCCTTTAAAGGTAAGATTCTTGTGAAACCTTTTAGAGGGGTAATGATCAAAAATGAAATCGAAAAGGAAAATATTTTAGATGCTTAATCATGATTATGATTATGTGATTATGATGATTATGATGAAGACGATGATGATGATGAAGACATGATCGCAAGTAACACTGACAGTGAATATGACAGTGAATCAGAGAGATATGAAAGCGACTGAATCAATGAAAGTGATTAGTCAACTATCATTATTATTTTTAATCCATTTATTGAAATAAAAAATATATATGTAATTGAAAAATGTTGCTGCAATGTATTATTCAATAATTAATTTAATAAAACCAACATTTCTTCCATGATTTAAGTATATATTTGCTATCAAAACCATCAAACAAAGCATACTGCGGAATAACGTAAGAAACGTGATGTGCTCTCGGATGAAAACTTACAACAGGATTGTTAACATGGTCTAGTAATTAATGAAAAAAGTCAGCTGGCTGTATGTCGGGGGGAAAGTCGTCAGCTGATAAGATTCAGTAGGCAATAGATGCTACCGGGCTGCCCCTTTCATGGTACCAGCTGACAAACTTTCCACTGAGATACAGCCAGCTGACGTTAATTTTCATTTATAGTAGTATATAAACTATGATTATACAAATTTTCAGTTGAGAGGAAATCACTGAAAATAAAATTTTTTTTTTCATTTTCGAGCAGCCAGCTGACGTATAATCCACCATCTTATGGTCAGCTGACTTTTTTTTCCCTTCATAACATTTGGTAAACCATTACCCGTCAAATTTTTATTTGGGAGGAAATGAGGCTGCCACTCCCCACCCCACCGACGGAGTCGCAGCTGACGGTCACGAGTACTCCTATTATAAATTCCTTATGTATTTTACGAAGTTTCACTCGAGAAGAAATAATCAACCAAATTTGTACCTGGCTCCCGGACTAGTAGCTCAATCGGCAATAAATGAAGTGCCAGCGAGAATATCATCAGCGAGAGAATCATTTTCGCCGAAAATAACATTACCGACAGAAACAGGAACAGCCGCGGGAGCAGCAGTACAATCAACGGTTGTTGCATTCGTTGCTCCAACAAAACCGACATCTGAGACAGCATTTTTTTTTTTCACCAACAACAATCACGCACCCATTTTTTTGATTAACTCTTTTGTCAATATTGTTTCTTTTGGTACTCGATGTAGGTGTAATGCCGGGAGACCTCATGGACGAAGAAAGAGTGTGCGAAGTTGATTTGGATAAAATTGGTAGAGATAATTTTTCACGATGAGGAGCATTAATGGCATGGGGAAGTTTTTTGTTGGGGAAGTTTTTTGTTTTTTTCACCACTCATAAAATGAGTGGTGAAAAGAAAAAAAATTAACAAAGGTGCTCTCGATGAATTCATTTTATTGCAAGTATGAGAACACACATAACAAGCTTGGGTAGTCTGCATACCCATGTGTCTGTTTATAGATAGAACAATTTGGTTGCCAGCGTCCAATGAGATAAGCCATCTTGTGATCGTTTCACACTCTGTCCAATGAGATAAGCCATCTTGTGATCGTTTCACACTCTGTCCAATGAGATAAGCCATCTTGTGATCGTTTCACACTCTGTCCAATGAGATAAGCCATCTTGTGAGCGCAGGCTGGTAGGTACTCGAACAGCTCCCGGCCAATTGTAGTATGTATAGGAAACATAACTTGTAGCTTAGTCTTTGTAGGATGTTTGGAGAGAAGTCTGAGTCGTCGCGCACCACAACGTAGTGAGTTGGACTAACTATGCCTTGTCGCACCATTTGGGATACTAAGAGTCATAGAAGAATCGCTGGGTGATGGTGTGATCAAGGACTGTGCCAAGCATTGGATTTGAAAGTTCACCACGGTTTGTGGCAAACATCCTGGTGTTGATACGTTTCTGGACAACGATGAAGGTTATTTTGGCAGCGTAGTTTTGGAAACCTTTGGCGCAGGCAGACTCGAATTGTGGAATCTCGTAGTTGGACACTAGATCCAATTGTCACAGTGATTTAAACCTGTGACTGTGATTTCAAACCCAGACATAATTTTCGAGCAATATACAGTCGTATTTATAAAAGTCGCTTAGGTTAGAACATCCTTAAACAACTGTCCAGCTAGGCGGTGTCTAAAGAGTTGGAAAAGCCTAAGTCAACTTTGTATTTATAAATATATTCCAACAGTTGTCTAAATAAGCCCTCAAATACTTACAGCCTTACTTGGACTTTGTCAACTTTGAATGAAAAACTTAAAGGTTGCGCTCATGATGTATCTGTGCAATACCAATTTTTTTTTTTATTTTTGATATTCGAGTACAACAACTAAAAAATTTTGAAAGACTTTGGCATAGGACTTGAACTAGACCAAAAAAAAAGGAGCTGATTTGACTTTGTGCTACAGTTTTTCCTAATCTCCTAAAAAACTGATCAAATTTGAGCAATTTATAAATGAAATTGTTGAAAGTAGTATTTTTGCACCTCAAACTACCTATTTTTTCGATCTTATCACTCGCAATTGTTATAGAATATATTTGACAAAATTGATTTTGATCTGTGTATGTTTACTATCCTAATTTCGAGAAAAAAAAGACAACGATTTTAAAGGGGAGAGGTAAGGTATTTAGTTTTTCTTAAATGATTGCATAACATCTCAAGAATATTGTGTTAAAATTTCAAGTCGATCGGAGTAAAATTGACGAAGTTATGAGCGTCTATGGGTGTGAAACCGGGGAATGGGGCGACGGGGACGAAGTTCCAAATATTTGGCAGCGCCAATCGACTAAGACGGTGGTTATTACCAACGTGTCCGCGCCAGCACTCTATCTCTGCTAGATCGGGAGTTATTCTACTTTTCCACAATTTTCACCGAAAAGGACAATCTTTCAAAGACACCCACACTGAAATTATCTTTCCTGCAGTCGAACCGACACGGTGGGCTTTTGACGTTTTCTACAGCACCTTCCACTGCGAAAATTAGCTCGACCTTTCAATCTGGGTTTTTAACACGGTGCGTTATTGTATTTTTATAAACGGGCCTTTTCCAGTCTTTTTACACAAAAAAAAATTTTAAGAATATGCTTTTTTTTGTGCGAATTAAATTTACCATATTTTTAAAAAAACCTTGAAAATACCTGCAATTTATTTCCTACTTATAATTCTTTTCCTATCCTACACAAAACAAAAACATGCATGCATAATTGCATACACTAAAAAATAGTTAGTTAGTTAGTTTAAAATGACTTTTATTTCATGTATAAAGCTAACAATTATTTAATAATTTCTTAAGTCTAATTGGCTTGGCCTATGGCCGTCTACCAGGTTGACAATATATAATTTTAGTTTTGAATTTATTTAATGAAACATAATTATTTATAATTAGAAATCACCCTCTAAAATTCGTTTTCTATATCGAAGTGCAGCTACGGTGTAGTTGTATAAAGCATCCCATCCTCTTTCTCCGTTTAGAACTCTTAAGGCTTCTTCCTCTTCAAGGACATCTTTTGAAAATATTATTACGCGTAATTCCTTCAAAATTGGACAAACTGCAAGGAAATGGAAAACATTTTCTCTAGTGCCCATGTTGCAAAGTTCGCAGAGTGTTGGTAGATCGGTGCGGTGGGGGATGAAATTTAGGCTGAGTATCTCACCTCTTATTCTAAATATAGTGCTGATTTTTTCCCCAGAGTAGCAATTCAGGAAGTATGTATTTTTACCAAGGTTGTAATTTAGTCTGCTATAATAGTTTCTGAAGACAGACGCTCCAGCCTCTTCAATATATCTTTCATAGGATAGTTGACCTAATTTCTCCAACATTTAGTTAAATTTCTCTCTTAGTGTGAAGGGTTGTTCGTTTGGCTGAATAACTATTTCTGTTCCACACTCCGACGCAATTTCATTCCACGATTTGCAGATATTCCCGTTGAATTTGATAACATTTTTCAGAATTATGTGAGGTATTCTTGTGTCCACCATCTCCAATACTTTTATTACATAATCGAAGTGCATTTTCAAGGTATGTAGGAACATAGGTGGAGTACAAGTTTCAATGTATAACATATAATTTGGAGTGTTTCTCGGCAATCGAAACATCCTCTTCAAAAAGTATCGTAGGAACTTTTCAACGGAATCGTATGAACTATAACCCCATACCTGAGCTCCGTAGAGCAGTATAGATGCAGCAGTTGAACGGAAAACCTTTTGTTTTGCAGTATGAGAAATGTAATTGTTTTTAATACAACGATCCCATATCGATGAAATGGCTCGCTTAGCATCTGCTAGTTTTTCTTCAAGATGTGGACTTACGTTTAAATTTGCTGATATTAGCATTAAAAGATATTTGTACTTGCGTACGATTTCAACCTCCTCACCGTTGAAGTTCCACTTTTCCGAACGCGAGTAGCGTCCATTGCCATCTCTAAAAATCATAATTTTAGATTTCTGTAGGTTGACTGTTAAATTCCAGCTTTTACAGTATAAGTCGAGTCTGTTGATCATTCGCTGTAGACCGTCCACAGAATCACTCAAGAAAACAATGTCATCTGCATACATTAAAGCTGGAATTTTTACTCCGTAGAAATTTATCCCACCATGTACTGCATCAATTATATCATTAATATATAAAATGAAAAGTAATGCGCTGAGTATACACCCCTGTTTGACTCCCATGGTCGTTTCAAATTCATCCGAGATTTGATCTCCATCCCAAACAAGTGCGATATTATTCTCATAGAGTGCTCTCAGAATACGTATAATTTTTGTTGATACACCGATTTTGCAGAGTTTATAAAAAAGGGCTTCGCGTGAAATTGTGTCAAATGCCGCACGAAAATCGACGAAAAATGCATAAAGTTTTTTGTTTTTGTCTTTAAATGTAGCAGCGATGTTGGTAAGCGTAAATATTTGGTCAATTGTGGAATAAAATTTTCTGAAGCCAGCTTGAAATTCTGTCAGAATATTTTTTTCATTGACCCAATCACTGAGTCTTTTGTAAATTAAAGCTGCAAACAACTTGGCTGAAGTGTTTAAAAACGATATACCCCTGTAGTTTGTTGGATCATTGTAATCACCTTTTTTTTGGAGTGGAAAAATTATAGCTTTTCTAAAACTTTCAGGAACCTGGGTATTCTCAAAGATCCGATTGAACTCTACTGTAAGTAGTTTTAAGAACTCATTTGTAGAGTTTTTATAGAATTCGAAAGGGATTCGATCACTTCCTGGTGCCTTATTTGATTTGGTGTTGTTAATCGCTTCCTGAATATCTCGGAGTGTAAAAGGGCCATCTAGTTTTTCATCCAAAATCATGGGTTCCGCATAGTGAAATAAGGGAGATGATATTGGGGCGTTAAGGACGTTATGAAAATGAGCTCTCAACTGTGGGGCTTTCAAGGAAATGGAGATGGTGTTAGTACGTCCGTTCACATATTTAACGGCTTTCCAAAATTCAGCTGAAGATTTGGTATTGTTAATCACAGATATATTGGCTTGTTCCTGTTTAGCTTTTTTATCGTAGCAAAGGCGTTTGTAGTCTTTATTGGCTTGGTTGTAGAGTTTTTGAAAAATAGTGGAGTTATTTCTTCTAAATAGCTTCAAAAGTTTAAAAGATTTAATTCTGGCTTGTGAGCATTCTGAATCAAACCATTTTTCTTTAAATTTAACAATTGACCTTGATGGACTGCTTGCTGGTACAGATTTTCTTATAATCTCTATTAATTTTTCAATATCAAGTATACTATTTTGATTTAATAAATGAAAAGATTAGTAAAGTTTTTAACAGTTAAAACACTTATTTTATTTCCTCAGATGTACATTTCAGAAGCAATGCTTCCATCGTCAGTGAGATTTATAAATAATTTTATAAATCTCACTGACGATGGAAGCATTGCTTCTGAAATGTACATCTGAGGAAATAAAATAAGTGTTTTAACTGTTAAAAACTTTACTAATCTTTTCATTTATTAGATTAAAAAACACGTGGAATATCTCAACTAAAAAACTCATCTATTTTGATTTGTTAATTCTTCAATAAGTTTGTTCATGTTGGGTTCATAGATTGATCGCATTCTTTCATTCCATATAAGTTTCGGTAGAAGACGTAACTGTTTCAAGCCCATGTTGTTTTCAATCGAGGTTGCAGAGAATGTTACTTCTAGGGGCATATGGTCTGAATATATCTCCACTCCTACTTTGAAACTATCCAAGATCGAGTTCCATTTTCCAGCTATAAAGCAATAAAATCAATGACTGAGCACGAAGTTCCACGAAGAAAGGTAAATTCACCTTCAGCATCACCTACACAACTTCCATTCAAAGCACGGCAATCATACGCGTCTGCAATTTGAAGTATCTTTGATCCTTTTTCGTCACAAACTGAGTCCTTAGATTTGCGTCTTTGGTCAAAATACGTGCCATCATAACCAGTTACAAAACTATTTTGCGAGAATCCTATCCGCCCATTGAAGTCACCAATAAGCATTATGTCGGATGTATCCAAGGATTGAAGTGAGTCATAAAGTCTGTCATAATCACGTTGCCAGTGGTTGCAATTTAGATATATTGGAATCAAAATTACATCGCAATTGCTTGTTTTGATATCCAGAGCCATCATTTCACATATTCTTGTGTAACTAACCGATACAACATCAAGATTGCAACAGTATCCATATAACATACCTCCACTTCCTCTTCCATATATTGAAGTTTTGACTGCAGGAGTCCATTTTAGTTCATAATTTGAGAATATATTTTTAAATCTACTTTCATCATGCTCCAGAAGGTGGGTTTCAAATAATACAAATATATCAAATTTCTTAACATAATTAAAAAAGCTTACAAAATCTAGCTTATTTTTTAAGCCTGCTATATTATAGCTTAATATTTTTATTTTCTTATCTACTAAAAGGTTTTCAGTCGCACTCTGATAGACTGGTACACATCACGTGTCTTGTAAATGCATCCTAGACCTTGTGTTGGAGGCCAAAGAACTTTTGTTTGATGTTGGTGGTTGCGATTTGGCATCACTGATGGAAGTGACATTTCTCTGAGTTGTTGTCAAATTTGAAGTTTCTTTTCCAATATTTGTAATAACGTTTTCATTCACAAACAATTTGTCGGGAATGTCTCCATAAAACATAGTAGTTTAGTAGTCACACTTTGCCAAACATATAACAAAATCCTTTTCATTTTTTCTTGTAAGTATGACTGACACCAACAAGAACAAAGCCAGCATGTCAGACACACAATCACAGCAGCCCATACCATACGCAATACGCTCTTCCTTACTTTCTTTTATCTGTTCTTCACACTTCGTTTTAGTTCACGTTCACAGCCACAACGCACACAACTGTTACTGTGTTTTTGGGAGTCATTTCACAGCCACAACACACAAACTGTGAAAACACAGTTTTGTAAAAGGTTCACTAAAGCGTTCTGTGATTTCACGTTCACAGTTTCACAGTTTGCTAAGTTAAGTGCTCTTTTCTCTTGCTGTGAACGTGAAATCACAGAACGCTTTAGTGAACCTTTTAAAAAACTGTGTTTTCACAGTTGTGTCTTGTGTGTTGTGGCTGTGAAATGACTCCCAAAAACACAGTCACAGTTGTGTGCGTGTGCGTTGTGGCTGTGAATCTGAACGTGAACTAAAACGAAGTGTGAAATGTGAATGTATGAACGTTCAACAAAAATTGATTTCTGTTGATGATTTTTATGAGTCATTTGTTATTTCACAGTTTACTAGACTTCCATGCAAAAAAAAATGCTTTATATTTGATGAAAAGTAGAAAGGGTAACAACAAAATTACTTCGTGGATCGTGGATCTCTATGATCGATGTCGATATCTTATTTTGAAGGTATTTAATTAAAGTTTGAAGCCGGCTCGTGGTTTAAGCTTTGAGGTTTTGGTTTTGCATGAAAATATAAGTAGTATGGTATTTAATAAATATAAATACTATTTATGGAGTGTATTGGGGTAAAAGTTTCCTGGCAATTTTTAAGACTTTACAGACATAATCTTAAAACGTATTTGTTTTTTTCCTATTTTCACTTGCGATTATAGAATATAGATACTATGAGGCAAGTTTTGCAGTCGTACAGAAAAAAGAGAGATAACAACAAAACATGACGTTACGATGATGATATCAGAATAGAGAAAAGAAAACAGTTCGTCCTGCAATTTTGTCTGTGTATGTGTTTGCCTGTTTACCTTTCTGTCTGTATATGAATCTACAGCCTGAACCGCTCGACCGATTTTCTTGATAATTTATGGTTAAGGTCTGTGGGGCAACTTACAGAGGGGTTTTGGAATTAGGTCTCTAGGTCTTGAAGTAACGGCACCTGAAATGCAACTCATATGGTAATTCTTATATTTCTCCAAAACGGCTTAAACGATTTTGATTAAATTTTGTGTGAAGCATTATTTTTGAGATTACCTATCTTATGGTGTAATTTCTTTTTTTTTTTTTGGGAAAGCCTAAAAACGGTACCTCCCATAGTACCGTTTCTTTTAAATCGACTTTTTCGTTAATGGCTTACACGATTTTGACAAAATTTTATATTTTTGAAGCCCTAGATTAGTTAAGTAAATAAGCATACCAAGATTTGAAAAATTAAAATTTTCGCAGTACCTATTTACTAATTTTTTTTAAAACTTTTTGATTTTCTTACATATTTTTAAAATCATATTTTTAAAAGACTCGCAACTTCTAAAGTACTAATCACATTGAAGTAAGTACTGCTTTCGACTAATTTTTTTACTGAGTTTTGCTATTTAATGAGTTAAAATGCATAATTCTTTTTATCACGCAAAAGAGGAGGGACCATTTTCAAGAAAGTAGAGTAGAAGGACGGGTGCACAGAAAAATTATAACATAATTTGACAAATACATTCCAGCAATTGGAAAAGACATAGTCTCCTTCCTCTTCTTCCTTTTGCCTGCGTTTTGTGCATCATGATTTCGAAGATGACGATATTTAGGTTTTGATGGTATTTCAGAAAAATCTGATTCTTTTAAATCCATTTCGTTTTGTTGAAGCTCGTCGCAAACACAGACCAATACTATTATTTTAAAAACTAATAGTATGTTCTCATTTTTCTGTTAAGTTTCTAAAAAAAATTCTCAATCACGTTTTATCAAATCACAGTTTATTTAAGAGCCGTTCACAGGTTGTGAATGTGACTTTCAAATCACAGGTCGAAAATCACAGATCGTGATTTTTTGCTCTACTCTTGAATCTTCTGAACGATTGAGCGATTCTTGGCATCGTTGGCCAGCGTTCGGCCGTTTTTTGATTTTTTTAATGGCAGCGTATCGATCATCTCGACTGGTGGGACATAATATGCAAACGACAATTTGTACCCCTTGGCGGATGTTCTCACGCAGACAGCCCACGTATGCTTCAATTCGGTCGCTTTAAAGGGTAATAACAGTTGGCCGTTGCACATTGATGCCCATCGGACGAGCGTTTCTCTCCATTAGATCCATAAAGTTTTTGGCAACTCTGTTGTCGCTGTTGCAATGGATAAGCAGCCAGTTGCGAAGATGGACTACGTCAATCAGCTCATTGTTGGTGGCATATTTGCCAAAGTCCGCCTGGACACCGGCAGAAAACTTGTTCTTGGCAAAGAATATCTGTTCCTCTTCAAACTGACGGGCGAGAACTTCTTGTGGAGTATTCGCCAGCTGCAAGCCCCAGTTTTCAAGAACCTTACGAGCAGTCTGATTTCCATTCACATTCTGACAGAACTTTTCCAAAGCCAAAGACCGCTGATTGGGCGTGACTCGTGTAAATGTAGCGATGTTTCTCATCACTTTAAAGTCAGACCGCATATCATCTCGCAGTCCGGTAATGTAGCACAACTCTGGAATGAGACAGAAAATTTGTTCTTCCGGCTGGGATTGGTTTGTCACGCGCTGTTTCTTAATACTGATAAGCAACGGCTGTTTTTTGTGCCTGATTTCGATGTTATGATGCACACGGTAGTACTCCATGTACGTGACTTCTAATGTCTTGGTTTTAAAAGTAGACATGGGATTCATGAAGGTTTTCGTAAAGGAAATGTCATCTATTCGGTAATTCTTGTTGTTGTATCTCGTTAGGACAACGGTGCCAAGAAGTAACTTTTTACCATTTTCTTGGTATTTGTTGGAATCTGCATGATAGGCCTGCATGAGAGTGTCCAGCGCAGTTCTTTGAGAAAGCAAACGATGAGAAACATCACAACACAACATGAGACCATCCTCATATTCGTCAACTGCGGTTACATATCCTGGCCAGACTTCCAACTTCTGCTGTGGAATGATTTTTGGTGCCGATCGATGGATCAAATTGCTTCCTGTCAAAGTGGACGTATTCCAGAATACGAAAGATGCGGTCGAATAAGATGTTGTACATGTTAATGCAGTCTTTGAGCGACTTCTTGCGCTTGTACATGATTCTTATTTCTATATCAGAGTTGTCGCAGGGGTTTTTGGCGATGTAAGTGGTCAACTTGTCGGGCAATAGAATTGGCAAAAACAAAACGACACAGTCGAAGGTCTTGGTTCCACCCAAGTTAGCCGACTGTTCGTCGAGGAGCTTCATACGAATGGAACGAGAGTCAATTTCTGGGTAGAAGCGCACTTCATACTCATAAACGCCCTTATTGGGATCCAACTGCTTGAGTCGTATATAATTACAAACAAGTGGGACTGGTTTGCCTTTACTGCCGTGTTTTTACACAGCCGTCAATTCAGATGGCGGATCATCTGGCACTGGTGGTGATACAACTTGTTCCCTACGAGATGAAGGTTCAATACGTAGTTTACTTACTCGGTGCACTCGATGAATTACTTCCGTTTGATACTCCTGATGTTGTCGCCTTTGTCGGGTCAGATGTATCGGACGAACCAGCAAAAAGTGTCCCTCGTGAACGTCCCTTAGGTGCTCCAGGAAAGACAATGCTATCAGATGTAGAGTTGGAAGAGTTGAGAAGTGCCAAGACTGATGCACGACCTGTTGGTCTGCCAGCTGTTCGTGAGTCACCGTGGATGAGAGTGAGAGCTGTTGAAAAAGTCTTCCTCGTCCCAAACGCTGATGTTCAGTACTAGAGATGTTTAAGTTTTTGGGAATAATTTCGACCATAAAAGTGCCATATATATAAACAATAGTCTGTCATTCCATAAAGAGAACTTCGAAAAGCTGCTGAGGTTATTAAAAAGTCTAAAGGATACAAATATCTATGGTTTCAAAATTCCAATCTATTAATGAGAAAGCAAGAAGGAGAAAAAGCTATAAAAATCAAGTGTTTAGAAGACTTAAATGCTCTATAAAATTTGTTCTTTTTGATTAAAACTAATGTCTTTCAATAATTTAAATGATTTTGAACCAGATGAAGTTGTATTATCATATAAATTCGAAAAAGATTTGTTGTTAAGTGTTCTTCTGAATAATTATATTTATTCTGATAGCTTTTATTTTTCACACCAAAACATCCGTAGTCTTCGTGCAAATTTTGATGTGTTGTTGCTCCATATAGACTCGTGTTCCAAGAAGCCTGATTTTGTGTTTGTTACAGAAATTTGGATTTTTGATAATGAGAAAGGTAATTTCATAATTTCTGGGTATACTTTTTATGCCACATGTAACAACACTTATGGTGCTGGTGGTGTGGGTGTTTTTATAAAAAATGTATACATTAATTGTGATATTGTCAGTGATAATTTGGTGTCCGCGGATGTTATTAAAATAACTTTTAGTTTAAAAAATGAAAAACACTGTTTAATATGTGCCTATAGGCTTCATGACAGTAGTAGAGATGTCTTTCTTGAAGAATTGAATATTCTATTATGTAATGAAAAAACCAAAAATCTGATTTTCTTAGGTGATATTAATTTTGATCTTCTCTTCAAAACCCAATATGTGGATAACTATTTAATGCTTTTGGCAACTCATGGTTTAAATTCATATATTAATGTTCCAACAAGAATTGATGAGAACTCTCAAACATGCATTGACCATATTTTTTGTCGAAATAGTTTATCTCGCATATTTGATCCAGTTTGCTCTCTAGCTGATTTAGGTATAACTGATCACTGTATGACTAGCTTACATTATTTACATTTTGATGTTGAAAAAGATTTCATTGAACCTGATGTTGAAGTTAAGAAAATTGACTTCGAAAGGCTCAACCTGCTTCTGCGTTTTGAAAATTGGGAAGGCGCCTATAATGAGAGCAATCCTTCACTTGCCTATGATGTTTTTATACAAAAATTAAGTTGTTTTCTGGATTGTTGTACGAAAATCAGTAAAAAAGAGCAAGTCCAAACACTTAAAAGAATGGATGACAGGGTATATTATGTTGGATAAAGTATACAAAAAAAAAAAGCTTCATAAAAAATGTAAAAAAAATCCAAATAATATTCATCTAAAAGCTGAATATAAAAACATATGTAAAAATTTATCTAAAGAAATAAAAATCTGTAAGGAAAGCTATTACTTAGCTGAACTTGAAAAAAATAAAGGTAGTATTAAAGCTGAATGGAACGTTGTAAGCAAAATTTTGAGTCGTGGTTCCCGTAATGAAAAGCCTCTGACTATAGAAGTAGATAATATCAATATTACTGATACTACTGAGATAGCTAACCAATTCAACAAATTTTTCATTTCTGTATCTGAAAATGCTTCGATTGATGTTATCAGGAGCAATATTGACTGTTCTTTTTCTGAAGGTTAAGTTAATGATAAGATTTTTATAGAAAGTCTTTTTTATGATCCTATAATGCCTGGTGAACTACTCTTCATCATTAAAAATCTAAAAAAATTGCTTACAACATTGTAGATGTTCTTGCACATATTTTTAATAAAAGTGTATATGGTGGTGAATTTCCAAGTTCACTTAAAATTGCAGAGGTCATTCCTTTATATAAAATGTCAAACCCATGTCTTATGAACAATTACCGTCCTATTTCTATGTTACCTGTTTGTTCAAAAATATTTGAAAAGGCGATGAAAAGTAGAATTTTGAATTTTCTAAATAAAACAAATTTTTTTAGTGAAGCTCAATTTGGATTTCGAGCTCGAAGATCTACTGAAGACGCGTTGCTCAAATTTTGTAGTGAAGTAAATGAAAATATTGATAGTAATCTACTTACAGCTGGACTTTTCATTGATTTAACCAAAGCTTTTGATTTAGTAGACCATAAAATTCTTTTGAAAAGATTATACAATTCAGGAATGCGTGGATTTATCTATACTTGGTTAGATTCATATCTATCTGATAGAAAACAAATTGTCAAAATAAATAAAAGCTTGAGTAGTTTATGCAATATTAGTACTGGCGTTCCACAAGGTTCTGTTTTGGGTCCCTTGCTTTTCTTGGTTTTTATTAATTCTATTTTCTCTCAGAATTTTAAAGGCAAAATTACAGCATTTGCTGATGACATGGCTTTTGCATATGGGTGTCGATCTCCGATAAACTTGGTTTCTGACATCAACTTTGACTTGGAAATTTTAAGACGCTGGTTTGCAGTTAATAAAATGATATTGAGTAATAAAACAAAGTTAATGTACTTTAGTCTGACAGGGTCGCCTGCTTTGATCGACTGTGATATTTTTTATCATAATTCAGACTGTAAAAAATTCAAAATTAGTGTAGCTGATTCTAATGGCTTTGTTTCGAAAAGTTTTGTTGATAATGAGTCCTGTTCCTCTCATTGTTTTCAAGTAGATTTTGTCAAGACTTTCAAATACCTTGGTGTCTTACTTGACAATAAAATGAACTGGTCTGATCACACTCGTGCATTAAAAAATTACTTATTGTGTTGTTCTAGACAATTTTATAATCTTGGATTGTTTTGCTCACAAAAAATACTAGTTATGGTCTATTATGGTATTGTTCATTCTAAGGTTCAGTATGGTATAACATGTTGGGGTGGTTCTTATCAAAACAAGATTAATCCTCTTCTTATTTCTCAGAAACTTATTGTACGAATAATTTGTAAAAAAAATCGGTTGCATAGCAGTTTTATTTTATTTCAGGAATTAAAAATTCTCCCTCTAAGACATTTGTATTGTACTACTCTAAAGTCTTAAAAGTATTTTTTATAAGAAGTGGATACCTTTCAATAAGAAGTAATCCTCGTCATAATTTAAGAGTGAATACCCTGAATTTAGTTAATATCCCTTCTAATAATAAAATACATTTTAGAAAATTCTTTACAATAATTGCTACCTCAGTTTTTAATAAGTTGCCTTTCCCGATCAGAAGCTTGAGATTACTGCCCACTTTTCTACAGAATGTAAAATCTTGGCTTTTCGAACACAATCACAATCAAATTGAACATCTATTGTCGTAAATATATTTAAAAAAAAAAAAAAAAAAAAAAACACCTTCCCTCTTTCTTTTCCTCACCTTGCACACAACTACAGATGTATTGATTTATTGTTTTGATGAGCATTCACCACTAGCTCTAGCTTTTAAGCTATGCTAAAGAATGTCTCTTTAATTTGTTTTGTTGCGGTATTAAATAAAAAATAAAAAAATAGTTATATAGAAGATCACTTCTTTTAAATAACAATAATTTTTCAAATTATCTGGTTCTTTTTGTCAATTTTGTCTAATTATCAATTATTTGTAATGATTTCTCTAATACTGTTATTTTCATTTTCTTCATAACTTTATTTGAATCGAAAAAACAATAAAACTTTATTGAATTGAATTGAATTGAATTGGGACTCCGCGAAGCAATTCCACTGTCCTGTGTCGATATTTCCCCGCCACTGCCACTGGAGTTTGAAGACGATGATAAAGGAGTTTCGTCGGGGGGAGTCTCAAAAATACGCTTTCCGCGACCAAAACCACCGCGAGACATTTTGCAATAAAAGTTCAATAGAAATTTAAATTAATAACTTAAGAACTAAAACGTGATGTGACGATGAAAAAGTAAACTAAAACAGAAAATAACGGGGCAATAGAAGCCAAATGTGTGAAATTGAAATGTGTGTGAACGTGAACAAGTAACAACGAACTTTGCTTCTCACAACTTTTGTTTTATGTTTTCCTGTACTACACAAACGGCAGACTGTTATTGGATATGTTACTATTATTGGATATGTATTGGGTGTCAATAATATTCCATTTAATGTTTTTTAACAGAAGGTTACAAATATCATCGTTTCCACAGCTATAAGTATTTTTAATAATTGTTATAGCTTTCGACACTTCTATTGCTGTTAAAGGTGCAAAGAAAAAACTATTACTGTTTCTATTGAAAACACTTCGATTGCAATTCTGACAAAATTGTGATCTAACATTTGGAACGGTATTTTCAGCTAAATCAACAAAATAGTTATTAAACTTTCACTCTTTTAAACAGTGTTGTTGATGCACAGTTCAATAGGGTTGTTTACTGAAGACGTTTTGCTAATAATACTATTCACAACTTGCCTTTAGCCCTGTTCACACTGTACAATTAGTTGGACAGACTTCGTTTGATGGAAGTGGGATGGTCGGATGTATTTTGCGTTCACACTTATCAAGCTTGTTGTCCAACTTTATGTCACGTACCCTTCAACTCCGTCCAACTTCTAGATTTTCAAAAATTCTTGAAAACCATCCAACAAGTTGGACATGCGGTTGTCTGAAGTGTTCACACTATCAAGCATTGGTCCCAAGTCTGTCCAACTAATTGTACAGTGTGAACAGGGCTTTTCACGTCTGGAATTACCTTTCGCAGAACTAAATTGATTTCTATAATAAGAATCCTTACATAATTTATTCTCCTTATAAAATTCACAGCAGAGTTTTTGGTAATTCTTCTTTAATTTTCTTTTTTACTTGTGCCTGTTGCACTTTATCCTTAGTTTGTTTTTTGCTTTAATCCTTTTCACTAACCTTAAGGAAATCCAGGGCTTTAATCTTTTGTTTTTGTTTTTGTTATTCGGCTTGAATGAACATATTTCCATTTTACGGGCGAACCCCACTATTGTTCCGGCTTGTTATGACAGCCTTAATTAGCCTTAGCAAGATGGTGTTGTGTTGGTAATAAAACAACCTGTTTACATATTTGGGTTTGGAACACAAGATACCAATGCCATTCTCTCCGAAAATTCAAAAATCGGTGAATGAAGTGGACGGCACTGTTTTTTTTTTATTTACAAATGGTTTTGGTACATCTCTTTTATTCTTTCGGATTGTGCCAAGAATTGTTATTTTTTTATCCAACAATTTCAAAACCAAATCAACAGAAGTGAATGTTACTTTCAGTGTGGAAAAATCTTGGCATCAAAGACATCACCACGTTCAAGACTTTCATCACAGCTGCCAGTGTATATTAAAAATTTCAATGGATATCCCGTTGTACTCTCATTGAGCCACCAGAAGACCAGAACTTCAGTCCATACTTTGCAGGCTTGCTTGGCATATATTGTCGAAACTTACAGGGACCACGGGAGCCTTTCAATTGCTCATGAACGGAAAGATTTTCAGACGGAATATAATTTGTTGACAAAGTCTGATTCAATTCGTTCAAAAGTATTTCAATAAGCTGGAGAATGTTTGTTCTGGCTGATGATTGAGCTCAGCGATTGATGGTATCCCAAATAAGATGTGCATACAAATTTTTGGGGCTCGCGAGTTACACAAATGAAAGTCAGCGAACTTGACGACGGCACATTTGTGTTGCTTCGCAACCCATAAATTGTCGATGCATCAGTTTCCTATGTGAACCTCACAATATCCGAAGGCCATAGGAAACTGAATGCAAACCCTAAATTTGTCAATGCATCATTTTCCTATGGGAACTTCTCAACTACCGAAGGCCATAGGAAACTGAATGCATTGATTAAGTAGGTATCTACTGTAAATGAATGAAATTAGAAAGACAATAAAAACTTATCCGTCAAACGAGACACACCGAAGTGCTCTGGTGTTTTTATTCGTATACATATTATACCCAAAATATATATATGCAACTCGCGCGAGCCCCAAGTGTGGTTATTGCATTATCCACCGTTAATTCTGCAAGTCCAATTTATCGGTTGTGACATTCCCCATAAGCTTTGTCAGATCACTGAGAATCGGGCAGTCGGTCGTTACCCGCATTACAGTGTTACCCTTAATTTCTTGTCCCTTTGTCAACATTCGTACTTACTAGATTTGTAGGTCACCTAAGGTTGGACGAGGCCAAAATCCAGTGTTATCATGAGGAAGTGTAATAAGTACAATCGACGTGAACTATAAGTTGCTACATCTGGGCACCGCCAAGTTGACAACCACCAAAGCCTTCAAAATATGAATTTGATGACCAAATACGCGGATCGTTGCAGCACGCGGGCCTTATTCCTTTAGTTGACGCAATGGATTGCGTCTCAGTATCAAACTAGTCTAACTGTGGTTGAGTGAAGTCTCCATTTGCTCAGCATTGAAGATATCTGCAACTGAATCCTTTTTAAGCTTAAAAAATAGCCCAGAAAACAATAACCCGCTACTAGTCGAGCGAACAACTCTTGCTTCTTCTTCATCCTTTTCGGCGTTACGAGAATCGTGACCTAGAAGGGATCCACCTCTCTTATTTAACTGCTTCACACTAGTGAGGCGACCGCTGGTATCGACTGTTATTCTGTGATTTTGTTTCTGTGTTTTGATATTTTGCATTTGCTTTAGTTTGAGGTTGTCACTTCTACATGATCTCGTTACCTACACACATATCAGTAAATCTCTTAGATCTCATTCCTATTATAAACCTTTGAAGCGAATTACACATTTTTTTTGGAGTTTGATGATGCTGTTTAGCTTACAAGTAACTGCACTCACTCATACGCGATGAATCCTATCTAGACTATTTGTGTAAATGAGTACATTATTTTCTTTTTCAGACAAAATGGGTAACTCTGGTAGTGTTCATCATCTGCAATCAGGTTTTAAGGAACTTAATTCGTACTATCAAGTCCAACCCAATGAAGAGCACCATGATGATTTGGGAATGTTCAACGATGAATCAAAAAGTTTCCAACAGGACAGATCTCTGCCACGTCTCAAGCACTTCAAACATCCATCAAGCGGTAGACCCAAAACACTAGATGCAACAGTAGTAAAGAACTCACAGATTAAGGTCTTACCAAGGCTTAGTGAAAATCCAATACTCAGATCGACAACAAATGGTGCTATATTACAGTCTGGGGGAACGATAAGTGGCCGAAGAGAGTTTTTTCTGTCCCAACCATTAGAACGGTCAAAGACATTTATTACAGAAAATCAGGAACATGCTAAGAAGAGCAATGGGCCTTCCTTTCTGACACGCAGGTCCCAAACTCAGGTCGATATAGATTTAAGAAATGGGAACAGAGGACACATGGTAGATAGCAACCTCTACTACAAAAGCTTTAGATCAAATTTGGACTTGCGACAGCAAAATGATGCCCCGGAGACCGAAAAAAACACATCTGTGTGTGATAACAATTTTCAAAAACTATGTAAAGTCAAAATTAAAAACAAAAAGAGAAAACCCCCTCCGTTGCCACCACCGTTAGAAAAACGCACAGTATATGATGCTACGAAAACTGATAGACAAGATAATGACTTGGATAGAAAGCAGAGGCTTTTCAAAACAAAAACCGAAACTAATCTTCAAGCGACATCTCCTCATTCTAGACAACAACCGAGTCCAAGTAAACCATCTTCACCAGTCATGATGAGAATGTCTTCCCGATCGAATTTTAGTGCCGGATTTCGAAGAGAGAAATCGTTTGATGCTACACTGCTATCCAAAAGGAATGAATCTTTGTCTGTAAAAGACGAAGCAACCAAATCATCTACCACAAGCAAGAGAAAATCTTTGCAACTGCAGGAAAAGACAATTCCATCGCCTGTCAAGACCTCATCCGCTGATTCCAAGTTGAAAAGAACCGACTTCACATTGGAAACTCCAGCCGCCACAAAACTTCGCCTTATGACTAGGAATGCACCAAATGTAAGAGAACCCTCGTCTCGCCAAAGGGAACCATATCTTGAACACGATAAACGCCAACTGCTCTCACCTCCACTTAAAAGCACGAAGCCAGAAGCCCAATCCAAGATACCACAACTAAAAAGAACATTCTACTTCGGCATGGAGAACTCTAAACAAAAGCCGACATTAGAGGGCGTTAACTTGTGTGACAACAACATAAAAAAGAATGACATTTTATCCGGTAAATCCTTGACAGGGACAACGACAGATATAACATCATTTTCTTTGAAAGACAAGGAAACAGTTTACTCATTAAATCACAAATCTAATAGTGAAATTGATGATAATGGCATTCGAGTAAATGTTCGCCCTATTCTACCAAAGCGACAGTTAGAAATTCCTCGTTTTAGTCCAGTTACTGCATGGAAAACTTTATCAGAGGAAAATCGTAAGCAACTAGAGTTTAGCCTCATTAGTACATCATCTACTCCTAACTTAGTCGTCGAAGCTAAAAATGCATTTTGCATTGAAGACAGAATCCATCGTACCTACCGTGAACCTTGTCCATTTTATCCTGACAACAAAAGTGCAGACAGTGGTATATCCGGCGATGATGTTTACATTGCAGAAAAGCCCATACAACCGACAAACTTGGTGCAGTTTCAAAATGAGTGCAATGAATTTGGTAATGCTGATTATTATCCAGTAGGCATTGAACAGCTGCCTGAACCAATAAAAGTGGTTGGACCTTTCTTGACAACCTGGACGCCACAGCAGGATTTAGAAGAAGATACCAGTTCTGATGGGGGAGAAAATGGAATTAAAGTGACAGACTCCCAAAGCCAAGCGGCTGCTCATGTTTTCAGTCTATCCTTGCCACGAGAGAACCAACTTTCAGTCTACAGTGACAAGGTACGAAATTGACTTATAGGCGGATTCTGCGCGCCATCACTGACACCTTACAAGTCACAACGTTCCAGTCAAGCCACGAAATACTCAAATTGAGATGTGGCTCCCAGCTGTTCACAACGTAGTGACTTGTGACCTTGTGAGTTGTGACTTTTGGTCAGAATCGGGCTGAATGTTTTAGGTAAAGCTTTCTTTTTTAACTTAGATATTACTTTACAGACTAAGCCAGACTTCCGAAGTTTACAAAAGCTGAAGCGTTCCACCTCTGCGGAACTCAATAACACCAATTACGACTGCATTCAGACATTGGACTTACAGGCTGAACATTGCTCGGGCAATTATCGTAGTGATAATTGGGTTCTAAGCAAAACGCTCTTAACTTCATTAAATAACAACCAACAGCGAGTGGTCGCTCGTGATCAAATAGATGTCAATAAGAAGAATAGCTACTTTGATTTATCCGATTCTATACAGTCAATGTCATTGGGTTGTTTAGCCACCGGAAAGCACGTTATCTACTTGCCAAATAGACCAGTCGATGCCGAAGCAAGACATCAATCAGCTCTAGCAACACCAAAAACCAATATCAATTCTTTGCAAAAACGCATCAACTTGAAAGATATGTTCCCAAAAAACGTAATTGCAAGAGTACCACGTTTGATATGTTTCATAATTTTACTTTTTTTATTTTTAGACTCCAACGAGGAATAAGCGATTTAGTTACCAAAGCTCAGTACGGCGAACTGAACGTCGTCGCTTAGCAGAAAAATTATCAAAGGAAGCTGACCAAAAAGAAGCACTTCGTAAGAGTGAGCTTGAAGCAATGAGAAGGTATGTTTTGTTTGTTGCATTAATATTAAAAAAAAAGAACCAATGTCAACCTACAGGGTGGAGGAAGAATTCCAGAGAAAAAGAGCTTATGAAAAGGCGTCCATACGTCACCAACTACGATTGTATTCAATGGACGATGATAATTTTAGTAGCCTTCCAGCTGATTTATTTCAAAACGAAAATAAGTACAGGGCCGAACCCGATGGGGCGGTCTCAAGCCGTTCCGAGTCACCGTTACTTCGAACTAATCCAAGAAAAAATATGGAACTGTTGGAAAACCGGACAAGTAAAAAAGGCGGAAGTGATATTGCGATGATATTTGCGTATTCGTGAGATTGAAAAGACACGCAAGGCCAAGTTTTTGTTTTTATTATTTAGTTTATCCAAGTTGCAAAATTGTTGAATAACAAATAACGAATTTTTATCAGCTACAAAAATATTAGTCATTTTAAAATTTTTTTTATTTAAACTGTTTTTGTTTTTGTTTTTAGTTTATTTTTATCAACATGTTGAATCTATTTAAATGTTTTTTTGAAATATAGATCGTAAATTTTGCAATGCAAATAATGTTTTCTGATTATTGTAAGGTCTTTACAGAAACACTCAGCGGGCCCTCGTTCAACAGGCAGTCGATATAGTCTGCGAACATATTATTTCAACGAAAATACTTTTCACGTTACATCTGAGATGGTTGACGATAGACGATAGACGATAGACGATAGACGACAGACGATATACGATATACGATATACGATAGACGCTAGACGATAGACGATAGACGATAGACGATAGGCGATTGACGATAGACGATAGACGATAGACGATAGACGATAGACGATAGACGATAGACGATAGACGATAGACGATAGACGATAGACGATAGACGATAGACGATAGACGATAGACGATAGACGATAGACGATAGACGATAGACGATAGACGATAGGCGATTGACGATAGACGATAGACGATAGACGATAGACGATAGACGATAGACGATAGACGATAGACGATAGACGATAGACGATAGACGATAGACGATAGACGATAGACGATAGACGATAGACGATAGACGATAGACGATAGACGATAGACGATAGACGATAGACGATAGACGATAGACGATAGACGATAGACGATAAACGATAGACGATAGACGATAGACGATAGACGATAGACGATAGACGATAGACGATAGACGATAGACGATAGACGATAGACGATAGACGATAGACGATAGACGATAAACGATAAACGATAAACGATAAACGATAGACGATAGACGATAGACGATAGACGATAGACGATAGACGATAGACGATAGACGATAGACGATAGACGATAGACGATAGACGATAGACGATAGACGATAGACGATAGACGATAGACGATAGACGATAGACGATAGACGATAGACGATAGACGATAGACGATAGACGATAGACGATAGACGATAGACGATAGACGATAGACGATAGACGATAGACGATAGACGATAGACGATAGACGATAGACGATAGACGATAGACGATAGACGATAGACGATAGACGATAGACGATAGACGATAGACGATAGACGATAGACGATAGACGATAGACGATAGACGATAGACGATAGACGATAGACGATAGACGATAGACGATAGACGATAGACGATAGACGATAGACGATAGACGATAGACGATAGACGATAGACGATAGACGATAGACGATAGACGATAGACGATAGACGATAGACGATAGACGATAGACGATAGACGATAGACGATAGACGATAGACGATAGACGATAGACGATAGACGATAGACGATAGACGATAGACGATAGACGATAGACGATAGACGATAGACGATAGACGATAGACGATAGACGATAGACGATAGACGATAGACGATAGACGATAGACGATAGACGATAGACGATAGACGATAGACGATAGACGATAGACGATAGACGATAGACGATAGACGATAGACGATAGACGATAGACGATAGACGATAGACGATAGACGATAGACGATAGACGATAGACGATAGACGATAGACGATAGACGATAGACGATAGACGATAGACGATAGACGATAGACGATAGACGATAGACGATAGACGATAGACGATAGACGATAGACGATAGACGATAGACGATAGACGATAGACGATAGACGATAGACGATAGACGATAGACGATAGACGATAGACGATAGACGATAGACGATAGACGATAGACGATAGACGATAGACGATAGACGATAGACGATAGACGATAGACGATAGACGATAGACGATAGACGATAGACGATAGACGATAGACGATAGACGATAGACGATAGACGATAGACGATAGACGATAGACGATAGACGATAGACGATAGACGATAGGTGATTGACGATAGACGATAGACGATAGACGATAGACGATAGACGATAGACGATAGACGATAGACGATAGACGATAGACGATAGACGATAGACGATAGACGATAGACGATAGACGATAGACGATAGACGATAGGCGATAGGCGATAGACGATAGACGATAGACGATAGACGATAGACGATAGACGATAGACGATAGACGATAGACGATAGACGATAGACGATAGACGATAGACGATAGACCATAGACCATAGACCATAGACCATAGACCATAGACCATAGACCATAGACCATAGACCATAGACCATAGACCATAGACCATAGACCATAGACCATAGACCATAGACGATAGACGATAGACGATAGACGATAGAAGATAGACGATAGACGATAGACGATAGACGATAGACGATAGACGATAGACGATAGACGATAGACGATAGACGATAGACGATAGACGATAGACGATAGACGATAGACGATAGACGATAGACGATAGACGATAGACGATAGACGATAGACGATAGACGATAAACGATAGACGATAGACGATAGACGATAGACGATAGACGATAGACGATAGACGATAGACGATAGACGATAGACGATAGACGATAGACGATAGACGATAGACGATAGACGATAGACGATAGACGATAGACGATAGACGATAGACGATAGACGATAGACGATAGACGATAGACGATAGACGATAGACGATAGACGATAGACGATAGACGATAGACGATAGACGATAGACGATAGATGATAGACGATAGACGATAGACGATAGACGATAGACGATAGACGATAGACGATAGACGATAGACGATAGACAATAGACGATAGACGATAGACGATAGACGATAGACGATAGACGATAGACGATAGACGATAGACGATAGACGATAGACGATAGACGATAGACGATAGACGATAGACGATAGACGATAGACGATAGACGATAGACGATAGACGATAGACGATAGACGATAGACGATAGACGATAGACGATAGACGATAGACGATAGACGATAGACGATAGACGATAGACGATAGACGATAGACGATAGACGATAGACGATAGACGATAGACGATAGACGATAGACGATAGACGATAGACGATAGACGATAGACGATAGACGATAGACGATAGACGATAGACGATAGACGATAGACGATAGACGATAGACGATAGACGATAGACGATAGACGATAGACGATAGACGATAGACGATAGACGATAGACGATAGACGATAGACGATAGACGATAGACGATAGACGATAGACGATAGACGATAGACGATAGACGATAGACGATAGACGATAGACGATAGACGATAGACGATAGACGATAGACCAGTGGTTCCCAAACTTATTTTTCTCGTGGACCACTTTTAAAATTTTACTGGTTTCGGTGGGCCCCCTGCTGCTACATTTCTACCACATTCTTACAGTCATCAAAAAATAAAAATTGTGTCGCTTCTGAGATCTGTGCCTTTATTATGATAGGTAAAATAAAAACGAAAAATGGTACATTTTATAACTTTTAATTTAAGTATTAAAAGAATAGAATTACAAGAAAAAATTAATAAGGTAATATAGGTTCAGGTCATTTGATGGAGTTCAGCTGTATTTGATGGAGTGTCAGCAAACGATCAATGTTTGGCTTTATTTTTGTGAGCAATAACCGCAAATCCCCCCGCTCTGTGATGTTTAATTTGCTTCTTTTTTGTTAAGAGGTTTTTAACGGCACTAAAACTCCTTTCGCAAGGTATGACGAGGGAAAAGCCATTCAAAATTTCCTTGCGATTTCCCACAGTCCAGGATATTTTTCGGGTATTTCTGCTTGCAGCCACATTGTTTGGTAGCCTTTTCTAAATTTCACCTTCAGCTCTTCATTGGTGCTTAGCTCGAGCAGGTCCTCTTGTAATACAACATTGGCCACTTCCGTTTCATTAAATGGACTTGTGATCCATGGTGGTATATCCATCGTCAGCATATCTTCAAACCTGGTTTTGAAGTCATCATGCAGAGCACTTGTAGGTATGGTGATCCTCATCAATACATTCTATTATTATAGGTATAACACCGCAGCTTTTGTCAGCACGCGGAAATAGAAATACGGCTTGTAAAGGAACCAACTAATAAACCGCTAAGACCAATTGGTGTATACTCAGTATCGAATACTGATCATATTTGTGTAGGAAAAAATAAAAGTCGAAATCGCAAAATTGTCCATAAAAACGATAACTAAAATTTCATCCAATCAATGAGTTCACGCGCTCCGTGAATTTACGTTTTTTTTTTGTCTGCGTTAAAACGTGACAAACTGGCATCGAAGCTCAAGCCCCGCTCTTCCGAAAAGGAAATTTGATAAAATAGTTACTTCAAAATCAATTTAAAATGATTGTGAAATTACTGTTTTATAAAATTAGTAGTTATTTGCAAGAAAAATTACAAAATAATTGCTCTGAAATATTTCTTATTCGGCCTTTTTACAGAGGCAGTTCTTCTCTCGTGAAAAAAAAACAATTGAATAAAACGTGCTGTGTTTGTTTTCAAATCGAAAGAGGACAATCGAAATATCTGTAAGTTACTAAGTTACCTGTCTATACGAGCAGTTGTGATCAAACGATTAGTATACGTAAAAAAAATACTTAACTGCTATATCAAAAAGAAAGGTAGGTACTTACTTTTCTCCGGCACTAGCAAACACTGATGATATAAATTTTCTCACACCTTTTTTTAGAAATTCCGGAAACAAATGCATGAGTTCGCCGTTCATGTCTGAACAAGCACTAAGCGTTGTCGGGAGGATAGCGCTTTGCAAGTCTGTACACGAAATTGTACCTAATATCGAATACGCAAGTTTGGACAAGTAACAGTCGCTTGCCTTATTGAAATATTATTTGATTAGTTAGGTACTTAAAACAATGTAGGTAGTAGGCCCTTATAAAAACTATGCTTACATTTTTGCTCTTTACTATCAAAAGCAGATAAATTTTCGTGGACCCCCATTAACATCTTATGGACCCCCATTTTTTGTTCACGCCTACGTAGACCCCCAGCAAGTCTCCCGTGGACCCCTGGGGGTCCACCTGGACCACTTTGGGAAACACTGCGATAGACGATAGACGATAGACGATAGACGATAGACGATAGACGATATACGATAGACGATAGACGATAGACGATAGACGATAGACGATAGACGATAGACGATAGACGATAGACGATAGACGATAGACGATAGAAGATACAAGATAGACGATAGACGATAGGCGATTGACGATAGACGATAGACGATAGACGATAGACGATAGACGATAGACGATAGACGATAGACGATAGACGATAGACGATAGACGATAGACGATAGACGATAGACGATAGACGATAGACGATAGACGATAGACGATAGACGATAGACGATAGACGATAGACGATAGACGATAGACGATAGACGATAGACGATAGACGATAGACGATAGACGATAGACGATAGACGATAGACGATAGACGATAGACGATAGACGATAGACGATAGACGATAGACGATAGACGATAGACGATAGACGATAGACGATAGACGATAGACGATAGACGATAGACGATAGACGATAGACGATAGACGATAGACGATAGACGATAGACGATAGACGATAGACGATAGACGATAGACGATAGACGATAGACGATAGACGATAGACGATAGACGATAGACGATAGACGATAGACGATAGACGATAGACGATAGACGATAGACGATAGACGATAGACGATAGACGATAGACGATAGACGATAGACGATAGACGATAGACGATAGACGATAGACAATAGACGATACCAATGCCTTCCATTACATGTTCAAACGTCGAATAGAGTCGATAAGACGACGACTATAGGTCGATAGCTACTTTGTTTTGCTGGGGTAAGTTCAGGCACTGAACAGGGCTGTCAAATGACAGGGATGTGATTTTGTAGTTTATCGTTTTTTGAAAATTGAACCCTGGTTTAAGTTCAACGAACCAATCTAATAAGAATGATAGTTAATTTGGCAGCGATAAAGAACTCAGATTTGTTTTCCCAATAACAGATCATTCTTTCTGCTCTCTTCAGTGCTCTCGACGCGACGGTCAAAAGCCTTTGAGACAAGCGTGGATTTGCTTTTCAACGAGGAGAACACTGACACATGAAAGCAATAACATACGCGGGTCGGTGGCACGTAGAAAAATTAGATTCCCATTGGCTACAGTTGCGTTTTAAGAAACAACTTCCCTTTTCCTTTTAAGAGACAAATAGACTGGTACGCTTGTTTGGTTCAGTAGCTGTGCGAAACAACACAGAAGCGGAATTCATTACAACGAAGGAGTTTGCTAATACACAAAAACAAAACACTCTTCGCTAAAGCCTCACAATCAACTGAACGATCATTAGAATTCTTCGAGATATGCTCAATGGAGACTTTGTGTAAGCGAGGAAGGATTTTCATTACGAATAAAGGATGTAACTAAAATCTGCCTTGAATACGTTGATCATCTTTGAAAATTAATTTGAAATCAAGGTCTGACAATGTGAACGTTTACCACATCCTGTACCACCCCATAATGAGTAATTTTTGGCAGGCATTTTTCTATCACAAAAGGCGATGGAGTTTAATCGCCATTTCACTCACCATTCTTCGCTTGCTCAATGATTGGTGCTGCCATCACAAGTTGCTTAACTATTGATTTTATCAATACTATAAATTCACACTCTCCATTCAAATAAATGTCTGCATTAGGCATGTCAATAGGATCAAAAAACAAGGAACACCCTACTCCTTGAGCATGAGCATTCATTAACGAATATCATGAGTATTTCTCCTTCACTGAACAACTATTTTGAAAATGGCTGCCATAAGTTATGTTTTACTTCTTGAATGGCTTATGGTGGATTTACATGCATCTGCAAGTTCAGATGAAAATCGGAAAAAGACACAAGATGTGAAATTCATACTTGTCTGATAGAGAGGGAACGAACTTCCTAGTTATGGTTGCAGATGAAAAATTATGGGTGCAGATGAACATGTTCATCTGCAACCATAATTTTTCATCTGCAACCATAATCCTATTCGTCTCTCTTTTTAACTTTTGTGCTTTGTAATCTTCATCCGTCTCGCTTTACTTTTCTGCACTTCCGCAGTTGCAGATGCATGTAAACCCAGCATTAGTTCGACATACTAGCTTGGGCAGAAATTTGTTCTAGTTTCCGGTACATGCCGTCTATGGATCTGAGCGCACTTATTATTATTCTTCTCTTCCTTGTCGTAGCTTCTGCATTTACGAACCTTTTCATCTCTATTATTCGAAGAGTACAGTACTCCCTGCATTTCGAACTATGTTGATGGTGCAACATAGAGTCCCTGCATATCCAAAACAAATTGCTTGACCTTTCCTTAGTCCGAACTATACCACTTGATTCTTTAAGTAACCCTTGCTTGTTTTGATGTATAGTTAAAGGGGAAGATGCACAACTAAACTGCGTAAGCTTTTGTAAGTTGTTTTGTGGTATTAAAAACTCTATGGGATCTTATCTTCACTTCCGATCCCTTTAACTCATCTGTTTCAGAAAGCTCATCCCCATTATCTATACTATTGACAACTTTCACCCGCCTCGCACTCTCTCTTTTTTTTGTAACCTTACCTTTTATTCTACCTAGCCCAAGTCAGTATTCGTTCAACTTTCGAAAATCTAACTTCAAGAAAATCAATGAAATCCTCCCTTATACTTCATTCGACTTTAAAAATCTTTCAATGAATGATGCAACTTGTCTTTTTTACGAGAAATTGTTGCACTTCATAGATCTTTACGTTCCCCTTACGCGTGATAAGTCCAACTCAACATCTCCTCCCTGGTACAATCATCAACTACGCGAGCTGCGAAGCAAGAGAAATGAGCTCTGGAATAAATTTCTACGCTCCCGTTCAGTTTTCGATTACTCTGATTACCTTGGAGTATTTTATAAGTTTTCCAACCTCAATGAAGCTCTTAACAATGACTTCACATCCACCGCCCAAGCAAATCTAATTTCGGAGCCAAAATCGTTTTATAAGTTTATCAACTATAAAAAGAAAAATTATGGCTTCGCTCCTTCTCTTCACTACGAAAGCCAATCTTCCAACGAACCACCAACAATCGCAAATTTTTTGCAAGATTTCTTAAACTGTCTTTTGCTCAAAAAACCCCAGACCTAGACTAGACTTACTTTTCCTGTCTTCGCCATTTCTCTACAGGACCTTCTAATTTAAACTTTAATCAACTGTTCTTAATGGACTCCTCAAACTGAAAGACGAGTATATAATCCAGGTCCAGATGGCAGTCCTGCCATTTTTCTTAAAAACTGTTGCTCTAGTTAAGCCGATCCCATCACCAACCTTTTCAAACTAGCCCTTTCAAGTGGAGTTTTTCCTTACTTATGGAAAATATCCGTTATTTCACTTATCCATAAAAAAGGCCCCAAAAACCTAATCTCTTACTATAGACCCATAGCTAAACTCTCTCATATCCCTAAGCTTTTCGAAAGCATTCTGTATGAAATACTTTCTTTCCAGTGCAAATCAATGATATCCTCCAAGCAGCATGGTTTCTGTAAGGGAAGGGTACAACCACTAATCTAGTTGAGTTTGTTTCCTTCTCTCTTTCTGCGATGGAAAAAGGAAACGAAATAGACGTAATTTCCACAGATTTCAGCAAGGCTTTCGACAAAATCTCTCACACTTTAGTCCTCTTTTACCCTATCCTAATCAAATGGATATATTCATATTTGGATAACCGCCAATATAGAGTTCGTTTCCGTTCCACTCTTTCAATTCCTTTTGTGACAGCCTCCTGTGTGCCCCAACGCAGCCATCTTGGACCCCTCTTTTCATCCTTGTCATTAATGATGTCGAAAAGATCATCCAATATTCTTCTAAAGGGTCCGCCAAAAATTTTTTTTTTTTTAAATGCTATAAAAAAAAACTACTGAATATTTTCTCAAATTTCTTTTATTATTTGAAAATAAAATCCTTTCGGTTAGTAATGGAAAATAATTTCATTCAAATGGCTGCCTCGGCTGGTCATGCAGTAGCCTAAACGATCGGTCCAATTTTTAAGCACATTATCGATTGTGTGCAGCTGTATTTCGCAAATGGCTTCACGAATATTGTCCTTTAAAACGTCAATTTACTCTGGCTTGTCGGCGAAACGCTTTTCTTTTACGGCACCCCACAAATAGTAGTCCAACGGTGTCAAGTCGCAGCTCCGAGGTGGCCAAACGACATCAGCTCTGCGACTGATAATGCGATCTTCAAAAACAGGGTGCAAACATCGAGTTTAGCTTCGGCTGTGTGGAACGTAGCGCCGTCCTGTTGAAACCAAATGCAAATCCACTGCGTAAACTTTTCCATCTTTCCTATTCTGCTGGGATTTTTCAGCAGATGCAAAACTGCATTTGTCCAGCCCGTCTCTTAAAAAGGCGAATCTTCCTCCCCTTCCAATTGCACAAACGTCCCTTCTTTCCAAGGTCATGGAAACGTTGATAAACCGCCAACTTATGAAATATCTTGAAGAACGAAAGTTTCTTAATGACCGTCAGTACGACTTTCGTAGCAAACGGTCCACTGGTGATTTGATGGCATATCTCACCGAAAAGTGGAAACAATCTTTACATTGTTTTGGAGAAAGTAAGATTATTGGGCTTGATATTTCTAAAGCGTTTGATAGAGTTTGGAATCAGGCTCTTTTATCGAAAATGCGTGCTTTTGGTATCGATGATGGTCTCTCCTTCGTTGGATTAGAAACTACCTTTCCGACCGTTCAATACAAGTTGTATTAGATGGCTTCAAGTCTAACACCCACTTCATAAATGCTGGTGTGCCCCAAGGCTCCGTTTTGTCTCCGACTCTCTTCCTCATTTTCATAAATGATCTCTTGTCTGAAACTCCTAATGCGCTTAACTGTTTTGCTGACGACTCAACCCTCAGCTTTTCATATTCGTTTCCAAGTTCTCGTTCCTGCTCTTCGAATGTGGAACTGGAACGTCTGCGTATGATAAGCTCATTGAATTCTGACCTTGACAGCATTGTTATATGGGGTAATAAAAACCGAGTCGAATTCAATGCTTCGAAAACTCAATGCTGTCTCTTGTCGTTGAAGCTTAACATTCCCCCATTGGCATTATCCATGAATGGTACCTGCATCCAAGAAACCGGAAAGCTGTCAGTACTTGGTATGTGTGTAAACGTTGATCTTCGTTGGAACGACCACATATTTGAAGTCGCCAAAAACGCTGCTAAATGCTTAGGTTTCTTAAGACGATGCAGGAAGTTCTTCACCCCTTCTGATCTGGCTACAATTTATAAGGCCTTCATCCGCCCAAAACTGAAGTATAATTCCCATATCTGGTCAGGTGCTCCTCAAACATCTTTGCGCCTACTTGATAGGGTACAAAATAGAGCGTTGAAATTCAAGCGTTGAGTTCAATCGTAGAATCGATTGATTCTCTTGAACATCGTCGAAACGTCTCCCTTTTTATAGCTTTTTTCACAAACAGTGCTCTAGTGAAGTAGCCAGTTGCATTCCTTCCCTGAAACAATTTAGCCGCAGCACCCGCCTCGCTAGGAATGCTCATCAGTTTTGCCTTTAGCCCAACTTCGGACGTACAGTCAAGTATAGAGATTCGTATTTCAGTCGCACCACCCGAATGTGGAATGCTTTACCTGGCTCTGTATTTCCCCTGCATTACGATTCACAAAAGTTCTAAAGCAACGTACATCGGTGTCTCCTTTCAAATCTTCTCCTATTTTCCTAAATGCTCGCACTAAATGCGACAATTTTGCATCACATCGGTAATAATAATTATTTTATTGAACGTTATATATATACAATTGATACTTATACTTGATAATTTTAGAATTTAAAAATGATAATGTTAGAATGTTGGCACATAGGGGGCCTAACCAAATACATTGTCTAGAATTGAAATAATAACTTAATATTATATAGCTGAAAAGAAAAGAAAAATCTTAATTATAAGTCGGTTGACTTGGGTGATCTCGGGATGTTCCGCCCCGGTTGTCGCTGGCGTCCCTCTGCATGGGGAGGAGGTAGGGGTTGGCATTAGCCACGGAAATATGCTGACCCAGGGTCAGCGTAGAAATTGGTGGCTTCGTCGTTGGCTGGTATTATTTCTTCGTTCAAAGTGTTCATCACGCTTAGGTATCTTGGCTCGGGGTGTTGGTCCTCACTGCTTATACTTCTCACCAAATGATTCGAGTGGTTGTTGATATCTGCAGCCATTTTCCTTACTGTCAATAACACGTATTGATCTAAGGGCATCACTTTGGCTTTCTCGTACACAAGCTGGTTGCTGTAGTGTCTTTGGCGCTGGTGGTTGAAAGTAAGGCCAGTACAGAGTCTCAGAATTTTCCTTTCGAAAAGTAGGAGCTCCTTCATCGCTGTCTTGGAGATGGGAAACCAGACCGGGCTGCCGTAGTTGATGACGGGTCTCAGCAGTTGCTTGTACATCAGAAGTTTCGTTGACTGACTTAGTCCTGTCTTTCTTCTCATCAAAGAGTAAAGTCGGTGGAAAGCGAAGTTGGCCTTCTTTAGTACAGCGCGTGAGTGCGGGTTAAATCTAAGCACCTCGTTAAAGTTGGCGCCCAGATACTTCGCGTTCAGTTGGGCAGTCAGTCTGGTTCCATCGGGTAGCGATAGTGATGTTGCTCTGCATTTTCCAGCAGTACGGCAGCCTCTATAAACTCCAGGCCTTCTGAAGCAGACGAGTTCAGATTTGGTTGAGTTGACCCGTATACCCCACTTACTATAATAGGCATATAGTCTGTGGATGTGAGTTTCCACTGTCCGTGCAGCTATGGATGGCGAAAAAGATGTGCAGTATGTTAAGGAGTCGTCAGCGTAAAGCAAGTTTTCGCATTCCCTTGGGGTAGGTTGGTCCGACGTCATTATGTTGAAGAGGAATGGCCCTAGCTTCGATCCTTGAGGAACTCCTGCTCTGATACTTTTGGTGGCTGATTTTGCGCTTCCGACTTGAACGAAGAAGTTCCTGTGGGAGAGAAAGGAAAAAATTATTTTTATTAGCGGAGCTGGAAAATTTAGTAGATGGAGTTTATGGATGAGAGCATCAATCCATACGCTGTCGAATGCTTTTTCGACATCCAAAAAGCAAGCGACGGTGACTCGATGGTTGTTGAGGGCTGCGGTGACGTCTTTATGCAGTTTCATCAACGGATGTAGGGTTGAATGCTTTTCCCGGAAGCCGAACTGCATATCTGGGATGATGTTATTTTCCCGGCAGAACTTCTTTAATTTCCTAAGTAAAAGCTCCTCCAGGAGCTTACTTAGGTTGTTCAGTAGGGAGATGGGCCTGTAATTGACGATGAGATTCCGATCGCCTTTTTTCGGAATCGCCACTATCTTGGCCGTTTTCCATTTTCCGGGAAAGTAGCTGTTGTTGACGCAATTATTCATTATGATGGCCAGGAATATCATCACTGTCTGTGGGAGCCTCTTCAGGATGAAATTAAAAACACCATCTGGTTCTGTTGACTTCTTGGGCTTGGAGCTGTTGATTATTTCCGCAATTTCTTCCGGATTGCACAGGTTTGGACAGTTGACTGGGTCACTCGACAGATTGGTGTTGCTGAAAGTGGTTTCATCAGTGTTGGGCCCAAGGGTCAGTTGAACGGATGTTTCGATTTCGTCCAGAAAGTCAGGATCATCGGTTGGTGTGGGCACAAAGTTGCCTTCAAAATGTTTTGCGAACGCTCCCGCTTTCTCCTGATTGGTTTTAGCATCTCCTTCGTTGGTTGTGATGGCTTCCGGGATTGAATTCTTACAACCAACTATCCTGTTGATTTTTTTGAACACATCAGGTCCTAGTTTTATTTCTTGTAGCCTCTTTTGGATTTGGACATCATTGTAGTGACGGATCGCATTCCGGAACATTACATTGATTTGCTGGAGCTCGCTCCAAACAGTTCGATAGCTGACATTGGTCGTGTTGAGTTCCCTTTGGTGGATTCGCTGTAGCCTCTTACGCAATATTTGCCTGTGCTTGTACAGGTTGTTCATGTAGTCAGGAAGATGCTGGTATCTATCACTACTCTTCTTCGGTTGCTTTTGGCGGTCAAGTGCGCTGGTAATTGCGTGCCCTAGCGTCTCAACAGCAGCGTCAATTTCCGAATTGAGCAGGTTCCTGTTTTGGTCAGGCAGTACCAAAGTTTCCTCAACGTCCCTTTTAAGCTTCTCTGGGTCGAGTTTCTTGTAGTTGATGTAATGTTCCGGCGCTTCCGCGGCTAAAAGAAGTGGCTGGCGCAGCTTTATGTTTACTTGAACTGCTTCGTGGTCCGTGTCACTGTATATGATTGAGCAGGTGTAGTTCTGCAACTCTGGAACGAGAAAGATAAAATTTGCTGTTATTAAAAAGAAATCAAGTGTTGATGGCGTCCTCGGGAATGTTGGTATTTGTTGGGAGACAACTGCCAGTGAATGTTGAGAGCCAAACGTATCCAGCCAGTCTGTAACCGCTCTGCCTGCTGGACTTATGATCGTTTCGTGCCAGCGGGTATGTCTGGCATTAAAATCGCCACCAATGAGCCCATACGTGCTTCTGGAGACGATGTTGTTCAGGATATGAAGATCACTCTGGATATTCCTTCGAGTTGAGTTGCATTTGAAGTATACTCCGATTATTGAGAGGGATTCATCATTTCCTAATTGGATGGCGACGGCTGTTGCTTCGCTGGTCAGTAGGCCTGTGACGAAGATTTCCGTAGTGCTGGCAACTATGTTATTTCTGACATAGATTGCTGTTCCAACGCGATCCTCGGATTTATCCTGTCGGAAGGTTTTGTATCCTATGACGTCAATGTTGTTGCGCCTTGCGACATTTGTTTCACTGATGAGGGCTATATCCGGGCTATTTTTCTTCATGAACATGTTAAATGACGTCCTCTTTTCCAGGCTGTACAACGAATTTACGTTGTACGTCATGATGCGGAGCCTCTTTAATTGCATATTTAGAATATGAAAGTGGCTAAGGCCACGGACTTATCTCCTTCACTCAAGCTGCTGTAGTTGGTCAATTCAGCACTCTTGGCTTTTTGTATGAGGGTAACTAGGTCATTCCCAAACATTCTTTGTGCCTCGTTGTTGAGGTTGATAGGTGAGGCTGAGGCTGGTGCTGGTTTAGTGGATTTGGCTGGTATTGTTTTGGTAAGTTTGGCAGTTGGTTGCTGTTGCTGTAGTTGGTTCTTAGATGTGGTTGGCTTGGGTGCTGGTCCATTTTTGATCATCGATGCGTAGCTGACAGTTGGGCGAGCTGCCATTGATGTGGATTTGGCGAGGAATTCTTGCTGGGCCTTTTTTTCAGCGATGACCTTATTCCTCTCTGTCAGCCTAGCTTTCAGGGCTGGGCACCCTTTGAAACTAGCCGGATGTCCTTCCTTTTGGCAGTTTGCACACCAGACATCTAATCCTGTGTTAGTAGTCCGTTTGCAAAGTCCTGGCTCGTGCGTCTCCTTGCACTTCACGCACACGTATTCACGGCCACAGTTGGTGGCAACGTGACCGAATCGTTGACAGTTCCTGCACTGCACGATGTCATTGGATTTAAGGCGCTCCCAATGAACCCTTTGGTTCATTATTAACGTCTTCGTATACACCTCGCTGAGTTGGCAGGTCTTGTTGAGCTCAACAACAAAGTTGTTGTAGGACTTACCCTTTGCCCTCTTGGCTTTAAATTGAGTTACTCTGATGACAGGGAGGCCCTCTATCCTCAATTCGTCTTCCACCTCAACGGCTGCGTACGAGTGATGTATCCCCTTCAGAAGAAGTAAGTTCTTCCTATCCTCCCGTGGTGTGAAGGAGTTGAACTGGATTTTCCTCTCCTTGAGGAATTTCTTAATCCCTTCAAACGACTGGCGGTTTCCTGCGTTAATAATTGTGGTTTTGGTGTTGCGATTCTTGAATGTGACCGCCAAGTTTTTCCCTTTGCAGAACCGGCTGATCTCCGCAATATTTCCTGAGAAACAGAAAATTGGCGGCATTCCGGGGCCTTTGGTCGGTTCGCTAGTTTTTGGTGCTGCTGGTGTTGTAGAGGTCGATGGTGGGGCGCTCTTTATTGCTCCGTGTGATCTTGCCTGTGATGATGGTGCTGGTGGTGCCGGTGGTGGCGGTGGTACTTCTTTAGCGTCGCTCATTATTTCAGACGTACGCTGGGTGGCTAGCCCCACTGTCAAAACTGGGGTTTCCTCCTTCCGTTTTTTGTTGTTTTTCTTCAAAGTCTTTTTCTGTCGCTTTGAAGCGCCCTTTCCTCCATCTTCTGAGCTCGAGGTTTCGGGTTCAGAAGGTACACATTCGTCGCCTGTGAGGTTGATCATATCCTCTCCCATTTGACAATCCTCCGGGGGTGTTGCAGTCTGCCCTTCCTCCGGATTAAGCTGCATTTGTAGCTCTCTGATGAGGTTTGAAAGCCTTGGTCCGCACGTAGGCCCCAAGTCGGTAGCCATACGCTTAACAAGCGCTTCCAGGGCTGCGAACGCTGTATCAGGAGTAAGTTTCTCCATGCCACTGAAAATGAATTATTAGGAATTTCCTGAAATTTTTATTAGGGATTAGTAATTAAATAAATAATTTTCCCTGAAAATGGGTGGATTATTTCCTGGAAAAAAAAAAATTTTAATTTTTGTAAATTGGTGATTAGTAGTTAATGATCAGGGCATTAACCCTCGTCTTCGAACAGGTCCTTCTGGGAATTTCCGGTCAGGTACCTGGCAGGTAGTCGGTGTTTGTCCCTTTTTAATCCGTAATTGTATGTGGGTTTTTTGTATTTCTCCGGCTGTGCACGTCCTCTCGCGATGACGGTGGTAGGCTGAATCGCGACAATTTTGCTTGCTTACATACCCGTCAAGATAAAAATGAGCTTCATCTGAAAAGATGACTTTTTTGGCAAAATCGGCATCTTCACTAAGTCGATCGCAGGCCAGCGTTTTTCAAGCTATACAACACCATATTCGTTCAGCGGAAGGATAAAACTAATTATCTGTCTAATCAGACATGAGCTTAGTGTTACCATTCACGAAATAAGCACTTAAAAAAAAAAAAAAAACCTTAGATGGCGGACCCTTTATCTCACTTTACGCGTATGGCGCTAAAATTTTCAAAGGCATCGAGATTCTCTCCAGCTTCAAAATGACCTCGACTCTTTCGCCTTTTGGTGTTCTAAAAACATCCTTGAATTAACCTTGCCAAATGCGAGGCAATAACTTTATCTCATAAAAGTAATGAACCTCCCCCCCCAGATCCTATCATCTTCAGAACCTTCCTATAAACTGTGTGCAGCTTATCCGAGGTTTAGGAGCTCTCTGCGACGGCGAATTATATTTTCGTTCTCGTATTGACGAAGTAATATCAAGAGCTGATTCCGCCCTTGGTTTTATCAAGAGATGGTCCAAAGGGTTCCGCAACCCCCTTGTTACGAAATCCCTCTATATTGGCTATATTCGCCCTCTACTTGAGTATGCATCGCAAGTGTGGGCTCCATATCAAGCGGTTCATATCTCAAGGATCGAAAGTGTTCAACGTCGTTTTCGGCTCTTTGCCCTTCGGGATCTCTACGACGGCGACGTTAGAAACTTTCTCATCCTGCCAATCATACAATCATTAATCTCCACTCCCTAGAAAACAGGAGGAATGTCTTTGACATCATATTCATTCACCGACTTCTTACTGGTAACACTGACTGCTCCCCCCTTTTAGACCTTATCTCCTTCAACACTAATCCCCGAAACGTATGATCATCCCGATTTTTTTTCCGTCCTGCATACGTACATCCTATGGTCTCAACGAACCCTTAACCCGCATGATGAGTAAGATTAATTCTGTTCCTTTTCTTTTCGAACTCAATCTTCCAAGTCCCTGTCTGAAAGTCCTCCTTTTAAACCGTTTCTAATCCTTGTAGTTTAGTTTAGTTTTAATTAATTTTAATTAGTTTAAGTTAAGTGTTTAAGTTATTTTAAGGTTGTATTAAGCTAATAAATGGGGCTGTAGCCCCATCAATATTCAAAATTTAAATTCAAATTGCATTGGTTTCATAAAATTTAGTATGCTCAGGCTTATGCATCATCCGAAACATCCAATTTTTTACTTAATTTCATGTTTAGATGCCTTTCAACGGCCCTTATCCTCATCTCGTTTAATGCCTCTATCACCCACCTGTTCGTATTAGTGACAGTGTTTTAGATATTTTAATAAAAAAAGTTCTGCAGCGTTCATTATTTATTTCAATCATCTGTTCAATCAGACTCAGCTATTGTCTAATTGTTTTTTAAAACATCTTAAGAGAGAAAAGGAATCTAAATGTGTAATGACTCTTAAAAAGAATCCTCTAATAATAGATATTAATTTTTAAAAATAAAATTAGCTATCGAATGTCAATTATGTCACACAAATACGTACAACCTCCGTCATAAGAAAGTAATGCATATAAATATTCTTTCAATGTTGATAGGACTAAGGAAGAAGGCATTCCCACAAGACCAAATTAAAGATCTTACAAAATACCCAATTAGAAAAAAACCCTACTTACAAACCGTTGGTATCATCATTTCAATTCTGAATTATATTTCTAGTACGCAAATCCTTTTTCACGTGTACATGGGGACCAACTGTTGCTTGGAAAGAGATATTCATGCAATCGACACGAGCCAACCCACCAACCTCTCTGCCCACATCACCAGTAGCCCCCTACTTCCCGCACATGCGACATTATTCACTTCCAAAGACCTGAAGACGTGTCGGCAACGGCTTTTTTGTGCGTGGGTTCATTGTGGAAAGGAAGCAATGAAACCTTGTTCAATGTAATAAATTATGGTATCAAATTAAGAGGACCTTTCTGTAGTGATTTACTGTAAGCCGCAGAGCCACAGATGCATGATTTGTATTTTGTGGTTAATTTTTGTTACTTGTTTTATTACTTTATTTGTGTTAACTATAATGTCTTTTTATTCGTAATCATTCTTTTGTGTTTATGTTGGCGTTATTTTCCAACAAGCATCTATGATGGAGAGCGTAGATAACTGCGTGGATATGAGGTTGCTCTATTTTAGTACTATTAAGCTCTCTCAGATGCAGTAAAGGGCCGTAATTAGAGGTCTGGAGGCCTTGAAGCAGCAAAGAAGTGGAAGCCCTAACTCTAAATTGTTTTCCAAATAAAATGGACAATTTTTTAATTCAAAAATTCTTTAATAAATGTAACAAAATTTTAAAAAATATCGAAAACTGTAATAGCGGCTCGAAGAATTTTTTTTGTAATTTTCAATTTCGAAAATGAGGGCTTTCATTGCAAAAGGTTTGGGAATGTTGTTAATCATAGCGAATTCGATAGTAAAACGATTTCTGGTATACTGACTGACGGTGTACCACCCAGCTATGTTGCAGGAAAGTATAAACCTTTTGCTACCACCTATACATTGAAAAATATTTTCAGTGGTAGTTTAGCCCTAGCGTATATACCAACTCCATGGCAAACTGTTAGAGTCGCCTTTATACCAAAAAATTGGTAAACAAGACTACTCACTCGCCAAGAGCTTTATACCGATCAGTCTTACCTCCTTCCTGCTTAAAACGCTGGAAAGAATGATTGAGATTTACATACGTAAAACCTCACTCCAAACACACCCTCTGTCTCAGATGCAACATGCTCACCAAAGAGGAAAATCTTGCGAGACCGCACTTAGGCGCAGACAATGTATTCGGTCAATTCATCTGGAATTGTAGGATTCATGCGTTTGCACATGGTTTATTTAACAGCATATGAGCTTCATGTCTAGAGACTTTACATTGGCCGGAGGCTGAATACCGTTACTGTGGACAAAAGTTATATGCTTTGCCAAATGAAGGTCACTCTGACAATCAAGCTTGGCTTGGATTGACCAAAGCAAGTCAATTCAAGACAATAAAGGGCAACTGATTGTTCTGTAATACAATGCGGCGTGGGTTATAGCGACCAAAAGCGGAACAGGCAGCAGCAGAAGCAACTCCCTCGAGCGCCGTTTCTCCCCTCAGTGTGCCCTCATAGCAGCTGCTATGGTTAGACCAACTCCTGATGAAACGTGTCCAGTTGCATATTGAATGCGCATTGTCAAACGACTTATGTAACCCAAGAGCTGTTGGCAACGCCTGCGTCTCCTATAGGGCATAATATTGATGTTGCTACGGATCTTCATTCCATCTGGATGCTTATCGAGGCCACGTACCAAAGAAACAACGGAGCCTTCTTAACACCCAGGTTACCGTATATTTCTGGAGCCCAGCTGGAGGCAAAGCGCTCGTAGAAACCATCTTGTGCAAGTTCTGCCAGTTCTTCTGCAGAAAGCTTCGGGTTTTTTTTGGTGACGTTAGTGTTTTTGTTGATGCATATTACGTGATAGGCGTTCAAGTACGCCTCTGATAATAGACCGGGTACCAGTTGTCGAAATCCAAACCTCACAAGATGAAGGAGTGTTTCTATACATGGTCACCGGGCTGTGCTTGTCTAATTACCTCTCGGCGACACATAATTGTTAGTCAAGTTCTTGTGACCTTCATGGTCTTCACCTCAGTGACCGAGTGACAATACTGCGAACATTGACAAGCTTACCAATGTGTTCCGCATTTATTCCACAAAAAAAAGGAGATTGTTTTTCCACTGAAAAACAAAGGCCTGAAACATGTTTGCAGCATTGTAGTACATAGCATTTGCTAAGGGTTCGACAGTATGACCGTGCTGCTTGGGAAAAAGTGAAGAATATTTCTTTTCCATCTGAATTTGTTTTTTGTTCCAAGTGGGTGGGGCCCCTCTTTTGTGTAGCTCCGGCTGCCATCTCCTCTCCTAAAACCAGCTCTGGGGAACATTTATACACACCACTACTTACGTAGAAGCGATTAAAGTACATCTCTTTTGACCTTGGCTCATAGCGCATGTTTGTTGTTGATAAACCTTCCCAAACAAGTTACAGCACAAAATTCTTAACCGGAATAAATGCATATCATTAAAAACTTGTTACTCCATATAATCAGTTTTAAAGGAGCATCGCATCCACCCAGTCGCTTGAAATCCTTACAGCACCGGATAATTTTCTCTGTTTTATCACTCATTTTTTAAAAGTTATTCATTCAAAGTGTTTACTCCGTATATTCAAAAAAATATTCAAAAACTGTTGTGAACAAATAAAACTTATCAATATCAGTGACAAACAAATTTAAGAAATAAAAAAGATATTGAAATCTTCCTCCTACAAATAGTCTGTTGTGTATTTCGGTATATTTTGATACTTCTTCGTTTTTTTTAATTTTATAACAAAGATTTTAAAAATTCAAATCCGTAAAGGGTACATTAACGACATGACCTGTTCCACTTCTACAATTTTGCTTCTTATTTTTTTGGGGTCGGCTGCGATAGCTCTTAGGGTCGCTGACGCTTACGTGAAAAACGAAGCTGACGGTAAGTAAAATTCAATGTAATTTATACTTATTATGTTGTGAAGGTGGAAAATTAAACTTCACACAACTGAGAAGTCTCAAATCTCCCAACTATTCTTTCGTAACTGACGAATTACCAATGTTATATTGAATGAGAGTTATTTTTCATCCATTGTGTCCATAACAGCCGGCCGGCCGCCGGGCGGTGGGAAAATGGGTGTGGTTACAGGTGGGTTTTCGGATTCCTAGACTAACCTTCAGCACAACATTCGAAGTGCATTTTTCTCTACCTGCCCTTCTTCAACCCACATGCGATGCTGTTTTTGAAAGCATCATCGCCCTGAAAGCAACAGTAAGGGTAAAGGATGTCTATTCTGTATATATTCATCGATTTTATGAGCAGCTTGATTATTTGTTTTTATTTTAAAGCTTTTTCTGATAGACTCTTTAATAGAGCTACCGGTAAAGACAGTTCTTCTTTTTATTCAGCAAAATTTAAAAAAAAATATGTTTCCTTAAGAACATTTACTGCTTCAGGTTGATAGTATTTTTCTTAAATTAGAAATAAAAAGAATTGATTATTATTATCAGTGATAATTGGATTTGAAAATGACTCCTCAAAGTCCGGAATTTGCAATAGAGAAAAGCTGTAATTTAAGAAAAAGATGAGGCTGTAATAATTTAGTATTTTACTACCAGGATAGCAAACTTACTTGATTGTTGGGCAGGTAAATGGGAAAAAGGTGGTAGCATTTTTATTTATAACTGCGAACGTCCGGATGAAACTGGATGACTGAAAGAACAGAAAATTTGTTGTTCGTGGCGTAAGGAATTGCATGTCTGTCTGTTACTTGAGAGATAGTGGCTCGCGTCGCAAAAAAATGAAGTGCTTTTCACGGTAGGAATTGACACACCCTCCGATAGTATTTACGCACTGCCACGAAAAACGCTCTCTTATTTAGCCGTTCTTAAAATGCGTTATACCCAAAGGTTTCCAAATCTCTGTTGCGCCACCCTATTTATTTCTAATTGAAAAGAAAAGAAGGCAAGGTAGGCCACCCTTATAGCGCACCTTGTAAGCAGACCACTAGTGTGAAGCATTTAAGTGGAAAAACTGTGATACCGCGATCAGGTTTCGAACAAGTAAGCTTCTTGAGTCTGGAAGCTTTATCGCAACCATAAATTCATAACTTGCTTACTTAGGTGTGTATTAGAGTTAGAGGTGTAGGTACCTGGGTTCAACCAACATTTTTCTTCAACAAGGACAATTGTAACCGCAGTTTTATTTGATTTAAGCTAACATTCGATTGAAAAGTCAGTAATAGCCCTGTTTTATTATCAAAATGATCCAGATCGGATCATTGATTTACTTGCGTTTAAACAACAAGGCGATATCCTGCTTTTTGGTTGGATCTTATTTTGTGATCCAACAATGAGTTCTCCTATTTCACACAATAGCAAATTTTCTATAGAAAACGTTGGTATATATTTTAGATAGATACCGAGAAGCTCCACATTTGTTTATTTTTTTATATAGTTCATGAAATTATGAGAAAGTTTTCAAAACAAAACATGTATTCGTATATTAACAGATTTCTAACCTCGTAAGTAAAAGTCGACCACGTTCTTGAAACTCGTAGTTCGTAAAATGGAATGGTTTTATTTCAATTGTCAAAAGACAGTTTCGGTTTTTTTTTCTGACATGATAAGCTAGGGTTCTACCATAAAAGAATTACAGGGTGACTCATTTCATTATTAAAACATGTCAGTCTTCCCCACTTAATATTACAAAGCTTGATATCGTACAGGTTCAGTCCGCACTCTCTTCGACCTTCTTGGCTCGATGGGTGGAAGTTGCTTCTCTTCAGGATTGGTTCCTCCTGTTGTCAATGATTCAAGCTCCGAATCGACCTTTGGTTCAGTTGCTGCTTGGAACCTCAGTTGGAGCTTTGACCTCATTTTCCTTGAATTTGCTGCCGGGGTTGGTCTCACTTTTAACTATTGCTTCTTCTAATGTGGTGTTTTGACTATCTGTTGGAAGATATATAGGTTCACTCTTTGAAAAATTACCTTCAACTAGTGTAGATCTCATTTGATCGATATGCCTCCTATACGATGTACCATCGCAATCTACCATATAATGAAGGTGTCCATCTAGTTTAGTAATTATCCCAAACTTCCATCTACACTCTTTGTTTTGATAAAAACGAACTTGAGCTAGATCTCCGATATTGAAATAGCGTTTGCATTCTGATGGTCGTTCCTTTTCTGTCATCGAGGGCCGCAACAAATCCAGCCTAGTACGATACGGAAAATTGAGCATCATTTCCGCTGAGCTTTCACCAGTAGTCAAGCTAGTAGTTTTCCTATACTGGACTAGGAGACGATGTAGCTTGGTATGGAAATCTCCCGAATCGTTTTTGGATGAACGTTACCCATTTTTTAAGACCTGGACAAAACGTTCAGCCTGTCCGTTCGTAGATGGGTGAGCTGGAGAGGTACGTTTGTGTAAAATGCCGTTGGATTTTAAAAATTCTTGGAACTCCTTTGATGTAAAACTACTGCCATTGTCGGAAACTAGGACCTTCGGAATTCCAAATTTCTTTTAATGCACATATAGTGTGAAAACTCGTGATTCTGTTAATTGGGATGACTTCTAACCACTTTGTTTTAGCGTCGTCAATGACGAAAAAATAGCGTTCCATAAATGGCCCAGCAAAATCTACATGTAACCGCTGCCATGGTAGTGTTTGGCACCTCCCAAGGGTGAGTGACTATCTTTGTTGGTTCTCTTAGCACTCTTTCACAATCTCGACAGCCCTTAACCAACTCTTCGATATCTCGATCAATGCCCGGCTAACATCAGTTCACTGGTCATTCTCTCATATTTTGTCTTATCTAAGCTTGTCCCGTTTTGGAGTTTAATTATTATTAAAGAAGACAACTCTATGTCCCTATTGATATCATTTAAAATCTCTTTGTGCCTGTCCACACGGGTTATGCTGTTAACGTTATGCTGTTAACACCTAGTGTCCAGACGTTGTTATAATTCCTCACACAAATTCTCCATTTTGTGTTTTTTTTTTTTGTATTGAAAAAAGCATAACGTTATGAGCATAACCCGTCTGGACACGCCAAGTGTACCTACTGCTTAGGCAGATAAATCAAATTTCATTTTGCGCATTGATTCCCTTTCTTCCTCACCCCTTTTGCCCAGAAACGACCGATATAACGTTATGAGCATAACACGTATGGACAGGGACTTTGTAAGTGACCGGCAAGTGTTCGTCCAAGATTTGGTGCTCTTCGTGATAGTTGCTAGAATTTACATCAGAAGTATATATTGGGTTCCTGGAAAGAAAATCAGCATTAGTATATTCTTTTGTATTTCTATATTGAATTGTGTTTTTGAATTCGCCTAGGAATTGCGCGTAATGTAAGAGACGTTGCGCCGTAACTAATGGTAAATTTTTTGCTAGATGAGGGATGGGGACCAGGGGCTTATTATCGGTTATAAGGGTAAATTCCCTACCTTAACAATAATTGAAAAATTTGTGCAGACCCCAGAATATTGCAGTGGCCTCCTTATCCTACTGACTGTAGTTCGATTCTGATTTACGCTGATTTAAACTTCTGGATGAGATGAGAATAAATACAAAAAATGTATATTCAACAAAATGCATGAGTACCATTTTTCCTTAAAAAAAAAAAACTTCTGGATGAGATGAGAATAAATACAAAAAATGTATATTCAACAAAATGCATGAGTACCATTTTTCCTTAAAAAAAAAAAAAAAAAACAAAAAAGTAACCATTTTCGAAAGAACAAATGACACACAGCTACCAACCTGGAATAATAAAAAGCATGATGATCTAAGCTGTTTCATTATCAAGATCCGATCCAGATTGGATCATTGTGATAATAAAACACTGCTAATGTTTCCAGATCTACCCCTAACTTGAGCGGAAATATCCATGACCACTGAAATTCGGGCAGTGCTGTTTGGTGGTGCCCGCCACTATATGGTAACGCCTTTCGCAAGGGAAAGATAAGTCCTCCGGAAGTATTTATTCTTTTTCTTCCTTTTTCGACGTTACGGCATCGTTGTTTCAAAAGGTTTAATCTTTATTATTCATCTTTAGTCGAGAACTGCACTAACTAGTTTCAACTTCGGTTGAACGAGACCATTGTTCAGTAGTTACCGGTTGGAGTGTGGAAGTATAGTAAGCAAAATTGACGTGTTATACAGGGTGTCCTGTAATTCGTGTTACATACTTTGGGATGTGATTCTTGGTCATATTCTTAGAAAAAAAATGTTTTACAGTAAAGTTCGTTTCTCAATTTTGACATCACTTTTTGACAATTTAAAAAAAAGGCTTACTTTGGTGTACCCTGACCTGTGTTAAGTTCGATTTCTCTGTCAATACTGATGGTGGAGACCTAATTTTAGACTTAATTTTTTGGTTGAAATTTAAAATTGTTTTTAAATTGGGCCCCTATAGCCTATAGGCCTAGGGTTGCCAATTTTTTAATTTTAAATGGGGTTCAAATTTTCTTGCCCCAGCAAAGTTTTGACTTTGAGGTCATTTTTTTCAAAAAATGCCTGTTAAACATAGACAGTCGCATTTATAATCGCATTCCAAAGCATTTTTAACTTTGGACAGCTCTTAGAACCTTCCAACTCCAAATTGTATTTATAAACACTTTCCTCGCTAAGGAATGTCTAACTTTAGACACCGAAATTGGTTGTCTTAACTGTGGCTAAAGTTACATTTTGATACAACAAAAAACAATTTGAACATGTTATAAAATACTGTTGAGAGTGTTAAGATCGAAAAAATTAAGTAGTTAGAGGTGCAAAAAAACTACTTTCAGCAATTTAATTTATAAATTGCAAAAATTTCATCATTTTATGAGACTTGAAAAAGCTGTAACACAAAGTCAAATCAGCTGTTTTTTTGGTCTAGTTCAAGTAATACGCCACACTCTTTCAGAGCCTTTTAGTTGTTGTTCTCAAAACTCAAAAAATGGTACTGCACGGATACATCATGAACGCCACCATTTAGTTTTTCGTTCAAAGTTGACAGTTTGAGGGGCTATTTAGACAACTGTTGGAATGCATTTATAAATACGAAATTGGCTAAGGCTTGTCCAACTCTTTAGACACCGTCTAGCTGGACAGTTGTCTAAGGATGTTCTAAGCAAATTTTATAAATACGACTGAGAGTTTCTTTATTTTTAACAGATGAACAAAACGAAAATAAAAATAACACGAATTACGGGACACCCTGTATAATTATCAATATCTGGGCGCTCGCCGCGCCGCCAAGTGGACACTAGTCAGATGATGCCTTAAAGTTATTCCCTTGACATTATGGTTAGCCTCTCTACCTGTTACGCTGGAGTTTCCAGTTCGAATCCCAACAGAAAACGAAAGGTGTTTTTCCACGGGTATCGCCTTTCGCGAAGAATTAGATATAGTCTTCCAATGGTAAATTCATTGCCATGAAAAGCCGAAAATTCCCTCACAAGGCATGAATGTGAGAAATGCGTTAGGCATAGGCCCCCCGCTTTGTTGAGCCACCCTATGCATGTATGTAGATGGTTATTAAATAGCACAGGCCCAATCACTTAAGTGCATAAAAACATAACGGAGGAAGTTTTGTTGTATATCTTGATTTCTTTTTTATATTTCACTCAAATAAAATTGATTATGGTATCTTATACGCAGATAATTCACTCCAATCGTTGTCTCTGCAAAATAACTCACCTGACTCGTACTTCCCGAGCGACAAGTAAGTAAACAAATTCATACAACAGTCGTTTAATTAGTGTGTAGTATTAAATAATTGACAAATCGATCGTATTAATTTGTTTTTTTTTTATTTTCTGATAAATCAAAAATAAAAATTCAGGCGCTCCTCAGTGACTTATGTCTATCGCCGTGGATGCATTAAGCGTGGAGGAGTCTGCGATCACCGACCAAACGAATGCTGCTTCAGCAGTTCCTGCCGATGTAATTTATGGGGGTCAAACTGCCGATGCCAGCGAGTGGGATTGTTTCAAAAATGGGGTTAAAACCAAACAAATAGGCATACTCAACTGTACAGCTTTTTGTTTTTCTTAATATTGTTCGTCGTATTAAAAATTTATTCATAATTTTTTGCTGTATCATAAATGACTTTTTAACTGAACAACGCAAAACTCTAAAATAACAATAGGTTGGCTCCTAACTGCTAATAATATAGCTTTTATGATGAACTTGTAGGAAGGAAAAAAAACACAATGAAGTTCAATTCAATAACGAAAGACTTATTTTGTTTTGTAATGTTTATCTACAAAATTAAGTAAATAAACAAATTAATTTAATTAGTACTACGTTTAATTAATTGCTTAACAAAAGACTGTATTGGTTCTGAATTCCTATAAGCTTATTGTAAAAAATTATTAATTATTAATTATTATTAATTATACATATATGTATCTACTCATTACATTGACCTATAACGGGATTTCAATATTCAGTCTGTATAACGATTCGTCTAACATACACAGACACACGTAGAAATATGAATTGTATGTGAAGTAACCGTTTCCTTATTTAAATATTTTAATAGACTTAGATTGTTTAAGTTGATTCTCGATATTTCTTGCCACAACATAGAAAACGTTCGTTTGTTTACTCGTGACTTGTGAGGCTTCTTTAATGACTACGCAGTTTAGAGAGCCTCGCAACGTTTTGGATAGTTTGGATTTGGAGACCCCATCAAGTCTGAATGAAAATATATGTACCTATATTTTTCTGAGGTAAGGATATTCAGCAGCGTTCTTGTTTGTTTCCTTCAATATCATTTTTCATTGATCGACACAGAAAAGGCTTGGAAAAGGAAAACGAATATGATCTACGTTCTACGTATAAGCATTTGGTAAATGTTCTTAAGCATTTATCTGATGTAAAAAGTAAAAAAAAAAAAAAAAATACTTGCATATTTACAAATCAATTGATGTATCTATTGAAAATAAATGTTTTTATGTCTACAAAAACAAAAATAATTAACTACAATAAAAGCTTGAAGCAAAACAACTCAAAGTTTTGGCACAGTGTTAAAAAAATTTTGGAAGTTTTTACATTAAAATTTGATTTACCTAGATTATACAATTGGTATTTTTGACAACCAAACTTTAGAAAAACCAAAACAATAATTGCCAAAAATTGTATTTATTTACCAAAAAAAAAAAGGAAGAAATATTTATATTTAATTATACAAACATGTAGAAAAGAGTTACCATATTCTAAAAAGAACAATTCTAAATATACCAATTTGAATTTAGGTACATACCAATGTTACATTGAATGTTCTTCAAGTTTAAATCTTGAAAAAAAAAAAAAACAAAATATGAAAATATATTCTAATAGTCTATATGTATGCAAAATAAAAAAAATGGTTTCGTATGAATTGTTGGTCACCTATTACATTTGCAGTCGGTTATAATATAAAATTTGATGAACTACATAATTCAATTTCGAATAAAATGATAAGAGCTTTTAAACAGGAAAAGACAGTGTGTTTAACTCAATAATTTTCACATTAAAAATTACAAAATAAGCCGTGCAACACTAGGTGCGTTTTCCTCGCATTTCAGCAATCTTATAATCGGCAAACATTTTTATATCTGTTGGAGGTTTTTAAAACACTCGTACTAGCTGGAGTACTCAGACCTAAATACCCATCCATTGTACTACCAGCTTACCAGATGTTTGGAGAAAAGCCAAGAGACGCTGCCGTGATATTTGAATATTTGCTTAACGCCGAAAAGGAAAACGTGGGAGAAGAAAAGAACCACACGGTAGGTTGACGTCCAAAAGAATATATATTTTATTCCTTATGACATGTATTACATTCTAAGATTAATTCACAATTGCATTATTTAAGAACTCATTATACAATTCACAATTATAATCCATACGTATGTAACAGGAACCTAGGTGCGCCGAAAATCTGTAACCTGATACAAGAAAATGCAGGACAATCACAGAGGAGGAGCTCCGTGGTGTCGTCATCCTCTCCACAGGAATCACTGAGTATGGTATCACTTAGGCTTAACACGTTAAAATGCTTGCCAATAGAGAAGTGTCTCTGCAATACCCGCAAGCTATCTACAATCCTTTCTGTTCCAGAATAGCAAAAATGCAGTTTTCTTATCAGTGGCGGATCCAGGATTTGGGCATGGAGGGGGGGGGGGGGGGGGGGGTCTATTACTCAAAATTTTATTTATATATACGAGGTTCAGCAGATTCAATCAAAATATATTTACATGATGTTGGCGTCGATTGCTCATATATGACTGTATGGCCAAGGATTCGACGGAGCTCCGGCATTGAGTGACCAATTCATTGGTGCACAGGCTCATCTGAGATCGTATTTCCCCCTGGCAATTTATGTACATTGCACTGCACATAGCTTTAGTTTGGCAGTCAATGCAGCATGCGAAGTGTCAGGAATCAAAAATGCGTTAGGAACTATCGGAGCGATTGAAGCATTTTTTCACTGGCCTAAAAGACAAGACGTTATACAACAAGAAATTTCAAAAATGACAAACAAAAGTGAGAAAAAAAAACAAAAACAAAAGTTGAAGTCTGTTTGTCCTAACAAGTGGCTTCAGTCTCATGAAGTAGTTGGAACGTACGTTGAATTGCAACCGGCTGTTATTGAATCTTTGGAAGAAATCAAAACGTGGAAAGATCGAGATACTTCGCAAAATGCATTGCATCTTTTGACAGCGATTTCGACGGTTGAATTCCAAATCGCCTGTCACATTATGGAATCAGTTAATTCGATTGTTTTGCTTTTGAGTCGGGAATTGCAATCTAATAGCGTTTTTCATTGAAATCCGAAAGAACTACTCTCAAATGCAGAACTACTCTTTCCAATGAAACATTTTTCAACAGTTTTGTCGTAGTATTGGTCACAATTGTCAGGAATAGCATTGGGTGCATTCACTTCTGTAGTCACTGCAAAGTGCAAAATTGAACTACAAGCGCAGTAAATCCTTCTTTGTTTGTAATCATTCGAATTTTTTTTTCCGAACAGTCGATTGTGAAACGTCAAAATGATTCTAAATTAACTTTACATCTGAAATTTTTACATTACGTGGGGTGAAAAATTTTCAACTCATTTCGCAGTTGTTTCTAATGACTTGATTACGTAGTTACTAAAGCAGTGAATGCGCCCACTTTTCAATCTTTTTTTTTACACTCCATGTAGATGATGGATGGACTGGAAAGGGATGACGACGAAGAAGATTACAACAAATAATGCAGCGAACATAGGCGGATCCACGGGGGGGGGTTTTCGGGTTCGGACCCCCCCAATCGGGAAAATAAAAGATGTTATTTGTAATATTTATCGGCTCCTAATGGTCAAATTTAGTTACGGGACGGAAAAATATAGCATGAGCAAGACAAAAAAGTAAAGGAGAAGTAATATTATTATTTAAAAAATTCATGAACTTTATTGATCATTATTACATTTCATAAAAAACTAAAGAGCAGGCTACCTCAAACACTAATAAATTTTCGAGGTTTTTTGAAAAATTTCGCTAGAATTTCGTCCACGGCAAATTCAATATGGGTATGGATATTTAAAGAAGCAAGACCATTTAGTCGTTCCTGTCCCATCGTATTTCTCAGGTAAGTTTTGATTCTCCTCAACGTCGAAAATGGTCTGGAGTTGCTGTAGTTACAGGTAGTACTACCAATTGCCAAGACTCGCAAAATATATCGACATTCTTGAACGAATTGCTACTGATAACCTGAAAAATATCGTCAGATTGATGTTTGCATATGTGTCTCGATCCGATAAAAGTTACTTACTTGGCAAAAAATCGGTTGTTGGATCATGATTGCTTACACAAGTTCTTTTACTGAATATTCATGAAGCGCAATCAGAAATTGTAACATCGCTATTTTTGCACAAAATATAAATTCAGAGAAACGATTTTTCACATTGGTTTGAATGGTTCATCAACGCCTTTCAGAGCGTGCCGTGTAAGCTTTCACTTTTGCCTAAAAGGTGCCTTTTCTCGGATCGCGTCACATATAAACTTTATTACATGTAAATTTTTGATCGAAAGATACTAACCAGTAAAGCATTAAACGAATTTTGGATGTTTTGGCCGTTGGATCTGGATTCGTTGCTTCCACACCTTTTCTGACGGAAAATCTTCTTTCGATTAATCCGATATATTTTCGTTGCAACGATTTTTTTGTTGATTGCAACGGCGCGGCGGTGACGTGGCAATTTCATTAACTGATTCCATAATGTGACAGGGGATTTGGAATTCAACAGTCGAAATCGCTGTCAAAAGATGCAATGCATTTTGCGAAGTATCTCGGTTTTTCCACGTTTTGATTTCTTCCAAAGATTCAATAACAGCCGGTTGCAATTCAACGTACGTTCCAACTACTTCATGAGACTGAGCCCACTTGGTAGGACAAACAGACTTCAACTTTTGATTTTTTTTCCCACTTTTGTTTGTCATTTTTGAAATTTCTTGGTGTAGAACGTCTTGTCTTTTAGGCCAGTGAAAAAAATGCTTCAATCGCTCCGATAGTTCCTAACGCATTTTTGATTCCTGACACTTCGCACGCTGCATTGACTGCCAAACTAAAGCTATGTGCAGTGCAATGTACATAAATTGCCAGGGGGAAATACGATCTCAGATGAGCCTGTGCACCAATGAATTGGACACTCATTGCCGGTGCTCCATCGAATCCTTGGCCATAATGAGCAATCGACGCCAACATCATGTAAATAATTTCTGATTGAATCTGCTAAACCTCGTATATATAAATAAAATTTTGAGTAATGGACCCCCCATGCCCAAATCCTGGATCCGCCACTGGCTGCGAACTAACAAATTCTAAATTATTTACATATTTCTGCACTCATATTCAATTACTTTCTTTTTCCTTTTCAATTTTAATAATCACCAAACAAAATTCCACAACAATTTTTTTCCATTTGACGTTTGATACAACAGATGTTTTTGCATGTGTGTGTAATTTTTAGAGTAGATCTCCCAACCGATTGGGAGTAGATCTTTGGCGTTTAGAGTTACTCCAGAACTACTCTTTTTTTCAATGAAGCATTAAAAATGGAAAAAAAGTAGATCTTTTCACAAAAGGAGTAACTCATTTCGTCAATGAAAAACGATATAAAAACCAAGATCTGGGTGAGGCTACTAAGCTGGTAGATGACGCTTTGAATGAATTTACGTACAAACGTGAAAACGCAGATTCTACTTTCCACGTTATTTGTGAGCATATTGCTAGAATTTGTTCTGAGTACGAAATCACAATGAAATTCCCACGCCTACCGCCGGCGCCGGCCGCTGCCGCCGTTGCAATCAACAAAAAAATCGTTGCAACGTTCAAGCACATAGTATTGAAGACTACTACAGAATTTCTTTCTACATTCCGTTTCTTGATACGTTAATTTCTCAACTCAAAAGTCAGTTCTCGGAACACAAATCCATTTTCCAAAGCTTCGAACAACTGTTTTTAAACAAGAATTTAACGAAAAGAAATGCGCTGACCTCTACACATTTTACGAAGATATATCGGATTGTTCGAAAGAAAATTTTCTGTCAGAAGTCAAAATGTGGAGACAACGAATCCACGGCCAGAACATCCAAAATGCGCTTGATGCTTTACTGGTTAGTATCTTTTGATCAAAAATTTACATGTAAAAAAGTTTATATGTGATGCGATCCGAGAAAAAGCACCTTTTAGGCAAAAGTGAAAGCTTACACGGCACGCTCTGAAAGGCGTTGATGAACCATTCAAACCAATGTGAAAAATCGTTTCTCTGAATTTATATTTTGTGAAATAATAGCGATGTTACAATTTCTGATTGCGCTTCTTGAATATTCAGTAAAAGAACTTGTGAAATCAATCATGATTCAACAACCGATTTTTTGCCTAGTAAGTCCCTTTTATCGGATCGAGACACATATGCAAACATCAATCTGACGATATTTTTCAGGTTATCAATAGCAAGTCGTTCAAGAATGTCGATTATATTTTGCGAGTTTTGGAAGTACTACCTGTAACTACAGCAACTCCAGAACGATAATTTTCGACGTTGAGGAGGATCAGAACGTACCTGACAGGAACGACTAAATGGTTTTGCTTCTTTAAATATCCATACCAATATTGAACTTACCGAGGACAAAATTCTAGAGGAAAGACCCGAAAACCCCCCACGTGGATCCGCCTATGTTTCTTATTGACATTGGGAAAACATACATTTGATCCGTTTGTATCAAATGAAGGTATGCCATCTACGGTTGTGCTCTCGACAGATCCAATCGTTGTAGATAGAGCCCTAACCTAAAGCACTGGTTCAGTCAAGCTGTCTGAGATTTCCTTGCAAGTTTATTCTCGATCTAGTTTCCCAGTTTTGCTGTGATGGCCTTTAACCCAACGTTGAATCAAAGAATTTAGTCTTCCGACCGCATTCAGAGAGGTCTTGCATTCCTGGTTCACTTTCGAAAGAGTTAGAGTGTTCAGGACCTTTAGCACTGTCGCTGCAGACGCAAGTACTTCTCGCCGTCCAGCAATTCTTCTAAACGTAGCTCATAGCTATTTTGATAGCGAACGTCTCCACTGGGAAGAATTGAGCTCATGTGCCTAATGAGGCGTACAGTCGTATCGTTTTATGTTATTATTAACATTCTGACATCACCTTAATTTAATAGACATGTGTCTTTGAAGATGTCTATAAGTAGGGAAGCCCAAGAGGGGATTTTGCGCGTTACTCGAGCGCGTCAGAAAATCATATGGGGAGAAACCTTGCACCCTGTACTGTAATGTACTCGTACCATATATGAACCCTTAATGTTGGGGTGCACGTTGAGGGCAGCCCGTCAGATTAGTAAAAAAAAGTCGATCCTCAGAAAAACTCAAGCGCTGCAGATTAAGAGATGGTAAATTGATTACATCCAGAAAAGTGTATAATATGTATTTGAATAATCTGACAATTTGAGCGTGGCCTAAGTACACAAAGGTGTAAAAAAATCGACATTTTGAAGTACTCGAGCGCGATAAATTTTTTTTTATTTAAAGGTAATCCTATCAATATTACGGAAATCATATAATCTGACTCTTTTCTTGGGGTGAATTAGGTAAAATCGTCAATAAAAGGTATATGATGGTTAATATCTTAAATCAAAATACCTTTTTTGTAGGAAACTAAATTTTTTACAAGTTTGTACTTTATAATTTTTCCGTAGCTTTTGTTATTTACGAGATAACTGCGAAAAAAAGTGAATTTTATGGAAAAATCTTGTTTAGTGACCCGTACTACCTCGCCGGAGTGAGTAACGACTTGGCCGCAATGAGCACTTTTGTAGAACGTTCAATTTTGAGAAAAAACATCTTTGGTTGAAAAGATTCCATGACATGCCGCTGAGCTATAGAATTTTATTTCTAATTAAAAATCTTATAAAATTAAAAATCAGAGTTTCCGTGTTTTATATATTGTATTGTAAACTTAAAATTAATATTAAGGGCTCAAACTTTCAGGGTTTTTTTTTTTTTTATTTTAAACAAAATTCCAAATCAAAATTTGAATATAATATACAGGGTGTCCGGTAATTCGTTGTTAGGATGTGATTCTTGGTCATATTCTAAGAAAAAAGTTGTTATACAGTTAAGTCCGTTTTTCAACTTTGACATCACTTTTGGACAATTTAAAAAAAGGCTAACTTTAGTGCAGCCTAACCTGTGTTTAATTCGATATCTCTGTCAATACTGATATTAGAGACCTTATCTTAGACTTAATTTTTCTTTTTAAAAATTTAAGAATGTACTTAAGTTGAGCTTCCATAGGCTTAGGGTTGCCAGATTTTCAATGATGTTCAAATTTTCTTCCCGAAACAAAATTTCGACTTTGAGGTCATTTTTTTCAGAAAATGCCTGGTAAGCATAGAGTTTCTTTATTTTCTACAGATGAAGAAAACAAAAATAAAAAATTATTCATAAAAAAGTGCTCTCAAAAACCCATAAATTTTTTGATACTTGAAAAAATACAAAACGAGCAATAATATGGGCAACTATTAGTAGTTTTTTTTATATATTTTATACAAATACAATTATAACAGGTGCTAAAAGTGCCCTCCTTCGTTTTTAATGCTTGCCAGAGCCCGTTTTTGGATTTCATTGTGGGTGTTTGCTTTAAGTTTGGGGTATGAATCAGTGTTGGAACTTGGAGAGAGCAAAAAAGTGGTAGATAGCCTTATAAAAAGGTAGTAGAAAAGTAGTAGAAAAAAATTATTGCTTAAGCTCAAAATTTCTCTCATTTACTTGTTATCCTCGATGAAGACGAAGTGGCAAAATTTGCACTAAAACATTGAATGTTACTAAGCATGAGAATTTAAGGATGAAATAAATAAAATTTACATTTTCGTTGCTTTTGGCGCCAGAAATTTTCGCATTTTCAATTGACTTCTTGTTTCAAAACTCTTTCCTGATGCAATAAAGATGTTCTGGCAAGATGGCGATGTAGACGTATTAAACGTTGTTATTGACATAAAAAATTTACCTATTGTTTATTAATTAAACTCAATTGAAAATAATATCCAACAAAATTATTTGCCAGAAAAATAAAATAAGCACTGTATATTACTCGATCAAAGCCAAATAGTAGAATGAAAGACTGCATTTCATAAAGAACTTAGCACAAAGTTTCTCCGAGATCAAAAAATAATGGTTTAAGATCAATCTGGTTTTACCTAACAGAAATAACAATAGGAAAGGAAGACACATCCAAACAAAAAGCACACATTCAACTTCGCATTAATACATTCAAACATTGAGAAATGAGAGCAACTGAGGTGAAAAAGTAAAGTGTTTATAGATAAGAGAGTGTGAGTGGGTTTAATATGTGAAATGAGTTAAATTTTCAGGACTATACAATCAAAAAGAACAATTTTATCACTGATGTGAAAAAAGTGGTAGATTTTGAGTTTAGGGTGTTAGATTTTCTCGAATCGAAAAATGTAGTAGAAATACGACTTAAGTAGTAGAAGTCCCAACACTGGTATGAATGTTCAATAGGTAAATAAGTCGTATAGAAGAATAAGAAAACAAAGGAGGTGGTGCATATTTGGGCCCAGGGCGTACATCTATGAGACTAGTACCAAATGAAAGCTTACGTTTAGCCCAATCTATCTGCCAAACATTTTTGAATTTGGCCTTGGTGATTTTGAGATAATTGGACTTGAGATTGAGCGCCGGAAATGGGAAAAATCTGTCATTTCTGTAAATAATTTCGTATACCTCGAAAAGTATAGCATGTAGGATAATGATTTAGGTATCATAAGAAAGATCATAAAAATATCTTTCATTTCATATAAAAACCATTTTTCGAAATGCCTTATATTTCGAAAAGACAGACCTAAAACTTGTTTGAAAAGAAACATTTCGTTGATCAGTTTATCAAAATAAGTCACGATTGCAGTTTGATCAGAGAGCTTATTGAAATGCCTTCATTTACGAAAGAAGAACACGCAGACATTTTTTTCTTTTATGAGTTTAGCAATGGAAGTTCAAGAAGAACACAACGAAGATACACTTATTTATGAGTTTTTGTTTTATTATTGTTTTGTTCTTCTGTAAAAAATAAAGAAACTCTATGTTTATCAGGCATTTTCTGAGAAAAAAAAAATGACCTCAAAGTCAAAACTTTGTTTCGGGAAGAAAATTTTAATACCATTTAAAATTGAAAATCTGGCAACCCTAAACCTATGGAAGCTCAACTTAAATACAGTCTTAAGGGTTGTTATTTCTACAAAAATTAAGTCTAAGATTAGGCCTCTATCATCTGTATTGACAGAGATATGGAATTGAAAACAGGTCAGGGTACACCAAAGTTAGCCTTTTCTTAAATTGTCAAAAAGTGATGTCAAAGTTGAGAAACGAGCTTTACTGTAGAAGAATTTTTTTTTTAGAATATGACATGAATTACGGAACACCCTGTATATATGAAACAAACCGATGGATTCATAAACTCAGAATACCCAAAAAGGTCTGCAAACTTCACTAAGCACTATGTGAATTTTAGCTTTGGAACTTAAACAATCAAACTATGATTTCTGCGCGTTTATTAAAGTGCAAAATTATCAGAAAACATTTAAGGAATATACGTTGATGACATAGTCATCGCTTCGAATGATGAGAGTTTTTTATTAGCAAAATAAAGGAAAGTCTTTCACTATACTTTGAAATTCGAGACGATTGATACTTGGATTTTTTTAAAATGCGTTTCCAGCATAAGACTGAGTTTCTCTGCTTTCGACTCTGCATAGGAACCGTTTGACTTCCTTAGTTTTTGTAGTCTGAGTGTTTATACCTCGATCCTAGCCCTTATTTTGACAAATCGGCTAGCTTCTCTGAGTGGTTTATATGCTTCGAGCTCGGAACACTTCCGCTGTGAATGTCCTGCATTTTCTTGCATCAGGATACAGATACTTCCATTAAAGAAATCCTTGAACTTATTCTTAAAAGAATTGACAATCAGGATTTGAACATCAAACGGCTAAGTGAAGAAGTCACTCTTAAAAAACAATGATGGACAGAACACTAAAAATTGGAACATGGAATGCAAACGGTCTTTTACACCATTTATCAGAATTAAAAATCTTCTTAGACATCGAACACATAGATATTTGTCTGGTGTCCGAAACTCATTTCTCAAGTGGGCTGGTTCTTGATGATTTAATATCAAACTATATTTGCTACCACGCTCCTCATCCAGCTGATAAGGCTAGAGGTGGATCGGCAATCCTCATAAAAAAGAGCTTAAAACACCATGAAGAAGTTATGTTTACAAACGAGAATATGCAAGTAACAATAATTAGTATTGGTATGAAAAAGAAAGACTTCAAGTTGGCATCAATATACTGCCCGCCGAGGCGTTCCCCGACTGAAGATGATTATACAGAACTGCTGAATGTACTAGGACATAACTTCCTTGTTGGTGGTGACTTTAATGCTAAGCACACCCATTGGGGATCCAGACTTATAACAACAAAAGGCAGAAGGCTTTACAAAGCATGCCTCAAATACAATTGTGAGTTTTATTCATCCAGATCACCAACATACTGGCCATCGGATTCAAGTAAAATACCAGACCTTGTTGACTTTTTCATAGTTAAAGGTATCAAACGAAACCATATAAGAGTCGAAGGTAATTATGACTTATCTTCAGATCATACACCGGTGATTTTATCACTTAATGAATCGGAGATAATGGAAAAAAGTAATCCTAAGCTAGTAAACAATAAAACAAACTGGAGTAAATTCAGAGAAAAGCTTGAAAGCTATATAAATCTCAGATCCCCTATGGAAACAAAAGAGCAAATCGACCTTGAAGTAGAACAATTCATTGCCGATGTTCAACAAGCTGCAGAAGAAAGTACACCAACTTGCTCGAGTAGGAAGCAAACTGAAACAAAATACCCTGCCGAGATAAGAGAGTTGATATTGGAGAAGAGAAGAGCTCGAAGAAAATGGCAAAATACTAGATTTCCAGACGACAAAACAGCGTTTAACCGGCTAAGCAACGAACTGAAAAAACAAATCTACGAATTCAAAAATGATTCATTAAGTAGATTCCTGAAAAATTTAACGACTGATGCTTCAACTGATTATTCGCTCTGGAAAGCAGCTAAGCGCCTGAAAAGACCGCAGTTACAAAACCCGCCAATTAAATCTCTAAACGGGAATTGGATCGGAAATCCGAAAGAAAAAGCTAACCTGTTTGCAGAACATCTTGCGAATGTTTTTAAGCCATTCCCGGCAAATACATCTGAAATCAGCTTACAGTTTATTGATAAAGTCGATGAAGTTGACATACCAATTGTCACACTCAAAGAAATAAAAAGTGTGTGTCGAAATCAACTATCGAACAAAAAATCACCTGGGTACGATCTAATAACTGCTCAGGTTATGAAAGAAATGCCATCAAAAGCCTTCATAAAACTCCAATTCATAATAAATGCATGCCTAAAGACCCAATATGTCCCACATCATTGGAAAATTGCTGAAGTAATTGTTATACCAAAGCAAGGTAAGCCACCAACAGAAGTGACGTCTTACAGACCAATATCGCTTATACCAATAATGGCAAAAGTCTTTGAAAAATTGCTACTGAAAAGACTGAGCAAAGTCATAGAAGAAAGAAATCTAATCCCAAATCATCAGTTTGGATTTAGAAATAAACATTCCACGATAGACCAAGTTCATAGAATAACGGATACAGTTGAAAAAGCATTAGAAGAAAAACAAGTATGTTCGGCTATATTTTTAGATGTTGCTCAAGCATTCGACAAGGTATGGCATGAGGGGCTAGCGTACAAACTGCAAAGGGACCTACCCAGGCAGTACTACGAAATACTAAAATCTTATATCTCAAACCGGCTCTTCAGAGTACGGTATGATCAAGAATATTCAAAGCTATGTAATATACAAGCCGGTGTTCCACAAGGAAGCGTCCTAGGACCTACCCTGTATTTGCTATATACAAGGGATATTCCAGTGGATAACAACACCATTATGGCTACTTTTGCGGATGATACCGCAATTTTGGCATCCAGTAAGTGCGTCGTCAAGGCTGCTGAGAAATTGCAAAATGCCGTCGACACCGTTAGTGATTGGACCAAAAAATGGCGTATCAAGCTCAATGAAGCTAAATCTGCACATATAAACTTTACAAATAAAAAGTTAAGCTACGTTCAAATATTCATCAACAATCAAGCTGTACCCTACGCCAATACGGCCAAATACCTTGGGATGAATTTGGATGCAAAGCTAAAATGGAAAGAGCATATCAAAAAGAAAAGGGAAGAGCTCAACTTGAAATATAGAAAAATGTACTGGTTACTCGGTAGAAATTCGGACTTATCTGTCGAAAATAAAATAATGCTTTATAAACAAGTACTTAGACCTGTTTGGACCTATGGAATCCAATTATGGGGCTGTTCAAAGAAAACAAATACTGAAATCATCCAAAAGTTCCAAAACAAAGTCCTTCGTGGAATAGTAAATGCACCATGGTATATAAGAAATAGCGATTTACATCGTGACCTACAAATAGAAACGGTTACAGAAGTTGTAAGAAAACATGCTGTATCACACAATCAGCGACTGCATAGTCATATCAACTCTGAAATGGAGTCCGTATTAAATACGAGAGGCAATGTTCGGAGATTAAGAAGAACCAAGCCACACGAGCTAATGGCCTAAAAGTCATGGGAAGCATTAAAAGTTTAAGCTTCCCTTAAAGAGATAATATTATTGAGAAAGAAAAATCTGTTGTCGATCGTTATAGATTGGTTCTGATTATGAGGAGTTTTTAGTGGGTAAGACAAAAAAAAAAAAAAAAAAAGGATACAGATACTCGACGCAGATATGGTGAGAGCTGGTAACCTAGGCTCTCTGTCATGAAAGCGTCTTTTGGCTTTCTCCGAACATCTAGAAACTTATAACAAAAAAAAATTATTATCCGATACATTGGAAAGGTATTTAAGTCTGAGTGCTCCAGTAATTACTTCAAAACCTCTGATAGAAGAAAAAGATCTGAAGCGGATATTGCTCATCAACCAAATTGGGGCGGCCTATCCTTCACTTGAAACTATTTATTTGTCTACCGAGATCAGGTTCTTATCCCAGCTTATGGCTGCGAAATATCTACCAATTCTGAAAGTGATAATGCATCCAAATTTAATCAAACTCCACATTCAGAAAATCAGATATCAGCACAACCAAAGGGTATACGTTTAATAATACATTTTCCCGTTGCTGTTCTCTTAGCTCATTTCAGTGTGTGCTAGTTAATTTTTTTAACTACCGTGCTTCCGGAAGTGATTAGTAGAGTTTAAGAAAATAAGCCATAATCACGTACCAATCTAAGCTCAAATGCGAGAGGTTAACAATAAACAGCTTTGAAGAGTCGCATCATTCGAAAGGAATTAGTAACGAGAAGAACAAAACAATATAAATTGACATGTTCGATTCCACAATGAGCGAGATTCAATGTTCAATCAAACAGGTTTTTAATTATAGACATTATCTCACAATGAGCTTGTTTCAAAAGGTTACCCATTTTATTTGTGTATGGGAGAATCTCTCGTGTCTCGTATCTTCTCGTAACACCGATCGTGGGGTTAAACCTACAAAAATTATGGTGCCGAAGGATGACAAGACAGGTTTTACTTGTGACTTAAAAGTGTTAGCAGAGTATCATGGATGCCCCATTAAAGGATTACATATCATGATTCATGAATAGTAAAAAGTAAAAAAAACAACGTGTTCTTAGTTTGCAAGTTCAAAGTTCAGTGTAGATGCAGTTGCAGCAGACACGTCTTTAATTGAATAATTGAAGTTGACCATGATCTTAAACTGTATGCAACTATCGGACAGTTGTGTCTAACGTGCAGAATGCTTCTCAAGGCAGTAAGTTCGAACGCTCTTGCTTTTGCGAGCCAAGTATCTAAAAACAAAAGGAACGTCAACCACTACTGCATTTAATTTTTACTTGCGATAATAAGTATGTACTCTAAGTCAAGTTTTGCAATCATACAGAAAAAAGATTTTGAGATAACAATAAGGCATGACATAACGATGATAGAGAATACGAAAAAAGTGGGTCCTGCAGTTCTGTCTGTCTGTATGTGTGTATCTGTCTGTATGGGTGTCTGTATGTCTGTCCGTATTTGAATCTTCAGCCTGAGCCACAGAACCGATTTTATTCAAAGTTTTGAATTTAAGGTCTGTGGGGCAGATTACAGAGGGGTTTTGGGAAATGGGTATCTAGGTCTTGAAATAACGGTATACCTACCGTAAAACCTATATGATGATTTTTACTTAATTTGCTCGAAAACGGCTCTAAAAATTTCGAAAGAACTTTGTATTAGAAATAAATTTTTGGTTGCCTTTCTCATGATGTAAAAATTTTTTGTTGGAAAAAGTCTATAAATGTTACCCTCAGTAGTATTGTTGCTTTCAAACCCAATTTTACCGTTAATTTTTCGAAAACATCTGCTGGCAAAGTCTTAAAATTCGCTTTATTTTATTTCTTAAAAAGTTAGAAGATAAAACTAGTTTTTGAAAAATTTAGTTTAACGATTTTGACTGCATTTTCAGCTATAATATGTTAGGTTAGGTTTGGTGGAAGTGGCTGTTAGCCAATGAGTAATACCTACGTATATTGCCTGATACACTACTTAGTGATACCACAGATATCAGCAGGTTAATCACCTATTGATCTCAGAAACTCGATGTAAGATTAACGAGTTGATCACCCATTAGTCTTCCATTACGGGACTAGACGGTTAATCACCCGCTAGTCGAACCACGTGGAACTTTTAATGTATTTCGAAAAACTTTTAGGGTCTATGTAAGCTATGTCGCTAGTATCATCGAAAAAGAATTCACCGAGATGAGTTTTCCTCCTATGAAGTAGTGCAGGGCATGAGCAAAGAAGGTGTTGAACGGTTTCTTCCTCTTCTTCGTCCATGCAGCTTCTGCAGAAATCATTGGAAAACACACCAAGTCTTTTGGCGTGTCTTCCTATTAGATAGTGTTCCGTAACAGCACCTATGGTAGAACCTAGATACAGGCGGTTCAGGGCTAATTTTTGTGTCTACACACGGCCTTGGGGATATAGGCGTAGCTGATGCATCCTTTCATGATCATCTCTAAGTTATAGATGATGATGTCTGAAACCCGCTGCAGCTCCACAGGGATGATTCCGTCAGGCCCTGATGATTCATAAGGGTCGCATTAATATGTTACATGCAATCAAAATTCAACGCCTGCAAAAATTGGGGCCTGCCTGGTCCGAAACGCAGTTGTTATAAACATGGGTACCTATGTAGATATGTTGCAGTTTTATTTTGTATATTAATTTTTGTGCAGCCAAGGAATGCATTTCCAAAGGACAGTCTATTGATGTATGGAAGAAAAAAGTTTTTTCAAACAAAACAGTTTTTTTTTTTAATTTTAACGAAAAAAAATACAGAACATGCGGACCGTCACACCATAATGTAGGTATTACAAGGTTTCCATATGAGAGCTTAAATCGAATAAAACAGCATGTGTTGGAAGGCTTGACGCCTTGTTTTTGAATGCAGTTGGAAATGAGTTCAAATTGAGCATGCACCAGCTAAATATTAAATTTTGTCCGAAGAAAGCGTGACTGAAAGGGTTAGGAAGACCTCAAACGACTATGGGTGCAAAACTGGAGAGAGCTCCCCTGAAATCTAAATATTTGACGAAAGATTTTTGTTAAGGCCTAATTTAAGCCCGAACTGTAAGGCCCACCTAAGGGACTAAGCAAATTATTCTAAACACAGAAGCATTCAATCAGTCAGCGAAGGTTAGCTGAAAATAGAAAGCACTAAAACTATTCAGCGCGGGGAAGGCTACGTACACCAAACAGCTCCCTTTTTACATTTTTGGTCCAAAAAGCAAAGCAAAAGCTGGAAACTTATTTGCGAATAGTTTCAAGTTTGGCGTTTATTGTTAATTTGATTGCCGCACTTTGAAATAGAGAGTGTGTATTTGGATACAAAAAGAAATAAAACAGAGACATTTTGCTTCGTGGTAGTTCTCCGATCGGACGATCCGACGTTCTCCGATAAGTTTTTATTGCGGAGATTTTTGTTTTGGGAATGCAATGCATTGCCGCATTTGTTTTTGGAGAAAACTCCGCTCCGACGGTTACCTCGATAGGGCCGATTATTTTGGTATTTGTATAAATTAAAGAAAATATCATGCCAAATGAAACGTAATCAGGAAGTTCAATTTTCACTTTTCTGAGCTTTTTCTGAAGTTAGTCAATACATAGTGGAATCGTCGCCCGAGAATTGTTTTGTCGTAAGCGCCAAAATGAGTTTTTTTTAAACTGGATTGGATATGCAGTGTTATGTTTTCAAAGGTGCTCTTTTCATTTTTGGTGTCAGAGTTTGCCTATCTCTTGCCGTTGCTGAGATAATTAGTATGCATTTTGTCGTATAACCACAAAATAATCACCAATTGAGTTTTGTTTTGTCGTAACCGCTATTTTTTGGCATAATGGCGTAACATATTTACTACAAGCGCGCCACCAATTGTGAGATTGACAATCACTAGGAGCAGTGCTGCCAATTTAAAATTTAAACCTCTAAAAAAGCACCCACCCTGTAAGTAAAGGGTTTTTCAACAGGGACGCTTCAAAATTAGTGCGACAGGGACAGCAAACGACGCCATATTTCTTGACACTCTTTTAACATTTCTCTTCAGTAAGGTTTGCCATTTCATAATAAAAAGATATAAGAGCCAACAACGAGTTGAAATTATTAAAATTTACTACCGAAATTCGGAGTCAGTGGCCTCAACGTTAAGAGCGCTACATATGTCCGATCGTCATAATCGTCATAGCAGACCAACGATTGAGCGTCTAGTGTAAAAATTTGAATCCACCAGCACAGTGGAAAAATTTTCCCGTGCCAGTGAGACAAAAAAGTGCCCGTAGTATAGAGAATATTGCTGCCGACGTGAAATTGCAGCCGATTTGTGCTTGGAAACCGTCGAAAATTGGGTTCAGCGTCTGGACCTCTGCAAGCGTGTTCGTGGTGGCCATGTTTCAAAGAAATTGAGTTTCATACATAATGGCATCGAACGTACTTTCACAGGAATAAAGTATTTTATTAAAATCCAAAATCGTTTTTGTTTTATTAAAAAAACTTTTGTATAGCGCTCTTATTAAGAAAGCCGATATAACAGCAAATATATTTTCTTCGAATATATTAAAAACTTTTTAAATGACACCTAAAGGCAATGTGCAAGTGGATAGATAACATTATGAGCAACATGTCTTGCTTTTCTTTTCAATATTTATGTGTTTAGAAGTAGGTATACCAATCGCCACGAATAACGCAAATTTTTTTTTTTTTTTTGATTTATTTGCTGCTCAGTAAGATTTACTAAAATAAATAAATAGTATGTATTGTCTCTTTCATGCTTTTCAAAATCCAATGGAGTTCGACGTCTCGAGATATGACCCCCGATTGCAGATGACGCCGCGCCGATATCTAGCGCATCGCAACGGGGCATATTACTTTTGTCTTTAACGGTCCTATTTCAATTTGCTTACAAAAAGAAAATGCAACATGAAATTTATAAGCATATACCAACATAATACAATAGTTGAAGGGCGTTCAAAAGAAATCTCCTCTTGCATATGTAAGCGTTGGACGTTAATATGATGTAATAAATTATTAAACTATGGCTGTGGCTATCTCTTGACTTAGATAGAGGGACGAAAGCGAAGAGAGGTGGTGATCATCTTCATCATTTTGATGATTTTTTCCTCATGGGGCGCATTGAAAAAAAAAATTGTACATAATGATGAAAGAATTGCTTCCAATTTTGATGGCAAAACTGTAAAAGCTATGAGTCCAAAATAAAATCCGAAGATGGTAGTTGACCCTCGCTCCCGAATTTTTTTTCTTTTGTAGGTTTTTGCATTTGTGGGCTGGTATAGCGCATTTTATATTCAAGGTTAACTGTTCTTCGTTGGATAGCAGCAGTTTGAGGGGTTATCTAAAATCCATCACTGTCTACAGGCTAAACAATTCAAATTTAATTTCAAAATGCATAGTTGGTCGAAGCCAGATAATATTATTGAATTAGCATTGATTGATTCTCTCTCATATTGTGCTAATTAAATTATTATTTTGTTTATTTTTTTTTTGTGTTCGTTTCATGCGAAGTGAAGTTTTTTTTATTTGAATATGAGAAAAAAATGCAAATAGTCCGATGTAAATGATGTGTGATGATGCTGTTATAGGTGGGGTGTAGAAGTATGCCGTATGGTTTGAGCTGAGAGAGCGAATCTTTACAAAACCAAATAATAAAAGACAATTCATTGCTAATGATGTGCAACTCGCTGCGAAAAAAGTAGTCCAACCGTTTCGAATTGAAGAGAGAAAGAAATAAAATATTCTACCCGTCGAAATTAAGGAGCTAATTCCTTTAAAAATTGCTTATTATTATTATTAAATACGTAACCTGGTGGCTTAATGCTTGAATTTTATAGCTTAATTCGTTAACATATTAATAGTTTTGGTTATTTTTTTCTTATTTATTATTATTTTTACTATTCTTTCTCTTCTTTTTCTGTCTTAAAAAATAAGGAATCATTAGTCTGTAAGATTATATATATTTAATGTGTATATATTAGGGTGGGTCAAACAAACCCAAATTTTTTTTTTTTTGATCCGACACACGAAAACTTGTTCTTTGGTACCTCTAGAAAGTACTTACAAAATTTGAGCTCTTAATATGAACGGGAAGATGATGCTCATCGTAGTTTTCCATTTTAAGTTTAGTATCATATAAAAATGGTCATATCTTTTTAAAAATAGGTTTTATAACCAGTCGCAAAAACAGTATTTATAGGAAATTGAACGGTCTACAAAAATAGTCTCTTATTCTTTTTTCATTAATCTAACCATTTAAAAGATATTCAAGGTTAAAAATTGAAGTATTTTAAAAAAAAATAACTTTTTTGTTTTGAATTTTGTAACTCACTAAAAAATAGTTATTATCAAATGAACATCAAATATTTCAATAGAAAATTGAACGTTCTACAAAAAAGGTCTTTTGTTGTTAATCGATTACTCTAACCATTTTAAAGATATTCGCAGTAGAATTTTAATTCCTACTAATTTTAATAATTTCTTAGTAAATATTTCCAATACATCTTTAAAAAAAAATTTTTTAAAGATATTCGCAGCAGAATATCAACTCCCACTAATTTTAATAGTTTTTTAATTAATATTTCAAGTTTATCTGTTTAATTTATAAATTTTAAGGTAATTTATGATCTACAAAGAAAATGCAGAAAATATCGTTAAAAAATTGAGTCCAATGAAATATATTCTCAAACAAAAGATACGATATAACTTGCAAACTGTCATTTTTTTGGAATAAACTCAAGTTCACATGAATATTATCAAAATTCATAAATTGAGTAGATAAATTGGAAATATTTATAAAGAAATTATTAGAATTCGTAGGAATTGCAGTTCTACTGCGAATATCTTTTAAATGGTTAGAATAATCGATTAACAACAAAAGACCTTTTTTTTAGAACGTTCAATTTTCTATTGAAATATTTGATGCTCATTTGATAATAACTATTTTTTAGTGAGTTACAAAATTCAAAACAAAAAAGTTATTTTCTTTAAAATACTTCAATTTTTAACCTTGAATATCTTTTAAATGGTTAGATTAATGAAAAAAGAATAAGAGACCATTTTTGTAGACCGTTCAATTTCCTATAAATACTGTTTTTGCGACTGGTTATAAAACCTATTTTTAAAAAGATATGACCATTTTTATATGATACTAAACTGAAAATGGAAAACTACGATGAGCATCATCTTCCCGTTAATATTAAGAGCTCAAATTTTGTAAGTACTTTCTAGAGGTACCAAAGAACAAGTTTTCGAGTGTCGGATCAAAAAAAAAAAAAATTTGATTTTTTTGACCCACCCTAGTATATATCTGCTTGATGAAATAAATAATAATAATAATAATAATAATAATAAAATGGAAAAGGATGAACTCAAAGAAAATGGCGAGCTACGAGATTTCCGAATGGTTGAGCACTTTTTAAATTGGGTTACAGAGTTGATAATATAGAGATCAACTCTCCACACCCTTTGCCCGTTTATTTATTTTTTTTATTTTTTATTTTATTGATTTCAAATTTTAATGCAAATAATTCCAATTTTCTATTAAAGTTTATCTTAAGTCTTTAAATGGTTTGGCCAGTTGCCGTCTACCAGACTGACATTTGTATTATGTATTATAAAAGTAATATTAATAACGAAAGGTTATGATTGGACTTTCAGAAATAAATTTAGCAATTTGCTATTTGTTCTTTTGCGGCTTTAAAAGTTTATGAACAATTCAAGACCTGTATCGCAAAGTGTTCAGACAACCAGTGCTGGATTTACTTTTTTAGGGCCCATAGGCGGAATTTTCGTGGGGGCCCCTTTAAGATGAAAATTTTTCATATGAACTGGAAAATGACCATTTCATTTTCTTCCATCTCTTAGGGAAATAGCAGTTGTTGATGCAGTTGTTGAATATTATTGCCAGGAATAGCATCAGGACTTGGGGGAACCTTCTTATGATGTAGTTGGAGATCATGTCGGGTCCGGATGATTTTTTAGGTCGTCTACCGTGAATCATTTCAATTTCTTCTTCTGGATTTGTGAAGTTTTCTGCAGGTACCGGGTCATTTGCAAGGTTATCGTTGTTGAATAACATGACTTGAGTGTCCGTTTGCTGCAGTTGTCTTAGAGTTGCCTCAGCTTCTTCGATAAGCCCTTGGATGATGTTGTTGATGGCTTTGAATGCGTCGGGTCCAGGCTTGATGTTCTGAAGCCTTTGTTGGAACTGGCTGTTGTTGTGATATTGAAGAGCGTTCCTCAGCATGATGTGGGTGCATTGGAGCTCACTCTTCACCATTTGGTAGGTGTTGCTCACGGTATTCCAATCTCTTTGCTGAATCCTTTGCAGTTTCTTCCTCAGCCTTTGGCGGTGTTCGTATAGCCGCACAATTCCTTCTGGGAGGTGCTGGTATCTGTCTCTGGATGTTCTCGGTCTCTTCTGTTCATCTCATGCGTTTGTTATTATGCCCTCCATTGATTTAATAGCCTCATCGATTTAATAGCCTCATCGATCTCGTCGTTGGAGAGGTTCCTGTTTGCTTTCGGCAAAGTGATTGTTTTCTCGATCCTTCTTTGGAAATCTTCAGTATTAAAGCGGCTGTAGTTGATGTACTCCTCATCTGTCGTAGGACTAATCGAGATGATCGGCCTGTTAATGTTGATTCGAAGTTCTACCGCTTCGTGGTCTGCATCCGATGACAATGCTCTGCAGGTGAAGTTCTGTAGTTCCGGAACTATGTCTACTAGGTTGGAGGTAACCAAAAAGAAGTCCAGCCAGGATGGTGTTCTGGGGAAGGTTGGCTTCGGCTGGGATACCACAGTGAATGAGTGATTTCCGGTGTCTTCATCGAGACATTTGACCAAAGTGTTTCCAGCATCAGTTGAGGTAGTGTGGAACCATAGTGGGTGTCGGGCATTGAAGTCTCCTCCTATGAGTCCATACGTGTGTTGAGCGGTGATGATTAATATCGTTATTGTTGGCGCTGCAGTTGTTGTAGATACTGAAGACAACCAATGAGTCACTATTTTCGACTTCAATGGCTACAGCTGTAGCTTCGAAGGCTCTCAGACCAGGAACCATGACTTGGGAGGCTTTTATGTTCTTTTTTACAAAGAGCGCGGTGCCTCTTTTGCCTTGAACCTTATCTGTCCTGAAGGTGTTGTAGCCATTGAAGTCGACGTTGTTCCTTTTTGTAACGTTGGTGTCGCTGATGAGAGCCAGGTACGGTGAGTGCTTTTTTAGGAAGAGGTGAAATGACGTTCTTTTTAATACACTATACAATGAGTTAACATTGTACGTGATTATTTGTAGCCGGTTTATGCGCTGCATAAAATCAAAGATAAAGGCGGCCAGAGCCACGGACTTCTTTTCCTTGCTTAGTGAGGCGTAGTTGGATGGAACGGCAAAGCGGGCTTTCTTGATGGCTGTTTCCATATCAGTTCCAAAGTGTTCCTTTACTTCCTCGTCTAAATTTGGTTTTTTGTGGGTATTTTGCTCCTTTGGTGACGGTTTCCTTGTCTGCGTCGTTGGTTGCTGTGTCTTTGCACCTATAGCTTGTTGTTTTTTGGGGAGTGTGCTTTCCGTGCCTCCTCGCTTGATCATGGCTGCGAAGCTAAGTGTTGGCTTCGTATGCTTGCATATTGACTGGGTCCGGAGCTTCTGTTGTTGCTTCCTCTCGGCTTCAACTTTCTTTTTGTTTTCCTTCTGTGCAAGTAGGACCTTGCATCCGAGGTAGTTTGCTGGGTGACCAAACTCTTTGCAGTAGGCACAGTACACTTTCTGGTCCTTATCTTTGCGTTTGCCTTCACCGGGATTGTGGTTTTCGTTGCATTTCACGCAGACGTAGTTCATGCCGCAGTTGGTGGCCACATGACCAAATCTCTGGCAGTTTTTGCACTAAACGATGTCGTTGCTTTTTAGCCGCTCCCAGTGTACCTTTTGGTTGAGGATCCTTGTTTTTGTTTATACATCCGCTACGACACAGGTTTTGTTTACTTCAACCAGAAACGAGTTGAAGGTTTTGTTCTTGGCTTTCCTTGAACGGAAGACCGTGACTTTGGACGCTGGAATACCTTCTATTTGGAGCTCATCCTGTTCTTCGAATATGAGTGATGGATGCCTTTCAGTAGTAGGAGCACCTTCCTATCTTCACGAGGTAGAATGTATGGTTCTGAACCTTCCTGGTTTTTAAGAACGTGGCGGTCGATATATCAGTTTAGTAGCTCTTGGCTACGGGGGTTTCTGTACTCTGGTTTGCCGATTATTTATTTATAAACATTCACACGCTGGGCTACGTCTGCTACTGCACTCGGGTTTGCAGATTATTTATTTATAAACATTTACACGCTGGGCTACGTGGTTTACTGCACTCTAGTTTACAGTTCAAATTTTTATTAATTATTAATAAATATTCACGAGCTGGGCTACGTGGGTTATGGCACTCTGGTTAGCAAAATATAATTATAAACAATCTCACGAGCTGGACTACGTGGTTTACTGTACTTTGGCTTGCAGTATTCTATATTTTTAAATAATTTTTCTAAAAAAATTTCAATTTGTGGGGGCACCATATTTTGTGGGGGCCCCTAGGCGCCGCCTAGTCCGCCTATATGGTGAATCCGGCTCTGCAGACAACGTTGATATAGGTAAAAGGTCCCATCCTAGTCCTCCATTCAACATGTTTATAGTTCGCTTCCGAAATTCTTTCAGAATTGAACAGATTCCCAAAAAATGGAACACATCTTCACGCTATTTGCGATTGCATAAGCCACACAATATTGGAAGATTATGGCGATGAGGAATAAAGTTCAAACCAATGAGTTCTCCTCTAATCTTAAAAATTATGCTTAATTTGCTTGTGGTGTTATCGGCCATAAAGTAAGTCTTATGATTTAAGTATTGGTTTACTTTACTGCAGTATACTCTATATGTATATTGATGATTCAGCTTCTTTTGCAAACTTATCGTATATCCTATTTCCGATTTTCATCAACAATTCGTCTAACTTCCTTTTAAGGGATAAAACGTTTTCTTGGACTGATATTGTTAAAGCCATTGAGAAATCGTTCGCTAGATTGTACCACTCTCTTACGCACGCTGTTCCACTTTGGAATCCTACTTTCTCCCATTGACATAACTTTTGTCACATAGTTGAAGTACAATTTTAGAGTGTCCAAAAATAGAGGTGTCCAAGTGCAGCATATAGATGGGTGACGTATTCGGCAGCTTCAAAGTGCTTTTAATGAAAAAACTGAGCAACTTTTCCACGGCGTCAAAGGGGAGGTATTTCCATACTTGCGCTCCGTAAAATAGAAGAGCGATTGCGGTGGCTCGGAAAATTTTATATTCAGCTGTATGCGAAACGTTATTTTTCAAATAATAGCTTTTCCGCACGGTACACATTGCAAGCTCAGCTTCAGCTACTTTTATTCGGAAGTGTTTATCTTGATTTAATATTGGAGTAATAAAGACTCCCAGACACTTGCACTCCTATACTATTACCACTGCTTCCCTTTGGAATGTCCACAGTTCCGTTCTAGAGTATCTTCCATCACCACTTCTAAATATCATTATTTGGATTTCGAAAAGTTAACCGATAGGTTCCTGGTTTAGCAATAGCGTTGAAGACTATTGATCATCACCTGCATCCCATCTATAGATTCGACTAGGAAGACTATATCGTCCGCATACATAAACATGGTATGTGTTTTCCACTCAACACTATACCACCTTTCACTGACTCGGTAATGGCATTTATATAAAAAATGAGAAGAGTGTTTAGAACGCATCCTTGCTTAACTCCGACCGAAGTATTAAGTTCTTCCATGTTAGACTTTTGAAGAGCGTGATTGTGAGTAATAAAAAATGCAATAAATGATGACAGCATTTTTCAAAAAACCAACACAACAATCGACTTTCCAAGCTGGTATTTATATGAGAATAATATTAAACTAACAAAGAAAACAAATATGTATTGAACATTCTTTTGATGTTTTTTATTGGGTTTTTCAATAAGAGTGCTACAAGTTTTTTTAAATAAAACAAAAACGGTCATCACGGGCACGCTTGCAGAAGTCCAGACGCTGAGCCCAATTTTCGACGTTTTTCAAGCATAAATCGGCCGATACTGCTGCGATTTCACGTTCGATATTCGTACAAAGTTCATCAATCGTCGCTGGCTTGTTGGCATAGACCAGTGTTTTTCAATCTTTTTGATTTCGCGACCCCTTTACAGGTTGAAATATTCTAGTGACCCCCTCTCGTCATAGAAAGCCAAACAATAATTTAATTAAATTTAACTTTAACTTTAACGGCAGCAAAAAGCGCCACGCGCGTGCCACCCACTTACTTGAACATGTTCAAATGTTCATGAACTGGCAATGTGTTCACGCAGAACAAGCAGACGAGAAATTAAAGAACAGCCAACATTTTGCTTTGCAGTTTGACGTATCTACAGATGTTTCTGACTGTGCACAGTTTGTGGTATTCAGTGGCGTAGCTAGGAAATTTTTCGGGGTTTTTTTTTTCCAATTTATTGATATACAATAATAAAGTGCAGAAAATAAGAAGATATGAAAATACACGAAATTATAAATCAGTTCTTCTCTGCCTTGCGCGAATCATTCGATAACTTCTTTCACCTTAATGTCAATGTGCCTATTAATGCTCATAAGAGCAAGCCCATTCAGCCTATCTTCGCCTGTAGAATTCCTAATCCAATATTTTAGACGCCTCAACGTGGAAAAACTACGCTCGCTGCTAGCAATGGTCGCAGCCAATGTTGCACCTATTTTCAGAAACTTGAAAATGTTTGGAAAAAGTGCATCGTTACAAAGATTTAATGATTCTATAAATGTCTTTGGTTGAGTTTCTGGCCCAACCCAACGTTACACTTCATTTATTACGGTTGAAGCAGCTGCCTCAGTCGCTGTTGGCCATTGATTCATTATTACTTCCACGGTTTCATCAATATTCTCAACGTCTTTCCTGACCAATTTTTCAGGGATGGTATTTCCGATTATTGACAAAATTTTTTTGTGTTTCGCAAATCTGTCAGATATGGATGATATGAAGTGATCCAGGAAAAGTATGAATATTGATATACGGTAATAATCTTCTGCTGAGCTGCTTTGGTAATTTTGTCGGTGTTTTTGACGATGCACAATCCTGGAAACTTCAATTTTTTCTCCTATAGACTCGGCAATTTTTTCAGCATCAGCGAATTTTCGTTGTACATTCTGATGATGATGAGTAAAAGTTTGAAAACAAGGACACAGTTGAGCAGAGAATTATGTTCCACAAAACTGTTTGCGCTCCGTCACAGTGACATTGAGCGCTCAGTGAGATTTTTCTTTGTGGAACTGGCGTAATAGATCATTGTGATTGAAGCATTGTATTGACTTATGATACACGGACTGCTAGTTGCATTAATTCTCTATACAAAAGTTGGATAATAATGATTGCACTTATTTTTGGTTACACTAGCCCAGGGTTTCCCAAACTATTTTGAGCGACAGACCCCTTTTCCAAAATGAACTGATACCGTAGACTTGGGGGTCAAATTACTTTAAAAATCCTGTCTCGAGTTTTTTACTTACTTTTATTGGTACTTATTACGTAAGCAAGTTTCGCAGTAGTGCAGAAAGAAAATTTTTTGAGATAACAATAAAACATGACGTTACGATGATAGCAGGTATGAAATTCAATAAACATGAAGTGTAATTCATAATTTATTAATGCAGGTTTTTAGAAATCGTGCTCTTATTTGAGAACAAATAATAAATTCATGATTTGAAAAATTAATGCGATGGATAAATCTAGCTAGATCTGGTTTAATATTGGTAATTTGCAGCCTTAAGTTCCCGCGTTCGTTGACTTTCAAACGGTTTCTTTTTTTCGTCAAAATGTTTGCAACCACACTAAAGTCTTTTTTAACAAAATATGATGATGGGAAAGCGATGAGATATTTTTCAGCAATGTTCCACAATGCAGTATATTGAGTTTCAATGCTGCGCTGCAACCAGAACTTCTGATAGCCTTCGTTGAACTTAAGCTTAAGCTCTTCGTCAGTTTGGATGGTGATCAAATTTTCTTGCATTATCACATTGATTTCTTCCATGGCTATTATACTGTACGAATTTATTACCCACTCAGGAATTTGTAAGTTCAAAAGATCCTCAAACCTTTTGGTAAAATCTTTGTGAAGTGATCTTGTTTTGATCAAGTAAAGATCGGTCATGTAATCCGTCATAGAATTTTTCAGATTTTCTTCCAAATTCGGATCTTTTTCATTTAGAAACTCCAACACAGACCCAAAAATAGCTGAAAATATTGATATTGATATATCAACAGAAATAATTTTTCTGCATGGAATAGCTTTTTCGGTAAAAAAAACGTTCCACTGCCAGAAAAATGGATTCTCCTCTGGTATCAGTTTCCAGATATAATGGTAAAAAGCAGCTCTCGGTACATATTTTCATCTATGATATATCGAACGTATCCTACCAACAGAGTTTCATTGCCGGGTAATGTAGACTCGTCTAGCTGGAGAGAGAATCTCTTGGCCTGCAATAAATTGCATAAAATGTTTTCCACGTCGCGACCTATCTCGTCTATTCGTCTCTTAACGGTGTTATTACTCAAGGATATTCTATTTATAATATGTATCTTGAGCGGGCTTATGCAATGCATTGTTGAGGACCTCTGCAATGGCTGGTAAAATAAGTTGCTCTCCAATTGTGAGAGGCTTCGCCTACTTCGCTTTTAGCAGAGACATATTGTAGGACGCTCGCAAGCCATCAACGTTTTGCATAGGACCGTGATAAGTGGTCCTCCATTTTTGAAGGCTTCATGGCATCGTTACTAAATACTTTTTCACATATGAGACACGACGGCAAGTGTTGATTTGATGGAGATGAAATAAATCCAAACTTTATGTAGTCCAAACTGTACCTACTGTCTCCTTTTTTTTCGTGTCTGCGATCACACCGCCAATCTTAAGTAAAAATGTTTAAAACTACTACTTATGTATAATATCACAATTATACAATACTATATCAATTTTTTTATACACATGTTTAAAGTGTTTCATTAAACTTTTCCAGCCGTATTTATTAGATTTCCCTAAATAGCTCTGAACGGATGAATAGTTATGTAGTGAATAGCACTCTATTCTACGTTGCATAAATTCTTATTTATAAACCTATTATAGCAATGATGTGTATTTTCTACCTATTGAACAGCTGGTGCGTAAGAAAACCACCAAAAAGGAAATCAGAGGTATACTTCACTATCGAAAACAAAACGGTCCCTGAAATCCATCTATGTATCCGCCGGCGTACTAACAGTCCCCTGTCATTTCAAAATAGCGAAGACACAAATTTATTCAGTCTCTATACTACCTAAATCGGCGTTCAGCCTATGTTACGTTCAGAAAGTTTTATAAATAAGGTTTTCTTGTTCAGAGATATTGTAAGAGGAACATAGCGCTATTCACTCCCTATTATTGGTTTATAAATAAGGCTGTTCATTTTTAGAATGGCAAAAGTAACGCAACACTATCTTTGAAGTTTAAAATAAGAAAATGTGTTAAGGGGGTCGATTGAAAAACTTTTCGACCCCCAAACCCAGATTTCGTTTTTGTCGACCCCTAAGAAGCCGATATCGACCCCAAGGGGTCGATACCGACCACTTTGGGGATCACTGCACTAGCCAATATCTTACTCTTAACTAAAACACTAACGACATCTGCTGTGATTTAGCTAGCGTGATTATTTAGCAGTGTCAAAAATGTTTCACTAGTTTCCCGCTGAAATGATGCTCGCTAGTATTGCTTAGAATAAGTGGAACCATCTTGATGTTGGGTCCTAGCAGTCCATGTTTAATAAGTCAATGATTTTAATAAATAGGAGCCCTACTAACGCATTTCAACTGTTTTCTATAGCTCAATGTAGGCAAAACACAAACATACATGTATTTAGATACTGATTTGTGAAAAGCTCGAACTTAAATTTTAAATATGAAAAACAAACTTGCATCAATAAAACAAAAAAAAAAAAAAAATGAAGCGTTTAAATGATATTCGACTGAAATATTTTCGGGGGGGGTTTTATCCCCAAAACCCCCCCCCCTACGCTACGCCACTGGTGGTATTTGTGGGCTTTGAAGCTTGTGACAGTATCACGGATGATATCTTATTTTGCAAAGCACTTCCTGCAAATACTAGCCAGTGTTTGTACGATATATTTTTGGAAAGCACTTGCAACTTAGATGTTGACTGAAAAAATGTATCACAATTTGTAGCGATGGCGCTAAAGCTATGACTCGCAAAAATAGTGGGGTCATTGCAAAATTAAAAGCGATGATGCCAAACATATCCTGGACACACTGTTTTCTCCATCGACAGGCTCTAGCTGCTAAGGTAGTACCTTCTGATTAAAATGACGTGCTCGTGGAGGTAATAAAAATTGTGATTTCTATTAAAGGCAAAGATTTGCATACCCAGCTATTCAGAATCGTTTGTAGAGATATGGGCTCGCTTCATCAAAATCTCCTTTATCACACGGAGGTCAGGTGGCTATTCAAAGGAAAGGTATTAACAAAAGTTCTGAAACTGAGAGCCGAATTGTTAATTTTAAGATGCAAAATCTGGCTCTTGAAACTAACATTTTTGGCAGATGGTTTAAGCCACCTTAACAACTTAAACAAGAACCTTCAAGGAAGAGAAGAAAATATTTTAACTGCCAAATATAAAGTAAAAGCATTTCACGCAAAACTTCGTTTGTGGTCAACCTATCTACAAGACAATATGTGAGTCTTTTCCAAGTGTTCAGAAGATTGTTGAAGATAATGCAACAGACCAAAGTTTTGCAATTTGCACTATCGGCTCACATTCCTTGTATGATACAGAGTTTGCATAATTTACAATCGAATCTTTTAACATACTTTCCGGATTTGCACTCTGAAGCTGTCAATGGGCGTCGAAGGATTTTTAACCCTTTTTTGGACAAATCAATAGATCTGGCTAATGTCACCACAGAAACGAAAGAATGTCTTCTAAATTTGGCTGCAGATAGCATGGAATTTTGTTCGCAAAGTGTCGACGTATTTTGGATGAAAAGAAAACACGAATATCCAGAGCTGGCAAGGGAAGCTCTTAAATTATTGGTGCCATTCGCCACTTCATACCTATGTGAACTGACATTTTCTTCAATGGTAGGCATTAAAACTAAGAAGAGGAATAGGCTGCAACTAGAAAATGATTTAATTTATTAACGTTTCAAAAATAGCACCACAATTTGATAAACTTTTGAAACATAAACCAGCGCATCCTTCTCACTAAAATTGTGTTTTTGTTGTGTAAGAACCTCTACTTTTTTTTAGCCCGCGACCCCCCCCGAGTAAGGATTCGTGACACCCTTAGGGGTCGCGACCCACAGATTGAAAAACACTGTCGTAGACCATAGACTTGACGTAACCCCACAAGAAATAGTCTAACGGCGTCAAATCGCACGACCGAAGAGGGCAACCGACTGGACCATTTCGTGAGATAACGCACGTTCGCCAAGGCCAATAAATTAATTGTGTCATTCGCTGTGTGGCTTGTGGCACCGTTTTGATGGAACCACAAGTCCTCCTTGTCCAATGTCCATATCATCCAATTGGGGTCAAAAACGGTGAACGGTAGCGATCCCCATTCACAGTAACGTGCCGGTCTTGATCATCACGGTAGAATTACGGCCCAATGACGCCGCCGGCCCATAAACCACACCAAACCGTAATTTTTTCGGGGCAATGATGACTCATGGAGTACGTGTGGATTGCTTCCTGACCAATACTGCATATTTTGTTTATTGACGAATCCATTCAGCCAGAAATGAACCTCATCGCTGAAGATGATTTTTCGATGAAAATCCGAACCATTTTCAAGTTGTGGCTCCGCCCAATTCACGAACATACGACGCTTCCGGTGGTCAAGCGGCTTCTGTTCTTGCGTTAACTTAATCTTGTAAGGATGTAGGCCAAGATCTTTTCGCAAAATTCGCCACAACAACGTCACAGAGATGCCCAACGCTTGAGAGCGACGTGTGAGAGACATATTTGGGCTTTCTATAACTGAAGCCTCAGCGGCAGAGCAATATTCTCTACACTACGGGCACTTTTTTGTCGCACTGGCATGGGAACATTTCGTACTGTGTCTGTGAACTAAAATTTTCCCACTAGACGTTTAATTGTTGATCCGCTAGGACGATTATGACGATCGGACATAGCGCTCTTAACGTTGAGGCTCCGAAATTTAATAGTAAAAATCCGAATTTCAGTAGTAAATTTTAATAATCTCGACTCGTTGTTGGCTCGTATATCTTTTTATCATAAAATGGCAAACTTTACTGAAGAGAAATGTCAAAAGAGCGGCAAGAAATATGGCGTCGTTTGCTGTCCCTATTGCTCTACTCTTGTAGCGTCCCTGTAAAAAAAAAACCCTTTATTTCCTATGGCCCCAAGGAGTTTTTGAGTTTTATTATTTGAGTCTTTAGATGTCCCTGCAAAATTTTGAAATGTGTTATATAGAGGAGGTTTTTCATAGCTTGGTCAACAAAGGGTTAGATAACTTTTTAGTAGAAATGGGTGTGTGTCTCTTCTAAACGTTTAGCACGTAAATAATTACAAAAAGCTATCCGGGTGCAATTATTGATCGCCCCCTTTTACAAATTTCAAACCAAATGACAAAAAATGGCGTCGAGGGTTAACGGTTTAGTTCAGCTTGTTCTATTCTATTCTACTTTTGTGGTCAAAATGGTACTACATTGCCCCAGCTCACTCTCATTATCATTTTATTATTACATTTTCGCACTGCAGTTCACAAAAATCATCTGAGATCTCGCCTGGGCTAGCATTTTTGTCTTTGTTGGAGTTGTTAGGATCTTCTGTGATGTAGGGCGTTTCCGTTAAGCTAGGTCTTACTCTTGAAAAATTATCTCGAGTTTCACAGTTCGAACGAAAAATATTTCCTTCACCTATAAAAAGCTGTCCTTAAGTATTGTACTGGAGCATTTCTCTTTCTTTGATCGGTTATTTTGAAGATAGTAGCCCCCTTACTCAAGCCGTTTTTTTTGTATCTCTTGAATAGCTTGCGGTTTGAATCACCAGTCTACGCGGAAGTTTCATCTAGCTTCCGATACATGGCCCTAGGTGTTGTTGGCTTGAAGTTGGGCTCATTTCTTTCTTGCTTCTTTCTTACATCTTCTATATTCCAATGTGAAATTAGTCTTTTCATCTTTATTATAAATTTGAATTATAAATTAATAATGGAAATTGCTTCCCGATCGTTCATAGGTTGGCCCTCATTTGCCGGTGGTTTTAGTTCGGTAAGAGTCAAACACAATCGATCTTTTGCCGGATAGATAGCAAAATTAACTCTTCTTTGGCCAATAGCTTTTGAACCATTCGATTCTAAATTCCCTAAAAGTGCTGAAATAAGCTCCAGAGAAAAAAATCATCTCCTTGTATTAATAATAATCCTACATGTATCGAGGTTGTACCTATATCTCATGTGTCAACCTTTATTGTTAAAAAGACAGCCGCATCAATTATTCAGTGAATACAAGTGCTCCAAAGTTTTTTCCTTTTGCCTATTTACTAAACCTAGCACCAAGTCTAACAGAATAATAAGTTTATATTCACTTTATTCACAAATTTTGTAAAATGCTCATTGCACATCAATGTTTTTGGTTTTTTTGCTCTTTCTACCTGACAAACTGGATTCATTATGTGTGTCTTGTTTAGTAGTAGAACCGTCCAGCAAGCACATAATATGTTTGTAAATAAATTACGTGATATAAAAAAAACTATCAAAAGGCCAAAGATAGAATCCGGCTCCAACCATGACTTAGAATGACTTCAATGTATACGCATACTTACATTTATGTTTGATGATCAAATTTGCTTTGTATTTTTTTTTCAGATTGGCTGGCGGAAAAAATGTTGTTACCAAATTCTGGCAGTTGGTATTTCAAAAGGCATTTAAAAAAGCAATAAAAGTATTGCTCATGATCAAGTCTGGGAAAATAAAATTTCTTGATATTAACCAACCAATAAAACTTCAATTCAATTCAATTTTATTTTATTTGCGTAGTTTGTTTACAAATCTTAAACTTACAATAGTTGTGTTTAATGACCTGTTCTAGATAAATTTATAGCAAAAAATCAGCTTTTTGGTGTTAAGTGAATGTTCTTACCGACTCCAATAAACTGTAGATTAGTTCAAGGTTTTCTAGGGAACTGGTTAGCTCTCAATTTCGACATAAAATTACAGTTTTTCTTTTTGGCTCTACGAATGATGCACTTTGCTTTACTTCGATAACGGCAGAAAAGCTACCAATCGGCACTTTGCGTATGATTTTCTTCGATTTTTAACCACGTGTGTACGTCAAATGTAAACAATGGACAATTTTTGCTTCGCACAGTGACAGTTTTAATTTTCTCTTATAGTTCCGTATTAGTCAATACCAATTACCCTATGATCTGACATGGAGGGCGGCTCATTTAAAACCTTCCGGGTTTTTTTAAAATTCCTTAAGCTAAAAATACAAAAGCTATACATATATACTACTTTTCACATTTGTCGCTATAAACGAAGTAGTATTCCTTATATTTCATACTTCTCGACTTATTTGATTTATAGATTCTAAAAGGTTCTCAACCCATTGATTTGCGTTAGAGCTACCGCAGACGCTGATGTGTGCGTTTTCGTCGCAACTTACCTGTATCGGTAGATGCTCCCAATACTGGTATCGCCTGCATCTCACTCATCGGATTTTAGGCCTTAACGCATAATGTTACACCATCCGTTCAAAGTAATCTTAACCGCTCAGCATGGAATAGCCCTGTAATTTTAACAAGCAAGCAAGCTTCCAATACATTTGGTACACTGACGGTTCAAAAACTAATAACGGTGTAGGTGCAGGGATTTTCGGTCCCAACTTCATATCATCTATACCCTTTGGTAGCACAGCAACTATCTTTCAAGCAGACGTATAACAGCTATAGAATTCTGTATTAAGGAATGCATTAGATGAAACCTCCGAAGATCACGCATCCTAATTTGCTTTGACAGTCAGGCAGCCCTGAAGGCATTATCCTCAACCAAAATAGAATCCAAACTATTTTGGAACTCAAAAAGACATGGAAGGATCAAAGAAGATCCTATGACCACAGCTCTAAAAATATTTGGAGTTTCGCCCCGGTACGACAATAATAAAATTCACAGCATGTGAGTGTTTTGAATTTTATAAATGTTTCGGTGTAAACCAAACAAATTTGCGTCTTTGAAGGGTACGGCAGCATCTAACTGATGAGCCCACTGTCGTACCTGGGCGAAATGCCAAATGTTTTTAGAGTTGTGGTCATAGGATCTTCTTTGATCCTTCCATGTCTTTTTGACTTCCAATTCAACTCAAAAACTTTTTACAATAACAAATTCTTTGTTATTGTATTCTTTTTTATTTTGGAACTGCCTGACATGTCGATCTCAACTAGCCACGTACAGTTAAGTCTTTGTTTTACGTGAACACCTGACATATGAGCCTTAATTTCACGGCGAGCCTACTCAACATAACGGAGTAAAATTGAGTGTCAACCACCCACCCTAGTTGCCCAGTGGCAATAGTGAACTTGTTGAGGCAAGCCCCCCCCCCCCCCCCCCCCTTGCTGAGGGGCTAAGCCGATCTACACCTCTTGCATTCGAAGAATGCCAATTGTTTCCGCATTCGGATAACCACAGCCACCACGATACTCCCACAAAGGGGGCCTACCTCATAGATAGTCCCAGACAACGCCCCGCACCTCGAGCGCAGAACGTCGTCCAGGAGGGCCTATCTCCCGTGGTACCAGAGCTCAACTTCTGGTGAGGCCGCGCAACCCGAAGGTTACTTATAGATGAGTACCTCAATACTCGAGGCCTGTCAAACTTCAGATGTACGCAGCCAGCCACTAGTCGAGGTAGTAACCAGCAGCCAACTACGCACACCTTCATACTACCCATTCATACTACCCATACATACCAACGCTTTCATTCAATCTTGCATAGTCTCTCAAAGATACGATGCAAGACTTCCTCCTACATTTACCACATGCTACCAACTTCATGCATCTCTTGTCCAGCGAGGTCCCATTAGAAAGGCTTTGCCATCGTGTCGCCTCCGGCAAGAACCAATCAACGCATCAACGCAGGACTCAAGATTTGTCACACATTCACCTCGCATAACCATCTTAAACCTCTTGCATCTCTCATCAAGCAAATCATCTCAGAAAGCTCACACTACTGTTATGGCCAACAGCAGAGGACGATCTTAGAGAGTCAATGCAGGACTCAAGATTCTTCATACATCTCTCGTCAAGCTAAGTCCTATCAGACATTGGCACCCCCCTTGCGGGCCCAAAGGTACCTACCTACCAAGACCAACAGAACAAAGCAGACTAAAGATTTTCTAACATACATTTTCCACGTACAATAAAATAACTCTATTGGCGACCACCAGTCAAAACTATTCAAAGACTTGTCTCGAAGACGTGTGAAAGAGTTTCTTACCATGAGCAAACGTGACGCAAAGTTACTTACTGACTTCCTCACTCCTCACTGGACACTGCTCTCTCAGATAAAATCTTAAAAATATGGGCATCAGCCAGGATGACACCTGCCGTCTCTGTCTCGAAGACACAGAAACGAGGCTGAACACATCTTATGTGAATGTTCTGCCATAGCCAGATCCAGGCTAAAGATATTCAATAAAGGATTCACTAATCCTGATATCAGAAACACCCCTTCCTCGAATATTCTTAGGTTCCTACATGACCTCAACTTCGAATGTACAACTCCACACTTTACGTTTTTAAACCTAAGGGAACAGCACAAAAGATCTTTCGGGTCGATGATCTACGTGCTAGTTAAGGTGTTTTGCCTTCGTCGCGTCGCCCTATTCAATTAAAAGAAAAACTGTACCGGTGTCTCTTCTCAAGCCTGTAATTTCTTTACATCTAAACCGTGATTAAGGGTTGATCTTCCAGGAAGTATCCTGATGCAATTACCACTAATCTGGTTTTGTCCTCTAAGTCTATTGAGGTTTGAATTGGCACCAGAAAGTTCATAGGTTGACTTGATGAACTTTCATTTGCTCTAAGAGTTGAGAGCGTTAACACATTAGACATAATGCACTCATCCTTTAGTAGAGATGAACACATAGAGCGGAGCCAACGGCAAAAGCTTACCTACCAGAATATCCCAAAACCAAAACTCCCATAATGATATTTTGTGACTTTATGGAAATTTGGTATTGCTAGGTAGGAGTAGGATACGTTTGTCACGACTGCGACTGCACGTTTATCGTTGACTGTAGACACTTTCAGGAAGAAAGCCAGAAATACCCATGTTATTTACATAATGCTCTTTCCATTCTACACATTCTGTTGATTTCAATTCGTATCCGCAATCGTTGCCACCATCAAGGCACATTTTTAATCAAATAAAACTAGGTAAAGCAAAGTGTTCAATTCAATCGCAATGAGTAGCTCACTCAGTGGAATTTTAAATTGATATTAAATTATTCACTTATTATATTGAATGGAGGTATGGTATAAGTATCGTCTTAATTGTCGATTTAAAATGTCGAAGAACTGCATTTAATCAAATTCTGATAGGAGAAAGAAAACAAATATGGAGATCCTCAAAATATAAATTTATTTATTTATTTATTTCATCAAGTAGAGCACATAGACTCTTATAGACTACTTAATAACAGTAATTGGATAGTAATTATAATTAATACCTAGCCACCGTTGTCCAATAAAACAATAATTTTTTCTTAAAACAGTTTCTACTTAAGTACATGTTAAAATCAAGAATTCCAGATACTGAATCTGCCTGTTTTAAACAGCGAGTTATAGGCTCATTATAGCCATAGTTTACTATATGAAAGGACACTTGAAACATTCGACTTTGTCGGAGTTCACGGCTGGGAACAAATAAACTCAACATGGAGAGCAAATAGAGGCAATTTATTTCATTATTTATAACCTTTCTCACGAACATTACCTCGAAATATTTAAGACGAGCTTCCAAAGTTTGGATGCCTAGTAATAAACACCTTGAATTATAAGAGGGCATATCGATATTCCAATGTAAGATTCTGATAGCCATTCTCGTAAAACGTCTTTGTATTCTTTCGATTCTCACTTAATAAACCGCATATATTGGGTTCCAAATAGTACAATAATATTCTAATACAGCAGTTCTGACATATATGAGAAGTAAAGTGATCTCAATGTAAACGGATCTGAAAAGTCTTTGACATTTCTATAAATAAACCCCAGCATTTAGCTCGCCTTAGACACAATATACTCGACATGACTAGAAAAACTGAACTTAACATCGAATATAATACCAAGGGAAGTAGAAATAGATAGGGAAGTTCCACTCATATTACAGTACGGACTCGGTTTGCGCAATCCTCGATTCGTGGAACTCCTCGATTTTTTCAACACTAAAATCTTAACACGTCTTGACTGTATAAGTGCAACTTTTCTAAAAAGCTACCTCGATAAGTGCAACTTCACGTGTTTATTTATCCGTTTTTTATATTCATTTTCTTCTTTTGATTCTTAATTCCTGCCGTTATTTTACACCTACATAGTTTGTCTTAACAATATTTCTTGCAAGAACATGAACACACACTTAAAATGCATCTGTGTTTATTTGAGTGGGTTGCGATCTCGTTAGTGTTTACTAAAATTTCATAAATCCTGTGTTCAAAAAAAAAAAAAACAAAATTGTCAATTAAAAATAGAAGTGATATTTTATCAGTACTAAAAAGGGTTCTTCAGTTAAGACAATTTGTAGGAAATAAAATGTTCACAAATCAACAATATGCCGCATTAAAAAAAGAAAATTGTGCTTAGACATTTTGTGGTTAGAGCAGAGTCCGGACCAGGCAAACGAGTTACGATGAAGGCTTCTGAGTATCCACAGATGGAAAAGGCTTTATATGAATGGTTTCAAAAGAAAAGAACAAAGCACATTCCAATTTCAAATGAAATATGATATTGCAAACATAATTTGTGTCAAAGAAAATATGACCCAGTAAGTGCAACAGCCTCGGTTATTGCAGCTGTCCGAATTTCTATTAGTTGCGTCAATCGAGTCCGTACTGTATATTCAAAAGTATTTGGTGAAGCACTTCTGGAACTATTTTTCCATTTTAACTTCGGCAAAAGTTCCAGTCTCTTTGTATGCGGTGCTCCTTCAGTTCCAGAAAATATACACGCGATCTCCAACAGCATGTGGTCCGAAAAAATTTGTTCACCTATCTTGAAGTTCCTTAAGTTTGAGTTCCATGTTCCTGATGCAAAGCAATAATCAATTACTGAGCATGCCGATCCCCGAATAAACGTGTATTCCCCGACAGAGAAAATAAAAAGACGTAGATAGAGAGACATCTGTAATCCATTAAAAATTTCAGATGCAACGTGTGTATTGATATGTGGCAAGTGAAATTGAAGTATTTTCATGTTATTATTGACAAATTTGTTTCAAATGATTCTTTTTATTATTACTGACATTTCCATCCAGTTGTATCTATCTGTCTTTCCCACAAGGAACCTGCGACAACACGATCTCCTTTCATGGATCCTTGGGCAAGAGCTTTATGTTGGCTCATAAAGTTTATGAATATTTCCTCCTGTGCAGAATTTTTAGCATGCCCACCTGCTAACCCAGAGGTTCGAGGTTCGAATCCCAGCAGAGGCTAAAATGCTTTATCACGGGTATCGCCTTTCGCGAGGAACTGGCAAGTCCTCCGTTAGTAAATCCATTGCCATGAAATGCGCTTTCTCGATTACCTGTTCGGAACTGGCAGAAAATTGTAGGGCCCCTCCATTCCCTCACAAGGCATGGTTGTAAGAAGTGCGCTAGGCCCAGGGGCTCCCCGCTCTGTTGCGCTACCCTATTTATTTACATATTTAGTTGAAACTTTGAGCGCATTTTTCTCGGAACGACATTTTTTAAAATTGCTGACATTTTAACTCGACTTCAAATTGAATCTGAGTTTTCTTGAATAAAATTACTATACAATGACATACGATCTTTTTTGATTTGTTGAAAATTGTCCATTCAATCAATTTTTCCACCTCAAAAAGCGACACTATCTTTCAGAACTGCGCCATTTTGTTAATTTTTGATATTTTTTAAAAATCGTAGGTCATTGGAAAAGTAATTGAAAGGCATTTTGGTATAAAGTTTTCAAAAATTGGGGATGTTCGGAGATAGGTGCCACTACACTACCTGCATCCAAGAAACTGGGAAGGTGTCAATACTATTTATGTATGTGTGTAAACGACGATCTTCGTTGGGACGAGCACATATTTGAGGTCGTTCGAAAATGCTGCAAAGTGCTAAGAATGCGGGAGATTTTTCTCCCCGTCTGTAATTTTTTTGTAATTGCTCTTACTAGATAGTATTTAAAATGGAACATTAAAACTGATAGGTTCAATTGCAGCTTCAATTAATAGTTTGGAACTATTAGTTTCGGTCGTACAGTGTTGTACAAATATTCATATCTTAGCAGCTCAATATAGATGAGGAATGCTTTACCTAACCTAATTTTCCTCACCCATTGCAATGTACAGAAATTTGAAAGTAATGTGCATCGTCCACTCCTTTCTAATACCTTCTTTTTTCTTTTATCACCTGCAGTGTGTTTTTCAACCTGATAAGGGTAGTCACTTTAAAAAAAATTCATCTCCAGGAGGAGGGTTCCTGGTACCGAATCATATACCATCATGGCAGTTCTTACTGACCTTGTTTGTCATCCCGACATGCCCGTTATAGTCATCACTCATCAGTCATCACGAACAAAATAAAACTAGGTACTCCATTAGTAGATTGTGAACATCCAGCCACAATGCATGTTTTTCCACCAGCTTCTCATATCATTCCTTGCATGAGTTGTTGTTAATTTTGTCATGTTTTTCTTTCCGTATGTTGATTGGTGTAATTTGCCAACAACTGACATTTGCATTTGTGATGAGTGCGTATAAAAGAGCTTGCTCTAAGCTCAGCAGGGCTTAAGATCTCTAAGATGCAAAAAAGTCTGCCAAATGTGCATTTAAGGAGAGACGATGAGAGGGCACACTTTGTCGAATTGAACGTTTTCATTGTCCCAATATGAAGATAAACAAACTTACCGCACTTGCTATCAAGTACATGGGACTAAGTATAAGTTAAACATTTGTCTAAATGTCAACAAATTTGCCGGAGCCGTTATACATGAGTTTTCTGCCTGTGTAAACATCATTACTTGATGCGCATTATGTGGTTTTAAAGACCTCTTAATTATGCAACCACACCAGGGCACAGGGGGTACCTGTTGTTGTTGCGTTAAATTTCGCTAAGTTTTTGTGAATTTTTAACACGAGTTCCTCCTAAAATAACGATAATGATAAAGATAATAATAATTATTATCAACGCACCATCTTCAGAAGGTGCTCGGCCTATAGACTACAGATATATACTTGAACCCAAAATGGTAACCTTATGCAACTCGAACTCATCACCAGACATGAATTTTTAGTTTTTTTTCTTTTTCAAGGTTTCAACAAATCCTCATATTGTATCATCATCATCATCACAATCACAACGTTCATTCGTCTGTCAGAGTTCAGTCTCTATATTCCAATAAAGCATACAGTCTTGACTATTCGTTTTAATCAGATAATTGAAGATTATGTGATCTGGCATTTTTTAAACAAAATTTATTTATGGGAATTTTCTTCTAATTTGACCTCAAATGGTATGAATTTTTAGCCACGGCCCAAACGGATTTCCTTTGCAACAAAATAAAAAAAAAAAAATAATTTCATTTAATAATCTCTTTTGACAGCTTGATGATTTTGATGCCTCAGTTTTAGTTTTTATTTCTCAATTTCGTTGGCGGCCTTTATAAGGTTGTTTTGTGTTATGATTAAAATTTAATCGAGGGATATTTCCTACTTCGGATTGGAATTAAACTTGGTTTTGAAACTAGCGCATAAGTTATTCGAAGTAAGTATTTTTGGTCTTCAATCAAAAAGACGAGGTTTTTTGTTGATGGGTTGGAGGAAATAGCATTCTTGTCATGAAAAATGGCATTGAATGGGTCACACCACACCTTGCTCCGTGAAGACATAGGTACGTTGCGAAATTTGTACGGGGACGGAGAGTTATATTGTTAAGTAGGTTGCCTAAGTGCTCACGTATGATGCAGAGTCATTGTTGTTGAATAAAAATAATCGTGATCTTAAAGAATGGATATAGGTACATGTAAGTACTTGGCTGATGTAAATGTATGAGTATGAAGAGAATGATGATGCGATGATGATTGTTGGGATGTCATCATCATAACTAATGCCAAGTCTTGTCAAATGTCCATACAAAAAAGTCTGGTAGCATTTTTAAAAAAAAGATAAGAGATATGTTTATGGCAATTAAGGTATTTCCATTAGGCTAGTTCCAAGGAATCTATCCGCTCCGCAAAGCAACCCCATCCACATCCGAGTTCATAGAAGCCATTTAATTTTTAAATCCGGCAGATAAACAATAATATCGATTCGTAAAACCACTTTACCATTTTCCGTTACACGGTCGGCTTCATTTTTCAGATTCACGCACATTTCATTTCACATTTTTTTTTCTCTTTGATTTATCGAGTAATTTGTTCACCCGAGTTTCTTTCTTAGAATTTTCCAAGTTTTTAAAAAAACTAATTTGATAACTAGTACTTCAATTCGTGAAAACGATCACGAAATTTCGTTATGCAAATTTGAACCGCACGGTCTTTTTTTACTTTTCGCTTTTTCGTTCCGCTTTTCGAAGTTTTTAAAACTTAATTTTAGCTCGAAATAAGAGCAAGTAAAAGTAAAAACCATTACAAATTTTCATGGCGAAGACGACTGGTGCATAGTTTTGCTTTTGTCAAACTGTCCTGCTTTTACTGACAAAAGATCTTTTTTTTTTTTTTGGATCTCAGAGACTAAGTTGCACGGAGCTTAGATTCATTTGTACGTACTTATCTACGCTCTTTATCCTAAATGCAAGTGTTAGAGGTTTGAAAACACCAACACCAGCACAAAGAGAGAATATACAAATTAGAAAAAAAGAAATACAAATAGTGACATACAATTACAATCGACATACAATATAGTACACCTAACATGAAATACAATAATAATTAAACAAAACTACTAGAAATAAAATATACGAGTAAATATAAAATATATACTATAAACTACAAATATTTTGATGGACCAATAAACTAAGAAACATTGAACAAAATGAGCACTGGTTTTAAAAATCTTGCGAAATTACATTACATATTTCAATACAATGCTTTTCAATAAATATAACGAATTTTAAAGCTATGGTCAGCTCTGCGAAGTGTACACGCCACATAGAAAAATAATCCAATGTAAAAACAACACGACAAATTATTGTTTTGACAATGGTGCATATTTTTTAAAATAACTTAAATTAACTCGTTTTAAATTTATATTTTTAGTAATTAATCTAACACGAATGCTTTTGAACTGTCATTATTATTAATTTAGTGTTGTTTTTGAAGTATTTCGTTTAAAATAAACTTTGAATCAGTAAGTCGTGGAAGTCGTGATAATAATCGGATTAAAACAGAAAACAGGTCCAATGTAAAATCAATACGATACATTATTGTTTCCTTAGTATTCAATCAAGATGAAATGGTTAAAAAAAAAAGTAAATCGTGTTGAAATAAAAGGGAGTCGTGTTCATATTAATAAATTATTGTATTAATGCATTAATGTACAAGATGTATGTCATGGGAATATCTATTAAATTTGGGCGTGTTTTACAAAATCTGTACATGGAAACCAAATCAGCTGTGTGGGATGGAGAAAACATTTCAAAATGGTTCGAAACGAGGACAGATGTAAGGCAAGGCTGCATGCTTAGCCCAAGTTTATTTGCGCTTTTTATCGATGATGTCACCGATTGTTTGCCGGGAGGAGTTGAATATTCGGGAACGCTCATAAAGCCCCTCTTTTACGTGGATGACATAGTTCTATTTGCATACTCGCCAGAGTCTCTGCAACTTATGATAAACAAACTTAGCGAATATTGAAAAACATGGAAACTAGTTGTCAATTTAGAGAAGTCGAAGGTTATGATATTCCGAAGAGGTGGATGAAGAGCAAATGAACGGGAACGTTGGACATTTAACAATGAGAGAATTGAAGTCGTAAACGAATATATATATTTAGGCGTGATTATTACAAAAACTAATAACTTGGATAAACATCTCAAAGAAAAGTTACAAAAAGCAAAAACCACCACTAACATTGCATGGACAAAAATATTTAACAAAAGACATATAGCCCACAGCAGCAAATTCAATATATTTGAGGCGGTAGCAGAATCCACAATGCTGTATGCAGCTCAAGTTTGGGGTAGTAAGAAATATGAAGTCGCTGAGCAACTCCTTCGGTTTTATATCAAAAGGATATTTCGACTACCATCAAATGCCCCTTACTACTTGATAATGCTAGAAACTGTAATCTCTCCCATATTTACTAAGACCTTAAAGGTAAAGTTGATTACATTATGTAATGTTCTGGAAATGAGAGATGAATGTCTCCAGAAAAAAGCAGCACTCCAAGCTATTAATAACAAATCAGGTTTAGACAGAGAGTGGACGGAATTAGCGGAAGAAGCTAATATAGAACTTGCGACAGATAATTATAGAAGGTGAAAGCCGTCCTTGTATCAGCTCAATTCTAACGTTGATGATCGTTATAGAGCGGTGTTCGCAGCTGAAGCAGAAAGTTCCATTTACAGTGGACTGCAGTGAATCACAACCTTAACCATAGGAACTACTTCCGTGATGAATACACGAAACACGTTACACGACTGAGCAAATTGCGATGATGTTTAGAATACGAGGTGAACTCCATAATCTCAACTTCATTCCGCATCGTGAAGATTTACCCTTGCAGTGCGAAATGTGTAACATGAGAGAACGAGAGGACATATTTCATTTTATTGGCAGATGCCCTATATCGCGAGAAACGAGAAGACTTGGAAGTGATTTTTTTTTAATGAGCTTTTAGTACAATATTTAAATGAAATTAAAGTTCCGGTAATGTTCCAATATTGTAAAATAGCATTAGCTACATAGAAGCAGAATTATAATTGAAATTTTTTAAACATTTATGTTGAATATAAATAAAAAAAATAAATAAAAAGAAGAAAAGAAAATGTATGTACATTGTACATATATAATTAGTTGTCAATCAGGCAGACGGCAAAAAGCCATGCTTTAAAGATATTTATTTTATAATAGGTAGATATATGTAAATATTTTTTATGGAAATAAAAATCGTGTCTTATCTTATCGTGTTCATAACACTTCATATTGAGTTAAAATACGCTGAGATTTACCGAACCAACGAAAAAGATCCGTTATATTTTCAACTGCCCCTTGTCTAGTTTATTTGATTGCGCGTCTCAGCTCAAAAACTGTTTAGTAGCCAATCAACATTCAATCGTTAAAAAAAAAGAAATTGTGTCCAAGTAAGAGGGAATCGTGTCGAAGTACATTGAGATTAGCCAAACCAAAAAATAAGTTCCGTTATCTTTTTGATCGCCAGATGTATGTCTGGTTCTGGTGGCACTCGCATTTAAGTTTTATCTTGCTTTCGGGTTGAGGAGTTCGTGTCGAGGAAAGTGAAAAAGTGTTCTAAAATTTTATTTGCAGTGGATGTGCAAAACAGTAATTTTGTGTTCGGTGAAGAGCGGCACACTATTTTAAGTGATGCATTAACCGACAAAAAAGACGATACTTAATTCACCATCAGTATCAGTATTGGACCGAAGCCAAACAAAGCTGGACGAGCAGCTGGATAAATTTAACTTACCAGAGGCAAAATATTATGTAATAAGTAAGTCTATACCTAAATAAGTTCTATATAATCAGTTATGAATTTTTTTTTATTAATATCAATACCTACAAAATATTATAGACATATATAAAATTTTGTATTTCAATAGAAATGGCCCTACAATTTTTGTTTTATGTCATGAAATGGAACTAAACTTTTTTGACAAACATTTTCAATTATAAATAAAAAAAAAAAAAATTGGGTGTCGCAACAGAGCGAGAAGCCCGTGGGCCTAGCGCATTTCTCACAACTATGCTTTTGGAGGAAATGGAGGAGACTTTAAATTTTCTGCTTTTCATGGCAATGAATTACTTACGGAGGACTTGCCAATTCCTCCCGAAAGGCGATACCCGTGGAAAAACATTTTTGCCTCTGTTGGGATTCGAACAACGAGCCTCTGGGTTAACAGGTGGACATGCTAACCCTCACGCCATGGGTACCACAATCATATGAAGTGGGAAACTCAAAGAACAAATTTTGTCGAAAGAATTTCAGGAGTTCACAAGTCCGCCTTTGAATATATTTCCTATTAAGAATGGAAAAATGTATTTAACCCATTTCCGGCTAGCGTTGCGAAAACGCAACGTCATGTTTGAGAGCGTCTCCAGCTTAAAGGATCCTTTTTTTAAATGAACTAACAAATGATTTTGAAAGTTTAATAAAATATCTAATCGGCCTGTTTTTGGATTTTTTTCAAAAACTTAATTTTGTAGTCTTTAGAACACCTTCACAAACTGTAATTTCGGAAATTTTGAGGTAGCCTTTGTTGAGGAACTAAAAAAGTGTACCAACATCTTATTATTTTAATTTTTTTTCACAAACTGTTAGGGAAAGAATCAAATTATATTTCAATATACAAATCATACGGGTTACCTGATTGGTAGGTGAGGTAGATATCCTACGTTGCGTTTTCGCAACACCCGCCAAAAGTAGTAGCATTTACCAAAAGAAAAAAAATTTCCGTTGGGTTTTCACTGCATATAAAATTTGGTTTCTTCGAAAAAATGTGCACTTTAAAAAAAAATTCTTAGGAAAAAAGAACCGAAAATTCATTCCACAGCTATTTAGGACCACTGTAAAAGGTTAGAAATTCTTAGAAATAATTGGACTGTAGTGTACACAATAGTTATAAGAAACCTAATAGCCCAGGTAATTTATTTTTTCCACAGAAAATGCATAGCTATTTATTTTTTACCGTAATTCAATCTTCGCAAAGGCTGCCAATAACTTCTCGGGACAAATACGAGCACCTGCCTGACTACATACAGAAGCTCTACCACCACAGGCAACACTTGAGGAAGCTGCTACAACCTATTCAGCAACGGGATCTAAACACCATCAACAGCAACTACCAGGCGGTTTCCAGCGAGCTCAGATGCGTAAACATCATGTTCAAGAACGCAGTGAACTACCACAACGTTATTCTTCTCCAAAACAGGGTTCAGTCCATAAAGCCAGGACCAAAAAATCAACAGGATTATAGGGAAAACCCCCCAATGCCGGAAACCATAACTACAGCCCATGGCGAAGCTTCAACCGATGCGGATAAAACCAAAGGATTTGCGGACTTCTTTGAAGAACATTCCAAACCAAATCCACCCTTGGACCCTGCGTTTTTGAAAGAAGTCAACTCCTCAGTTCAACTCGCACAAGCCCCCCCCCCCAACAGACCATCCAATTCAGCCATGAAAATCCGTCCAGCGATAAAGCAGACAACCTTGAGCTCACCAATCCTGAAGAAATTCAACAGTTCCTACTCAGAAGCCGCCCAAGAAAGTCAACAAGACCGGACAAGATATCCACATTCATCCTCAAAAGACTTCCTCAATCAAAGCATTTGTTGTCGATTCTTTGTTGAGATCAGAGACAAGCTGCAGTCATCCTATTAAACGAGATGAAAACTAATGAAGCGGTTCGTTTCGATGACATGAAACACAGTATCATCAAAACAGAAAAACGTCTTCGCTGTCGGAAATGTTCTAGTCAAACCATTTTTTTCTGCAAAAAGTGTAACGTAGCACTTCATCTAAAATGCTTTGATAGATACCACATAAAAACAAATATTTAATGAATATTTTGTCAATAAATTTGATTTAAACTCCGTATCAAAATTTTTTTTTCAATTTTCCGGGAAACTAAAAGCTTTTCCAAAAATTTTGTTTTTGATTTTCTCTAACTAGCCCAAAAATAGACAAAGTGTGAAATTTCAAGTTCCTAGCACACCTGGAACTAGTAGCCGCCGGAAATGGGTTAATTAGGTAATAAACAAGTTCATGTTTATCTTTAGAAAACAAGTAAAAAATTAATAAATCAAATGATATTTCCAATTTATATTGGAAAATATATTTTTGAAATAAATGTGTTTAAATATAGTTTAAGGATTAGTTTTGTAGTTGAGATAATCCACGTGTTTTTTAATCTAATAAATAAAATGATTAATACAATTTTTATCAGTTAAAACACTTTTTATATTTCCTCAGACGTAACCTGTGATGAATTTGGAATTCTTGGAAAATAAAGACCTGTGAACATAAAATATTTAATTCGTTTTCTTAAGAAGACAAGTTTGAAATGAGATAGTTCTCAGATGAACTACATGATAATTCGTATCTATTTAGAAGATACGCTATTCTAGAATGAATTTTATCAGCTTTTGCTATTCTATGCAACTCTTCGGTCGAAAAGTGCCAAGGTAAGCTGAGCCTCACAACCACCAACATAATCGACACCATTGTCATTGATCATTTTAAAAATCAAAAACAACAGCAACAAAGAGTAGAATTGGATACTTTGTTCAAACGCCCAACGAATAGACAAGAGCTTATTTGAAAAATAATAATAAAAACTCAAACTATTCAAAGTATAATTTCATTTAATGCTACAAGGATACACACACACTCGAATATCAATGATTGTTTTGACTATACGCAAAATAACTGAAAAATTAAACTTTGTACACATTTTTTGTAGATTTTTATTTTTTATTTTCAACAATAAAGAGAGAAACCGATGAAACTAAACTGAGATCAAGTGAGAGCAGTTTTAGGTACTTGTCGCTCCATATCAAATTGTAGTAGAAATACTGCAAGATGCAGTTAGCATTTCTTAAGATTGAAGAACGCAATGACATTCATTGGGGTAAGTAATAGGATATAGGAATTAGAGCTGGAAAATGTATCTATTTTTTCTATTTTCAAATTCATGAATCATGACACTGTAATAAAAAATACAAAACTAAAAAATACAGAAGGGCAATGGAAATGTTATCATTTAAGGAAACTAAGTTTCAGGTTTGCATTTAACGTTATCGCATTATAATTTATATACGAAACTATTTTCATTGTTTTTAAGGCTGAAAGCAATTACTGTGAAACATTCAACTAAGTTGGAGTAATTTTCTGGCGGTGCCATCAAATCATATTTTCCATGTTTCAAGCATTTCTACAGCGTCCCTGATCGGCTCGGGATAAATTTCATCCCGTTTTCTCCCACAGGACTAGTAACTCATCAGCCACTGAACCGATTTCAAAAATTCTTTCGCCATTCGAATGCTACAGTGTCCCTGATCAGCACGGGATAAATTTCATCCCGTATTCTCCCACAGGAATTGCAACTCATAAGCCGCTGAACCGATCTAAAAATTTTTTTCAACATTCGAATTCTACACTTTTAGGTCATGCCTACTTTTGATAGAAATAAACACCGCCGACGCCGACGTGAACCAGGGGCACCGATTATTAAGCATTCTTACAGTTTTGGTATGGGAACACATTGATTATAAAGTTGAAGCAAAATATTCTGCAGCGAATCTACTTTGTCATTGGCATTTGATTGAAGGCGACAATCTAACCAGGGAGCCATATTTACAGCACTTTGGAGATTATTAATATCGATTGATCTAAAATCTTTGAAGGAAAATGTTTCATTGTAGCTAGACCCCATTAGTTGGATGTTGGATGTTGTGAGTGCAAGAGAGAAGATCATGATCAGATATATCAAGTGATATCTGATCAAACAAATTCACGAACAAGCAATTTGACACAATTGTTAGATCAAGAAGACTATAGGGGAGCAGTTAGGGGTGTTAGTGCAGTGAGTTAAATGCTTTTTTTAAATTATTTTGTACATCCCTGTGTGGTATGAATTTCCAGGAATTAAACATTGACAAATGCGAGGCAACAACTTTTCTCGAAAAAGTAAAAAAAAACTACCCCCGATCCTATCTCCAAAGAACCTGCCCATAAGCCGTGCAGCTTATCCGTTATTTAGGTGTTCTCTGTGACTGCGAATTGAAGTTTCGATCTCATATTGACAAAGAAACACTAAGAGCTAATTGAGCCCTTGGTTTTATCTAGCCCTGGAAGGACATCCTTCGTCGAATCGACGAACACCTCTCTTATTTTTTATGATTTTCATGATAGACTTATAATTTTTATTTCATTTTTAAAGGCCGAAAGCATATCGCTAAGGCATATCAATAAATTGCATTTATTACTTAAAAACACTTTTAAGAGTTTCATTTGAAATTTTTAAGATCAAGGTCAACTGAATCCGGATAAGAAAGGTTTAAATTTGAGCTTCGTCGATTCGACGAAGGATGACCTTAGTGCGCGTAAAATATGCATGTCCTTCCAGGGCTAGAGATGGTCCAAAGATCTCCGCAATCCTTTTGTTACCAGATCCCTTTATACCTGTCACTTACATTCGTCGTCTCCTTGAATTTGCATCACATTAATCGAGCGGTTCACATCTCAGTGATCAAAAGCGTTCAACGTCGTTTTATGCTCTGTGCCTTTCGGAATCTCTACGAAGTTAGAAACAGCGAATGTATTTCAATTATTAATCTCTACTTCCTAGAAGTCCGAAGGGATATGTATTTGACATCATCCTCCTTCGTCGGCTTCGTACTGGTAACACAGACTTCAGCCCCTTTTAGACCCTTTCTGCTTCAACACTAATCTCCGAAATGTATGATCATCCCGACTGTTTTTTTCCATTTTGCTTATCGTACTGCTTAGCGCATGATGAGTAAGATTTATTCTGTCACTTTTCTTTTCGACCTCAACCTTGTCCTTGTCTAAAAGTCCTTTTCTTGAACATTATATAATCATTCATATAATTTTAAACTATTTTTAATTAGTTTAAGTTAAGTATTTTTTAAGTTATTTTAAGCTTGTAGTAAGTTAATAAATGGGGCGTAAGCCCCACCAAAATTCAAAAGAGCACCTCTTTTTTTTTTTTTTTTATAATTCACCAGAACATTAGAAGTATGAGAGAAAATTTTTCTTCACTTGTTACGCATATAGATTCTTTTGCTTGCGTTCCAGATATAGTTTTTTTGTCTGAAATTTGGATATGTGACTTTGAGGAAAATGATTATTTTATACATTACATATTTTATATATTTTATTCAAAAACGAATGAAAATTATGCTGCAGGCGGAGTTGGTTTTTTTGTCAAAGATAACCACGTTATTATTGAAGTCTTGTGCGTTAATTTACTTAGTGCTGATGTTTTAAAGGTTTCCGTGGAAATTGATCAGGTTACGTACGTATTTGTTTGTGTTTACAGATTACATATGTTTAGTGTTGTGAACTTTATAAGTGAATTCACTGACTTCTTGGCTAGGGAAAACTCAAAGAATTTAATTATTGTAGGTGATTTCAATGTAAACATTTTGGATGGTAACGATAACATTGCCAATTACTTGACACTACTCGCTTCTCATGGTCTTACGTGCTTCATTTTTGAGCCTACTAGGCCAGCATCCGGAAGCTGTCTAGACCATATTTATGGTCGTCTAAGTAATTTTAATCTTAAGGAGTGCGAGAAATGTGTTGACCGGACTTGTTTTTGACATTTCTAAAACGAGATTTTGTAATCCTCCTAGGTCAGTTGAAAGAAAAGCAAAAATTGACTTTGCTAAACTTAAAAATGGTTTATGCTTTGAGTTTTGGGAAGATGTGTATGCTTCCAGCGATCCATCTGCTGCATACTCAATATTCATCGACTCTCTGAAGAAACATATAGCGTCCGCCTCCTTTTTTTTATCACCCAAAAGACTTGTTAAGCATCTAAAGCCCTGGATATCCAGATCAATTGTAAATAAGGTTGCAACAAAAAATAAGCTTAGATTAAAATGCAAAAAGAATCCTGGTAACCAACTATTAAAAAAGAAGTATAAGAAGTTATGTTGTGAATTTAAAAAAGAGATTCCTATATGCAGAGACACCTATTACCGTGCACAATTCAACTCTGTACAAGGTAATATAAAAAATGAATGGCGTGTTGTAAACAGCATATTGAACAAAACTTCTGTTTCTAAGAAACCTACTGTTTTGGTTGTGGATAACTCCGTAGTCTGCAATAAGCTCTGTATAACTGATGCTTTCAATTGCCTTTTCTCTAATATTGGCTTAAATATTGGACCGAATCATAACCATCAAACGTGTTGTAGTTGTCTTTCTATATGTCAACAATCTGAGAATTTCCAAAATAGGAGTTTCGTTTTTCAGCCTATATCTTCTCTCGAAATACTGAAAGTTATTGGGAACTTGCCTAAATCGTCTTCGTGTGGAGCTGATGGTATTTCTAGTTATGTACTCAAATATATTGCCTATTACCTGGTAGATGTATTAGCATATGTATTTAATCGCTGCGTATTTGAGGGTGTATTTCCAGAAGAGCTAAAGTGTGCAGATGTTTTACCGTTATTCAAAAAGGGTTCTCCTACTGAAATTAGTAATTATAGGCCCATCTCACTTCTTTCTGTCTTCAGTGAAATTTTTGAAAAACTTATGAAAAGTAGAATTTTGAGTTTTTTAGATAAAACCAAGTTTTTCAATCCAGCTCAATTTGGTTTTTTAAAGGGCAAATCGACGGAAGATGCTCTCTTACAATTTTGTTCATTAACAATGTCACAACTAGACGAGAAAAAATTTGTAGCTGGCCTATTTGTTGACATCACAAAAGCATTTGATATGGTCAACCACAATATTGCTAAGGAAGCTGGAGAAAGCTGGTTTTAGGGGTTTCATGCTTCACTGGTTCAGGTCTTACCTTGAAAACAGGTCGCAAAGAGTAAAAATGGATGATACAAGAAGTGACGTAAGGTTTCTTAATTTGGGTGTACCACAGGGCTCTGTACTCGGTCCAATTCTATTTTTAGTTTACATCAATTCGCTTTTTGCTCTTAGTTTCAAAGGTTTACCAACTGCTTTTGCTGATGACATTGCGTTCTCTTACGGCACTTATAGTCCTTTAGACCTCGTTTACAATATTAATTGGGACTTAGATCTATTGCGACTCTGGTTCTATGAACATAATTTAGTAATAAGCTCTAAGACCAAGATAATGTTTTACAGTTTATCTTCATCTACCATGTTGAATGCTAATTTTTTCTTCCATGCTCCTGAATGTTGTAGATTCAAACTGTTTACTTGCCACTGTTCGTCTGTTTTCTCTCCTCCCTCCTTTTATTGTGATTTGAACTGTAGTGATAAATGTTTTCCAGTTGAGAAAGTCAACGAGTTTAAATATTTGGGACTGACTCTAGATTCTCGGATGAGTTTTGCTAATCATGCTGAATCCCTGAAGAAGTATTTTCGGTGTACACTGCGACATTTTTATTATTTGCGTAATGTATGCTCAACTAAACTGTTAATGACAATTTATTATGGTATTTTCCATTCTAAGTTACAATACGGAATTGCTTGCTGGGGTGGTGTATATCGTAACAAAATACAACCACTTTTGGTATTGCAGAAATATGTCGTTAGAAAAATCTGTCGTAAAGCTGTTAGGCACTTTAGTTTTCCTTTGTTCTGTGCTCTTAAGATACTTCCAGTTCGTCATTTATACTGTTTCAAGGTGCTAAAAACTTTTTATATGAAGTCTGGCAATCTCAATTTTCGTTTAATTTCGAGATACAATCTTCGTGGAAACCTTTCAAACTTATTATCTGTTCCATTTTTCCGTACCACTGCTTATCGTAACTTTTTCTCTATTATGTCTCATCGGTTGTTTAACAATCTTCCTCAATCAATAAGGACTATAACTATACCTGGAAAGTTTTTTAAGAGCGTTAAAATGTGGCTTCTTTCCTTAGACTATCTTGCTCTGGAGTCTTGTATTTTTGATGTTTTGGGTTAATTTTCATTCACATTTCAAATTTTTTACTACATCTGTTATTGTTGCTCAGTGTTTTTGATATCAATTTTTGCATTATATAAAAAACAAAAAAAAAAAAAATAAATAAAATTTAATTATGTGAATTCTACAAGGGTCACCCCACCCAATTAATTTAATTTTTGATATTTATAGCTTTTGATGTGGCATTCAACTCTAGTTTTTGAATTTCTTAAAAATAATGAATGTCACCAGCCTTTCTTATATTTTTCTTTAAGTTAAATGGAATTTTTTAATTTTTCTATTAGGTATTCAATAATTGCTAAGAAATTTATATGAAATAATAAATAAAATCTAATCTAATCTAATCTTTTGCTGCGCTATCCTTAAAGAAGAATTTCTCAAGCCATGGAAATATCAAGTGTATCCATCACTTTAATATCCAATTAATATTTTTTTTTTATCAGAAAAGACAACGGTATGCTGTTTTTGCTGGCTTTTACGTACCGCTTTCAATGGTGGATTCCTCTTAATTTTTCAATGACGAATATGATTGGTCTTCTGTCTCACGCGATAATTAGTTGATCTTTTAGCCTTAACACCAATTCCTGCCTTCATTCTGGTGCCTATTGATTTTGATCAGCCTACTGGACCACCCGCCTTTCCTTACATATTGCTGTTTTGCTGATTCTTCCTTTGAGTTTTTCCATACGTCTCGGGGTCATGTCTTCAAGATATATGTGCCCAAAAGTGGTACCTCTTCCAATCCTACTGGCTATGAAACGGATGGATTTTCGTTATTGGTTTCGTCATTTCCACTGCCCATATTTGTTTAGGTATTATTGCAAAATATTGTGTCCACTGAAGGAAAAGAGTAATAATATTCACCTTAATCAACTTAATACTAATTTACTTTCTAAAATGTAGGCAATTTACGAGTATATACTTCATTTTTTGTGCATTTGTTTTTTTTTCTCAAATAAGAGAAGGCTTTGCAAAAGTTTTTGCAAATTTGTAGTGTGCTTCACTCAGCCTAAGGCCGAAAAAGATTACTTCTGACTGATGTGCATATCCTTAATGAAGAAGAATTTGTTAAAAATACTTAAGGAAAAAAATTCGGCAATGGTATTATGCTATAAGAAAACCTTAAATGTAAAAATCACATTTTAATGTAAATTACTCGATATTTTAATGTAAATTACTCGATAAATAGTAGTTTTTATTCAAAAAATGTCATGTTAATGTTTTTTATCAATTTTAATTTTGTTTAATTTGAATTTTATTTGTTTACTTATAGACAATGTCATTGCCATGAGAAATCTTCAATAGTTTTAGTTGACTTTTTATTTATTTCATAATAGCATATATGTACTATACTTTTACAACTAAAGTCTTTTTGGTTTGGCCTATGGCCGTCTACCAGACTGACATTTTTCAGTATTTACATTTTAAGTTTCAAAAAAACACTAAGGTACATTTTTCAAAAAGTAGTAATTGTAACATAATAATATAAAGTTAATCACCTATTATTCGACTTAAAAATTCTCATTTATTATACAGTTTCTATAGTTAAGAGCAGAGTTAATAAAATTATAAAGAACAGTCCAACCCAAATTTCCGTTAAGTATGTCAAACATCTCGACTTCATTAAGATTTTGTTTTCCAAAATATCTCACTCTGAAATCCTTCATAATTGGACAAACTGCAATAAAGTGAAATATATCTTCACGGACGTTTAAATTGCACAGGCTACATAGTAGTGGTAAATCGGGACGGTGGGGAATGAAGTCAAGGTTTAGTAATTCACCTCTCGTTCTAAGGATGACGCTGATTTTCTTTAGTGAATTGAAGTTATTTAAGTAAGTATTGTCACCGTGGTAGAAGACTAGACGACTATAGTAACTTCTAAAGATTGATGAACGTGCTTCTGCTACATTTTTTTCATACAAGAAATGTCCAAATTTCCTTAAAAGAATAAGGAAAAAAAAAAGTATAGCAGGCTGCTCATTAACTGTGATCATAAAATCTTCACTGCATGTATTCACCAGAGTTTGCCATTCTGCTGCCATGTGTCCTTTTGCCTGAATCGCGCTTTTTAATACAATTTTAGGTATTCTTTCGTTGTTCATTTGAAAAACCTTAATTATGCAGTTGAAGTGAATTTGAAGTGTTTCCAATATCATTGGTGGCAGTCCTGTTTCCAGATGCAACATATAGTTTGGAGTGTTTCGTGGAAGAGGAAAATTCTCTTGATGAAATATCGAAGGAGCTTTTCAATTGCATCAAAAGAGCTGTATCCCCAAACCTGAGATCCATATAATTAAATTGTGGCTGCCGTAGATTGGAAAAGCTTTAGTTTGGCACTTAGTTCTATGGCATCATTCTTGCAAAGTTCCCAAACGGATGATATTGCTCTTTTTGACTCTACCAATTTTTGTTCAAAGTGTTTATTCATGTTGAGGTTTGACGTCAATAAAACACCAAGATATTTGTATTCACGAACAATTTCAACAGTTTCGCCATTGAAGGTCCGTTTCTCATTATTCGCATGCTTGCTTCCACCTCCCCCTCTAAACACCATTATCTTCGATTTTGAAAGGTTGACGCTGAGATTCCAGCTTTCACAATACTCCTTAAGCCTATTCATTGCGAGCTGCAACCCTTCAACCGTCTCTGCAAAGAAAACAATGTCATCTGCATACATGAGAGCTGGTATCGTTGCACCGCCGAACTTTATACCTCCTTTGACGTTATGTGTTATATCGTTAATAAATAATACAAATAGCAGCGCACTCAAGATGCATCCTTGCTTGAGACCCATTTTAGTGTGAAACTCTTCTGAGACTGTCGTTCCATCCCATACGTATGCTGTGTTATTTGCGTACAAAGATCTTAAGATTTCTATCATTTTGTTGGATAAACAGATAGTATGCAACTTATAGAAGAATGGCGGCGTACCCCACAGGCGGATCACTAGTGTGAAGCAGAAAAGTGGGAGAGTTGTGATCGCTTCAAGATCACTACTCGTAACGCCGGAAATGGAAAGAAGAAGAAGATGCAACTTATAGAAGGGAGCTTCATGAACAATAGAGTCGAAAGCAGCACGGAAGTCAACAAAAAACACATATAATTTTTTCTTTTTCCTTATAAAGGCATCAGCAATGTTGTACAGCCAAAATATGTGATCTGTTGTGGAATAATTTTTCCTAAAACCGGCTTGAAACTCTGTTAGTATGCCCTTTTCCCTTACCCATTCGGACAGTCTGTTCTCAATAAGTCCTACGAACTACTTAGCACATGTATTGAGGAAAGATATTCCTCTATGGTTTGAGGCTTCATCGTGGTTACCTTTTTTGAAAAGTGGAAAAATTATTGCTTTCCTAAAACTATCGGGGATTATCGCACTTTGGAAGATTCGGTTGAATTCATCTGTAAGCAGGGATAAAAAATTATTAATGTAGCGTGCTTATAGTGTTCAAAAGGAATGCGGTCATCTCCAGGTGCCTTATTTAACTTAGGTTTTTTCAATAACCTCCATGACTTCATTAATTGAAAATGGTGCATCTAAATAATCGTTAAAGATTAGACTGCGTACTGCATTGGTGGAGAGTTAATCACTACATTAAGGAGACTTTAAAAGTGGTTACTTAGGCTTGTTGCTTGTATTCCTAGAGCAATTATATTTGTGGATCCATTTAGGAATCTAACAGCCTTCCAAAATTCCGCGGAACTGCGTGTGTGGTTGATAACAGAAACAGTTTTTTGCTCAAAAATTTGTTTTTTCGCAAAGCAAATCTTTATTTGCCTCAGAGTAAAGTTTTTTGAACACGGGCAAGTTTCGTGAACAATAGAGTTCCAAAAAATTAAAAGACATCTGCCTGGCTTTTAAACACTCCGAGTCAAACCACTTTTGCTTACAACAAATTTTCTTATTAGTTAGATGGCTTTGAGGGTTGGATTCTTTTATGATTTGCGTCAAGACTGTTATGTCTGCACGCACATTTGATTCTTCAAGCTTTCTTATTTCGCTTCTCATATTTTCCTGAAACTTGCTTTCGTTTTTTTCTATCCATTGTACTTTCGGAATAAGACTTAAATCTTCAATCTACAGGAAAAGCTGCTGATACAACAACGGTGGAATCGTCCTCTACTCCTACACACTCCTCATCGTCATATTTTGCGGCGACAACTTATTATCATTTAACCGATGATGAATGTATGTATGTTATTTCTTAACTAACTAATTTACTTTTATTTTCAAACAGATTACTTCAATTGAATTGAGTTAAAAAATGAAAAATTATATAGAAAAATCGTTTAAGGGATTATGGATAGCTCTCGCTTTTAACAAATTCTTGAACGTATAGGTCAGGGATTTATTTTAAGTATCTATTCAAGCCAACATCACAGCAGAAAACAGCAGAGAATAACAGGTAGGTGTCTCACCAGTCACCAGTCACCACCCAGATCCTGTTCGCATTTAAGCAGTACAGTAATAAAATGAGGTACATCAATCTGGGTTGTCTACTTCGGCCATGACTAAATCACTTACTTCGCCTTCTGAACTTTACAATATTCCGTCACTTGAAATAAAAGCTCCATAAATTATAGTAGCTTGCTGCTCATATTTCGCTCAACATTTCTCCAAATTTTCAGTAACCACATAGTAACTACCACCCGCCACAATCTGACGTCACAAGAGTTCACAGTTATATCACAAAAAATCATAAAAATAAACAAATTCTCTGTTGACTTGCGAACCTCCTTGTATGTACAATACTAGAATAAGCGATAGTTAAGGTTTGCTGAGCATTCTCAATACAACTTGTAGCAAAACCAAATCAAACTCAAATAACCAATTTTTACTCCCTCCGCAGCTGTTGCAACTTTGTTGCACTAAAGGCGTTCAAGCTCACTTCAGTAGGTATAGAGCTACTCGCAATGTTTAAAAGAAATAAAAGCCAACAAAAATAATAATAAATTTTGAAAGCAAGAGCATCGTCATATCAACACGGCTAAGCTTCACAAGCGTGCAAGCACCACCTACCTCAATGAAATAGAAAAAAAAATACACATCGTCCGAGCTCAGAGCGCCAAGAAGAAGCGGTAACATTACCAACTATACAACAACAATGACTCCCAAATAAGAGAAAAAAAAGCTGCAGATATGTTTTCTTTTTTTTGTTAATAATTTTCGTCTTCAATCTTTAACCGTCTTGACGATTGAATAGATGGGTGTTCAAGTATTTAAGCTAAGACTAAATGAATTTTCCATTTAGTTAGTGTGACATCGTCAAATACCGTGTATCTTCTTCCTCTTTTGCAAATATAATTTAACTTTTGAGTACTTCAATAAATTTGCAGTTCCGGTTATTGGACAACCAAAACAAAACGGTTAGTGCACAACACATCCTAATTATTCAAACATTTTTATTCAACTCAAACGAAATGTCGGTAAAAAAGTTTAGATATTCTGTGTTCAAAAAAGGAAAAAAGGGACTAGATGGGCCCTTTGTTAAAGTGAAGAAAAAATATTTAAACATTGCCTTCCTTTAAGTGTAGCTTTAGTTTTGCTAACGAAGTTCTACTGTCTTCAGTTAAAGTGTTATAGGCACCTATTTTTCTATTTTGGTAACGACCGTTACATATGTGAGATTTTCGTCAAACAAGCGCTGAATATGTATTACTATTTGTGTCTCTGTCCAGAGGACATTCTGCGCCAAACTTCGTCAAAAGCAATAATGAACCATGAATGCTGTCAAGCAGTTATGACTGCATCCGGAACACGAACATTTTACAAAGCCATGAGTCGAACGAATAGCGAGCTTCTTAAAGAGGAAGAAAAAATATGAAACTGTTAACATTTACAAGGTTCAAGTCTCATAGCAAAAAATTGATTTCTATGAGCATCACCTTTGGCGATACCATAGACTTGTGGCAGTAGCCTGTTTATATTTAAAATTAATTAATAAAAATTGCAATTTGGCTGCGATTGAAAGGACTCATTTTGAATACGAAGATGTAGTTGGTTGTTATTGTAAAATTATAGCACAGACGAATAAGGAACATCATGTACACAGAGTTTCTGAAACACCCTAAATTTTTTTTTGTGGTTGTATTTGAATTAACGGCTGTATCCGCCTGTAATCGAGTTTTGTTATTCTCAATTTTTCTAATGCAGCATTCAATTTAATGACAAAAAATGTTTATGGCGGCAGTTTTGCATGGAGTTTTCAACATATTTACTTAACTGTTACAAGTCCACAAGACAAAAAAATGGTGTCGAGTTTTCTCTGTCGAGCATTCCCGGTTTAATTTAGCTTGAAGGCATAATGACACTACCTTGCCGCAGCTGACGCTCTGGTTCTAATCTGTAATCATGTATCTTGTACAAAAATCAGTAGACCTCGAAGACTCTGTTCGTAGAATATAGTGAAAAGTGGTGATTCCTTGACTTTTTTAATACACTGGAGTTTGATTGACTTCGACTGATAGAACTCATTTTGAATGCCGAGATGTAGTTGCTTCTGATTGTGAATTGGTAGTCAAAGCGAACAAAGAATGAGTGGGAAAAATTATTAATTTACTTACCAGGAGCTAAAAAAAAAATTTTTCTTTCTTCTTTATATATTTTACGCGGGCTCTTCACATTTCTTGTTGAATTTGTTGCATACTGTTACTTCACTTGTCTCTTCTCCATTCAAAACCATTTTGACTAATCCTGCAAATAGTATCCGTATGTAAAACGTCAAGGATGTGTCTTTTATTACTTTCTTTCAGTATACTAGTATACAGCACTTGTATTGCGCTAAATTTTGTTCGCATGGTTCAGAAGAAGTTACAAATTTTACACCTTTGAAATAAAGGGTCAACTTTTTTTTTTAAATAATATAAAAAAAACTGCTGAATATTTTCTCAAATATCCTTTTTTTATTTGAAAGTACAATTCTTCCGGTTAGTAATGGAAAATAATTTCATGCAAATGGCTGCCTCGGCTGGCATGCAGTAGCTTACACGATCGGTCCAATTTTTAAGCACATTATCGATTGTGTGCAGCTGGAATTTAACTAATGGCTTCACGAATATTGTCCTTTAAAGCGTCAATTGTCTCTGGCTTGTCGGCGTAACACTTATCTTTAACAGCACCCTACAAATAATAGTCTAACGGTGCCAAAACGCAGCTCCGAGGTGGCCAAACGACATCAGTTCTGCGGCTGATAATGCGATCTTCAAAAACAAGGCGCGAAACATCGAGTGTAGCTTCGGCGGTGCGGCACGTATCGCCGGCGCCGTCCTGTTGAAACCAAATGTTGCTAATATCCTCCTCTTCACATAAGGACCACTCCTTGCTCATTTTCGAAGAAAAATGACCCAATTATGCCTCTGGACTAAAATCCGCACCAAACAGTGACTCGTTTTTGGTGTATCGGCTTTTCAATGTATGCGTGCGGGTTTTCTGTGCCCCAAATGCAACCATTTTGTTTGTTTACATACCCGCCAAGAACAAAATGAGCTTCATCTGAAAAGATGATTTTTTCTGGCAAAATCGGCCCACTTAGCGAAGCGAAAACGCATTGGAATGTCAGTTGGCTTCAACTCCTGAACCAAATGGACTTTGTATGGCGTCATACCAAGGTCTTTATGCAAAATTCATCTCAATGATCTCTCCGAAATGATCAATTGTTGAGAACGACTGTGAATTGATGTTGATGGCGCTTCACGCACACTTTCTGCCACAGCAGCAATATTCTCGGGTGTACTCGTACGCACTGTGTTTGGCTTTTCACGCTTTGGTTTATCGATGAGGATTAGGAAAGGATGCCAGTTTCTTTCACTTTTCACATGATAACGAACATACTGAGCTGAGACGGTGCTTCTCTTCTTCCAAAATCCGTACGCAATTTTCGCACTCATTCGGCAACATTACCATGATTTTCAAAATAATGTTGCAATATTTCCCAGCGTTGTTCAATCGTATATACAACCATATTCGTGCAGCGGAAGGATAAAATTAACTATATGTCAAATCAGACATGAGCTAAGTGTTGCCAACTTCTCGCGAAAAGCGATATCCATTGAAAAACTTTTTATATTCTCAGTTCGGATTCGAATCACGAACCTCGTGCGTAACAGAAAGAGAAGCTAAATACAGCACCTCGCACTACCATTTGAAGTATGCAGTTAAGCTGAGAGTATTGGATATTGCAAGTTCACAGGCAAAAACCCAAAAAGGTTGAAACTTCTACATGCAATTGTTTGCTCTTGGAACTAGTATTTTATTTGATGCATTTACATCGCAAGTAACAGAACCCAGTCCAGAAAAACAATAGAATTGTGTTTGACTTACTCTACGAATTCGTCTCCTACGGCTTTTGTATTCTACTCTAATAGGATCGTTCGTTGAACTCTACCCAGGGTTGATCCTTGACAACGCTATGAATTTATAAAAAAAAAAACCGGACTTTTAGTTCTCAAAACCATCAAGTCACTACACATCTCTGTCATTTGAAGAAAAATACATGTCATTTCACTGCTGTTCAATACCTGTGCCTGCCCAAAGAAAAAATCTAGAGCTACTTTCGAGCGAGCTTAATGCAACCCATGGGCTCAAAAACGATCAGTTTGACATTTCCAGCGAGTTAAAGTTTTTCAAAAAACACTTTCACACACCGCAGGGCTTCATCGAACAGACCTTATATTTATGAAATAAAAGTCAAACTTAACGCAAATAGATAAAAACTGAAGATGGCAAAAGAAAATTCCAATCCGTGGCTATTTTTAGATTTGAAATGTATTTCCGTTTCGTTTGGGGTTTGCAAAATTTTGCATGTGTTTTTAGTAAAAAAAGGAAAGCGTCTCACGTCTAACGTAAGATCTCTAGAAAATTTTATGTTGCTCAACAAGATGTGATATGAAATTTAAAAAACATCGGAACTACCATAGTGGAAAGAAGGGTTCAGGGATCGAGTTTTGGTGCTGTACAACCATCGACATCGGTTCAAAACTTCGATAGATCTAAGAATCGACGAGCTAGGTGAAAAATAATTTAGGTGAAAAATAATTTTGTCAAGTTGAATGAGGAAAATGTTTTGAAAGCTGGATATAGAGCACTTATGCAGGATTTGCCAAAAAGATCCAGAGAAAATAGTTGAGCGTCTCGACAATCCATAAAACCGGTAGGTGGATCAGTAGTCTGAAGCAATCAAGTGTCGGAGCTGCGATCTCATCGCGATCACGAATGCTCATAGAGATTAGAGAGAGGTAGAATAATAATTCAGAGTAAAACTTTTTCTCTGCGTTTGCCATTTCAAAGTAGGCCTACTGTGGAAGAGTGTTTGCAAATCGTGCAAATTTAATACTAAAATAATGATTCGGTTCACGCGACGCCACCGACGCACGCTTCGTGCGTTGCGTCCAATATTCGGTAGACATAATCGCCCAGTAGAATCGGTAGTTTGAGCAACAATAGATCGGTTTGGTTCCGATTAATCTAGTGGATAGTGAACCGTGCAGTGCGCATCAACGATGCTATTGATGCTGTGGAACAATGTATCAATGAAAACCAGAATAAGTCAACCCGCCATAACGTGCAACAAAGCTGTACCCACCCACTTTTTTGCGTCGCACGTTTGCTTTGGCCCAAAACGAGAAGGCCACCGATTCCGATTTCCACAAGAAAAAAATTCGTTCATCTATGATGCTCACTTTTGGTTGAATGAAAGCTTCAAAAATTGTCGCTTTTCGACTCATGATAAAGCAACAGCCATTGTTTAGACGCCGCGCCCGCCGTAAGATCCTCAAAGACACTGTTTGGTGGTGTCATTAGTCCTTATGTCTTTAAAAATGAAGCTGGCCCTAATGCTACAGTCGATGGGGATTGCTATTGAGCCATGTTTAATGACTTTTTCGTGTCCGAATCGAAGGATATTGATGTGGACTACTTTTGAATTTGATTCCCACAAAACGGGGGCCATACAGATAACGAAATAATCAATTTATGGTAGGAAACTTTAAGAAAGCTCGTTTTCTCGCGTCGTGGGCCTGTGGCGTAGCCTTCAAAATAATTCAATTTAACACAGCTGGACTATATCTTGCTGATATATGGCGCAAGGGTTAGCTAACCATGGCGTGAAAGTTAGCATGTCTGCCTACTAACCCAGAGGTTCGTGGTTCGAATCCCAGCAGAGGCAAAAATGTTTTTCCTCGGGTATCGCCTTTCGCGAGGAATTGGCAAGTCCTCCGTTAATAATTTCATTGCCATTAAAGGCGCTTTCTCGATCAGCCGTTCGGATAAGGCAAACAATTGTTGGTCCCCTTCATTCCCACAAGGCATGGTTGTGAGAAATGCGCTAGGCCCAGGGGCTCCTTGCTCTGTTGCGCCACCCTATTCATTTATTTTATTTTATTTATACGGCGCAAGAGGTAGTCGCAAATTTGGCCTTTCGGCTGGAATTTATTCAAGCCAGCCGCAGTATCCAATGTCCGAAATCATTCTTAGAACATAATGGCAGAACCTTATCTTCATTCTTGGTCAGAAAATTAAATTATATGCGTTTTATTTCGTCTTGAAACTTCAGAAGGAGTAATTACATTTACAACTCTGAGCACAAAGTGCTCGCTTTTGATTTTCTTCTTATTTTCAGTGGTATAGTGACAAAATGACAAAACCCACCAAATATTGAGCCTTCAAATGCATTTGTCAAGGCTTTCGGAATTAAATTAAAAAAACCTCTCTTAGATGTAAAGAAGAAGTTCAAGAAGCCAATAATAGTCGTAAAAAGCCGAAATATGCTTTGCACGTAATGCTAGTGGTTCGGTTACATTTACTCCTAAAATTACTTTGGCAACAACGACATAAATCACATAAATATTTATATATGCCATCAACAGCATTTCTTACAAAATAGAAAGAGTTAATGTATTTTCACTCACATCTCGCCATAACGATGATGCTAGTCAACCTAATTTTTAACCGCTGTTGATGATGGTGACAAAGCCGAAACTTCCATCAACCAGTCACTATCGCACCGGCGGCATCGCCTCAAGTCTCATAAACATTATGAAATATAGGCCATAACATCGACGAAAGAAATAAAAATAATAATAAAATGATCAAAGCAAAGAGCCTTTAACGGAAATACCATTGCCTCTTGGATCTTGTTTTTCTATTTTTTGAATTGAAACATTCTGTGATGCACATTGGCCATCGAAAGACAGAAAATCTTTCCCAAAAGGTCAACTAATTGAAGTTATGCAATCCAAGTAAGACGCGAGACCCTCAAGCTCTTTATTTGTTTACTTTTTTTTTGTTCCAATACTCGCGTGGTCGTGTCTATGAAGTTTTCTCCATTTCCATTGAGAAACAATCACGAATGGCCAGAAGAAAGAAATGTTCATCGTCATCACAAAAAGGAATAAAAACTATTAATTAAATAAAGAGAGAAATATTAATTTGTGCTTTGGGTATATCTATTTTTTGTTAAACAATAGTCGATGGGGTAATACTAAAGGGGCTTTCTGAAAAGTGTGCGGTTGCGTAAGTTTGACTAATGTTTAACGAGCATAGGTTTCCTAGCTTCAATAAAATAAAACGTAGTCATTTACAGTGCAAGTTTGAAAAAATATGCATTTTTTACTCACTTGCTTGATCTGACTATAGGTTTGGGTTTTATCTTCTGGACGTCGACGTGCGTACGCGAAATTACTAGTCATGATTTGTATGTCTAAGAATTGGCGCAATAGGTTTTACTCAGACACCGACCGCAGTGTCCAGAGCTTCGCCCGCCGCAAGCTTAACCCACTATATAGTCAAGTGTCTAAGCCGATTTGGAAGACGTCACCATCTTTGTATTTAGTAAAGGAAAACAATATACATATGTATTTTAGGGTGTCCCAGATTTATGAGGTTTTACATAACTGCTGCTTTAATTTTATTTCATCTGAAAAAAGTAGTAATTACTCAGCTTTTTTAAAGAAAACTGGTTTTCGTTCGAAATGTGCTAAAAAATGTGCATCTACCAAAAAATTTACAAAAATATTTTTCGGAACGAGGTCGGCACGGTTTGCCGCTATCGTATAGTAAAATAAAATTTTCAAGTTAAGTATAATTGGGCCCTGTTGAATTTTGATGCCCATATTCCCCTAGGAACGGGACCGATATATTGTCCTAAACTAACGTTGTCTATATTTCATCCCCTTATTTCCACTGGAAACCCGTTCTTGTAACTTTCTGACAATCATCAGCTCTGCCCAGCGCAGCGGTTGTTCCCGACAATTTTTGCAATTTTGTTTGTGAATAAATTGTGCTTTGAATAAGTTAGACCCGAAGAACGCCCGCTATAGCGGATCAGATAGTTTTGAAAAGTTTTGTAAACCTCAACTAAAATATCAGTTCGGTACTTTTAAATATGTATCAACTTTGAAATTCTTAATCCCACACAAACAGACCTCAAAACAACATTACTGCCTATGCTCAGATATACTCCTTTCAATAGGACATGTTTTTTGGTTTTTTGCTGGTATTGGAGGTAAAATTGATGTTCACATATAGGAATTCATGTTTCCAAATATTTTGTAATTTGTTTTCTTCAGCAAATTACTGAATCTTAACTTATTTGCTTGTTTCCTCATAATTTATAGCAATTTTTTAACCCAACGCTGGCACAACAAAATGAAAATAAGCAAGTTATTTTCCATTTTAGACAGAACAAATGTTTTTGCATGTGTGTGTGATCTCCCAACCAAATGGGTGTACATCTTTGGAGTTTAGAGTTACTGCGGATCTACTCTTTTTTTCAATAAAACATGGAAAATGGGAAAGGAGTAAAGATACGTGCAGACGGCATATAAAAAGCCGCACATATGTGCGGTTCTGACGTCACATAAAAAGTTGTTAATTCAACGCAAATGCTATACGTAAATCAGTGCACGCAAAACTCGCATATAAGGCTGTTCAGACAATACGCAGAATCTGTCCCAAAAGCCGCACATTAGTTTGCGTTAATTTGCTCGCACATCAAGTGTACGCAAATGAATTCGCAAATTTTGCGGCCGATGTGCGACATTGTGCGACGTTATCACACGATATGCAGAAAAATCCACACATCAACCATTTGCATTCATATGCAAGTTTGCGTTAATTTAATCGATTGTTTGACTTTTGTGTTTTGCTCATTTTTTGTCATTGATGACTATTTTAAGTGGAAAATGTTGAAAAGAAAGTGGGCTGCTATTGCTGTTTTAACATTGGATATGATTGAAAAAGATGAAGAAAGCGAAAGTCGCGAAGAATCGAGTGTGGAACAGTTACGGATGCGTACTGTGTGGACTAAGAACTTGCTTCTGCATCGCCAGACGGAAGCTCAACAATGTATCCGCTTAAAGAAATGCGATCGCGAGACCATGGATCTGAAACAAAAGACATTCGAAAAGAGCTCCCGCACTTCGTCACCGAAGAAGACGATATTGAATAGCAATATGCTCACATTTAAACATAAGAAAAAAATTTTTATTTATGATTTACAATCAATTTCAGTTTGTTTAAAAATACTCAAGTGAACAAAAAATCAAAATACTCCACAGATCTACTATTATTTAAGTACATATTCTATACAGAAACAGTAAATTTTTGGCGATGGAGGCCATTAAATGGGATGATATAAGACTTCGTTCAGCTCCTCCTTCAATTCTTCGGTCGAACCACAAGCTTTGCAATCAGTTGAAAGTTCAATCAAGGAACTCGTTCTTTCCTCTTCATCATTATCAACGATGATCGGTTCCAAATCGTCTATATCGACTTCCTCTTCAGTATTCTCGAGAAAACAACAATTGAACCGATGACGAACGTGAATCATCCTCTAAAAAATCTAATAAATAGTGATTCAAGCCGTTTCGTATGTGATCAGCTTGGTGTTCAAAAAGATGTCTTAATTGGCACAATAAATAATCGCAGAAGGTTGATTTCTTGTCGCTTGATTGCAAAGCGGAGACTGCCGAATTTAAAATGGTCAAGCGAGCGGTTGGCGATCTTGATGTCGTAGGCGGTGTAAAAGTTTTCGTGACACATCAACGTTTAGCGTTGCTGGTTGACTACAGGTTCTGACAATGGTAAATCATCTGTAACGACAGCAACAAATTCCTGTAAAATAAAAGAAAATTGTTTAAATAAAAACAAAACTTGACTAAACAGATGATGTGGATCTTTTTATATCGTGCGCCTGCAAAAACATCATTGTCAAACCAATGCCAATGCACGGAGGATGGTTCTGTGCCTTGACCTGACTTTTTGGTGTGAAATTTTTCCAAATTTGCCTTGAACGCTACCCATAAACAGCCCCACTTGCACTTGGCTTCTTCAACAGTAACATTTAAGCCAATAACGTCAACCACCTCACGCCAAAAACCAAGCTTTCCGAGCTTGTACTCTGCCGAACCTGCATCCCAAAACCTACTGCGCTTCTCCAACACAGCAATTAAGGCTTTGATTTCATCAGGCGTCCAGTTGTGCTGCACAACTTGAATCCCTGATTCTGATTTTGATTTTGCGGCGCGATTTATTTTGCTGTTGGCCTTCAGAATCTATTTCACTGCACTTGAACAATGATCACAACTACACTTCAAAATCAATACTGATTTGCGTAAAATATGCACATTTGCGTTGTCCTATTTTCGTATTAACGCATATGATTAGGACGATCGCACATGCACGCAAACTGTCGTCGCACATCGTCCGCAAACCATTTGCGTACATGTGCGGACTGTCCCAAAAGGGTGTTCAGACGATATGCGTCAATATTCGCAAATTATGACGTAAAAATGACGTCAGAACCGCAAACATGTGCGGCTTTTATATGCCGTCTGCACGGAGCTTAAATCTTTTCACAAAAGGAGTAACTTTTTTCGTTAATGAAAAACGATATACATCAGTAAAGCTACACCGAAAGAAAAACCTTGGTAAAATCAAACATGAAGCTTGTTTGTTTTTGCGTCAAGCACGAACATACTTAAATTGAACAAGCTGGCATTTTCATTTTATTTATTTAAATGCTACAATTTTCTTTGTTCAAATCAACAACGTCATTTTCAATTTCATTGTTAACCAACAACGGTTGTGATACTAGAAACATACGTGTCCATGATACTTTAGCAACGTTTGTGTTTCGTCAACAATTCTGAATTGTTGGTAGAATATGAACATTGTTGATCAAGTAGTATGTTCGTGAGACTTCAGCCACGTTTTTATTAGCTCAACAGCTTTAATGTAAAATTTCTATGATAAATGCCTGAATTGAAGTTTGACCTATACATATGCTTGTTGTTGATCAAGTATGAAATCAACAATTACGTTGTTGGTTAAGAATTAGAAAATATTCAAATCAACTACGAACATACTTAATTTAAACATTTTTATGATACTTACCTGAAAAAAAATTGATCACGGCAGCATACTTGATTTGAAAATGCGTTTTTATTTGTATTCATCACGAAACTTGGTTAATTTCACAACTTTCGATAAATTGTTGATTAACAATGAAACATGTTTGAATCAAACAAGGTTATTTCTTTCGGTGTACGTACGTTTACGCGATTGCCTGGTCTGTAAATATTGCCGGATCTGTCAATGAAAAATTTGTCTCGAATGGCTGACAATCGTGTACACACCAAATTAATTTGCAGAAAAAAGGCTAAGTTTTTAGACAAATATCTGCCAATAAATTTGCAGATATCTGGCAATTGACAACCGTGTACACACCAAATTAATTTGCAGAAAAATTAGTTCATCAATCATTTTGAAGACAAATTAACTTGCAGATGTGGCAATTGTGTGTACACAAATTTTTCTAATTTTCTAACGTTTCTGCAAATGCCTGGCAATAAATAAATTTGCAGACACAGTTTGAAGCACATCTGCAAATTTATTCATTACTTACTTACTTACTTAAGGTGGCGCTACAGTCCGGGTCGGACTAGGGCCTCAACCAAAATGCTTCTCCAGCCAGCTCGGTCCCTAGCTAGCTGCCTCCAGTTTTGCACGCCAAGTTGGTTGAGGTCCCCTCCTACTTGCGTGCGCCACCTGAGTCGCGGTCTTCCTCTACTGCGCTGTCCCTCGGGATTGAATTCGAAGACTTTCCGGGCCGGAGCGTTGGTGTCCATTAGCTCTACATGACCCAGCCATTTAAGCCGCTGGACCTTGACTCGTTTGACAAGGTCAGTGTCGCTGTACAGCCCGTACAGTTCGTCGTTAAATCTTCTTCTCCACTCTCCATCTATACAGACGGGAACAAAAATTACCCGAAGAATTTTTCCTAAAGCGTTCTCGTCTGCCTTTGACAAGGTCCATGCATCTGCGCCATATATAAGAACCGGGATGATAAGTGTCTTATACAGGGACACTTAAGTTGCTCGAGAGTGGACTTTACTACTCAATTGCCTTCTTAGTCCGAAGAAACAGCGATTGGCAAGAGTTATTCTTCGTTTGATTTCAGCGCTGGTGTCGTTGTCTGAATTAATAGCGGCGCCTAGGTAGAAAAAGTCCTTAACTATCTCAAAGTTAAAGCTGTCTATCGTGACGTTCTGTCCAAGACGTCGGTGTTGGGTGTCCTTTCTTGATGACAGCATATACTTGGTCTTGCTCTCATTTACCACTAAACCCATCTTCTTCGCTTCCGTCTCAATGCTCATAAACGCGCCATTGACATCACGCTGCCTTCTTTCAATTATGTCAATATCGTCGGCATATCCGAGCAATTGAACGGATCTTTGAAAGATTGTGCCTCTTGTGTTGACGTGGGAGTTTTGCACTATTCTTTCAAGAACGATGTTGTAGAAGTCGCATGACAGTGCATCGCCTTGCCTAAAACCTTTTTTGACATCGAATGTATCGGTGAGATCTTTTCCGACCCTGATGGAGCAGCGTGCGTTCTCCATCGTCATCCTACACAATCGGACAAGTTTGGTAGGGATGCCTAAACTAGACATGGCTCTATATAACTCCTCTCTATAGATCCTGTCATACGCAGCCCTAAAATCGATAGAAAGGTGGTAGGTATCCATTTGAAGTTTAAGAAGAGTTTATTCATGGTCAGACAAATTTGGCGATGTGACAATGAGCTGAAAATTAATTTGCAGATCCCAAAATGAATTTGTGTGTATACGGTTTGCAGAAATCTACAAGTGTCTGCAAATCTATTGTATACTATTTGCCCAAATTAGTTTGTCGACATTGTCAGCCAAATAGCTTGCAATAGATTTGCAGACATTTGTAGATTTCTGCTAACCGTGTACACACAAATTCAATTTTCACCCTAATTGTCAGCTCATTTTCACACATTGTCAGACGTTTGCAGATCTGACAATGATTGTCAGACCTACCAATCGCGAACACATAGCTCACAAGTAATTTTTTATGTATTGCACTCACAAGCAAATGAGTTGCAAGCAGATGACTTGTTTGAACTTACTTGAATATGTTCAAATGTTCATGATCAGGCAAAATTTTCATGAGCACGCAAAATGTTCATGAACAGGCAGAGTGTTTACAAGCAGGCAGTTTGTTCACCGGAAAACAATGTGCTGCATATTTGTAACTAGCTATGATTCTATTGAAAAACAAAGAAAGACATACCAAATGGTTGGTTTTGGCTTATTATATGAGTAAGCAAGGATTGGTTGCATTGCTGGAAGATAAAATATTTTAATTTCTGATTCCAAACATGGTTATAATCGTTAAATACAAAGGGTTAATCGATGAATGAGTTCATAAAAAAAATTTCCCGTTTTAAAATTTTTCTTAATATAGGTATGTTACTATTTTCCTTGTATGGAAAAAGTTTTTGAAAATAGTTTTTGCAAGATAATAAATTTATACGCCTTTATAGCGGAAAAGATTTTGTTTATAATGTTTGGCAAATGTTTGGGTTAAGAGATTTGATCTCTCTAGCTGCATTGAAAAATTCGGCGTCAAAGCCATCTGCACCTGTAGTTTTATTTGATTTGAGCTTGCATATGGCAAAATTAACTTATAGGTCGAGAGGACGGAATTCTTAATCGTCATCGAAGTTGATTGACGACTGACAGAGGAATAAGCGTTCTTCGTTGTTTCCAGATCGCCAGTAGCGACTGCTAATCTTTTAGGTACTATGTTTCTCTGCTGGTCATTATAGGGTTGAATTCGGGCTTTGCCAACCTGTCATGATATTTTTACCTTTTGGTAAAACTTCAGAATGTCATTTCTATCATGGCATCTCCCAATTATCTCAAACCATCAGCGCTTCTCATGGGGCTTCTTTTTCTTTTTGAGAAATCGGTGTTCTTCCCTTCTCCTTTCTAGTCTCGTTATATTGGTCGAAAGAAGCCCTTGCTCTCTTTTGCATCAATATTTGTCGTGCTTTTTGTTTGGCTTCATTTGCCTGTCTGCATTCTTCATCAAACCATGGGTTTCGTTTTGGGGGCCGAGTTAAGCCCAGAACCACAGACGCTGCAGTTCTGATGGCTTGTTGGCATTGCTACCACTGGTCTTCAATCCTTTATGCTGGCGGCATAAGGCTATGTCCTAATTGGAGTTGCATCGCGCGTTTGAACGATGAACTTCGGTCGGTCGCGTTGCTTGTTGGTAGTGCTACAAAAATGAGTGTCCTAATACCAGTCGCAAGATGCTCATAAGATCGCGCGACCAGGCTGCGTAATTGGCATCGCGACACTATCTTCTCAATTATAAAAAAAAGAAAAACGTCAAATAAAATATATGAAAGCCGGTTGTGATTTGGCAAGTTCCACCACTTGTACCCAGAGCTGCGAAGCCAACAAGATATTTTTTACCAATACACATACCTACATAAATAAAACTCACTTAAATTTCACATAAATTTCACTAGCTAAATTGTCTTCGAATTCCATTTTCACTTGCTAATTGCTAAGAGCAACGCGACGAAAATCAAATTGGTTGATTTGAAGCAACCAGACTACTTTTCGTAGTGTCGGTCGCACGAGTATACACTTTAAATATGAAAAGCTTTAATGATAAAGCTTGAACGATCATGAAACAAACATTTGCGACCGTGCTACCCCATCGCGCGATCGCTTTCCTGTGTTAATAAGGACACACAATAGGGTTATTGTTGTTTGATATTTTAATCGTCCGATGCAGCGCCCGTCGCTCGTTGTTCGGTCGCGCGATGGCTGCCAATTAGGACATTGGGTAAGGAACAGTTGAAGGGACACTCGATTGCTCCAGTTAAGCCAAGTTAATCAGTGAACTAAGTCAGCAGACTCCTCAAACTCACCACTTAAAAATGATTTAGCAACTTTAGTAAGATAAGTAAGTTCGAAAATAGTTGGTAGGCTTCAGTGGTGGTGTTCGCGAAAGGGCAGGATTATTGCTTTTTTTTCTAATGCGCCTTCGAATTGGTTAAATAGTTGAGATACTATTTACATATCAACTGAGGACTGTACGCTTAACACTTGAGAACTTCATTGAATTGTTTTTTTTTTTTTAACTTGTATTGCTTAGCTGATAATAGATTCGCGGCGACAAAAACACACCTAGTTTTTGATAAACTATTTTTCGTGTATTTGTAACGTGACCCTGACCATACGTCCCGCTTTCAGACAGTCTGTCCCGCTGTCCCCCGAGAGGCTGAAATTGTCCCGCTTTTGCAATTTTTGTGAAGGTTGAGTTTCTTTTGATTCGATAAAATTTAAGCAAAAACTTTTTCATTCTTTTGTATATTGCTATTAATTCGGAATGCGTGCTGGCAAAATACTCGAGTTTAAAATTAAAAAATGGGCACGACTGGGTCGCACGAACTTGCGATTGTGTTCTAAATACGATATCAAAATCTAAAGGCTGAGTTAAAGGTTTTGGTATTAGCTCTTCATAATATATTTTGTGGTACAGGGTTGCCAACTACACATTAATTATGGAAATTGAATTAAATCACGCAAAATAATGAAAAAATTAAATTAAATATTCCAAAGGTTTCAAGCAAAAATCTAAAAACGCCATTCTTTTGCAATCGCTAATACACATAAATGATGAAAATATAATCAAAATCGTTGCAGCAGTTCTCCCAAAAAACGGTTTTTTATTTTTCACTTTTTTTAAAAGACTGTTTTTTAAAAGTGGAGTATGCAAAGTTCTAGATCTTAACAGGAGTTATTTTGACAAAAAATTTGAAAAAAATAAAAGTTATGGTTTCGAAGTTACTTTCAAAAATCAAAATTTTTTAAAAAAATTTATAAAAATTTCCAAAACTAAGTTTTTTTAAATATTGATATGCAGTCTTTCTTAAACAGCTTACGACTTCTTAAATCCAAAATTTCGTCAAGATCGTGTCAGCCATTAACGGGAAAGTCGGTTTTAAAAAAAACGGTACTATGGGAGGTACCGTTTTTAGGCCTTTTCCAAAAATTTTTTTTACATCATAAGAAAAACAATCCTAAATTAATCCTTCACACAAAATTTTATCGAAATCGTTGGAGCAAGGAAATCGGTTCATTGGTTCAGGCTGTAGATCCATATACAGACAGACAGACAGACAGACAGACAGACAGACAGACAGACAGACAGAATTGCAGGACCCACTTTTTTCGTATTCTCTATCATCGTAATGTCATGTTTGATTGTTATCTCAAAATTTTTTTTCTGCACGATTGCAAGACTTGCCTTATAGTACCTATAATCGCAAGTAAAAATTAAAGTTGTGCAAGTAATTTTCGTGAAGCTTTGTGTGAGCAGCTTGTGGACAAATGCCGCCATGGCCAGAGATTGCCATCTTATTAATTAGTTATCGATGGTTTTGTTTCAGTTCAAGTAGTGTTTAGTTACAGAACAATAATGCCTAAACGCAAGTGTTCCTTTAATATTAGTTTGCAACAGAAGTATCCATTTATAAAACAAAGAAAAGATGACACCACAGACGTTACATGTGAAAAATGTAGTACAGATTTTAGTGTTGGACATGGTGGTGCCAGTAATATAGAAAAACATTTAAGATCAGAAAAACATAGACTTGCCGATCAAGCCGCTGCGCTGCTTCAAGCTCGCCAATGCTTAATTTTTGTAAGAAAACCGAGTCGTCAACTTCTAAGAATTTGGATTTAACTGCAGCTGGGGATACGTGGGCGTATCACACCGTGCAACATAATCACAGTTTTCGCTCAAGTGACTGTTCTTCTTCTTTAATTTAAGCATGTTTTGAGTAAAAATTTTGATGTGCACGTACAAAGTTTCAAGCTATTGTGGTAAATGTGCTGTCAACCATGGCAACCGAAGATTTAAAAGAGCATATTCCTAAACCCAATTGCAAAACTTTATTAACGAATGCTTCAAATCATGGCTCAATCAAATTATTCAGTTTTAATTCGCTATTTTTTACCATAGGAAGGCGTGAAAGTTAAGGTTTTAGAGTTTCGGGAGCAGCCAGGCGAAACATCGGATATTATTGTACTTATTGTATTATTATTGTATATATTGCCTTTTAATGACTTAAATAAAAAAAATTGTTGCGTTTTGTGGAGATAACACGAACTGCAACTTCGGGGGAAAGAATTGGAGAGGAAATAATAATGTTTACCCAAAGTTGAACCAATCGGCAAACAGTTTATTGGTATTGGATGTGGAGCCCACACCGCTGATTGTCTTCCTGTGGATTTCGAATGCATTATAGTAAAAATTTACTCATTTCTACATCTACAGCGTTCGAGTAGAAGCTTTGAAAGAGTTTTGTATTTCTACCGAGACAGAGTATCACAAGCTGCTGGGCTTTAGTAAAATAAAGAGGCTTGCGTTAATGCCCGCGCTTGAAAGAGTTATCAATATGTTTCAGCCTTTAAAAAGTATTTTCTGAGTATCGACAAATGCCCAAATATTTTAAAGACGTTTTTCTATAATCCCAGCTCAGAATTGTGGTAATATTTTTTGCACGCACAAGCAGCAATCTTTCACGAAGTTGTTTTGAAAATCGAAGTACAAAATGTATCGGCTATAGAGTCTGCCAAGGAAATTAATCGTCTCCGAGACAACCTAACACTAAAAAAGAATACGATTTTCCTTCCTCACATGGTTCGTGCTTCGTGGCCTGATGGTAAAATTAAAAGAAAGAGCAGAAGAAAAAGCAGCAGTAAGCCAGAACGTAAAAACTACGGCGGCTGAGTTTTATAAAACAAGCAAGGAATTCTTCGAATAGTGCCAGTGGTGTCAATTTAACCCAGAACTAGAAGTGTTTAAATGGGCAAATTTAACAAAAGTGCCTACGTGGGAAGAGGTACAGAAAGTGGTTGATATACTAGTCACGCAAGGATTTATTAGCAGCAGCCAAGATGCTACAGTCTTTGACGAGTTTTCACTTATTTTAAACTTTGTTACAAATGAAAACATTTCTGGCTGGAATACCGAGAATGTTTCAACTCAAAATCGTTGGGTCGATTTATTCCAGCACTTTCGTGCCAATAATCTAACTATAACAAATTTTTCTACGATTATTGAGTACGTTATGTGTCTGCCTGGAAGTAACGCACGGAAGAGTTTTTTCCTCAAATGAACAGTTGAGTGTCTCAGTAATGAAAGCTTCTTTGATAACGAAGATAAATATAAATAAATCTTGTACTGAGCTCCACACTTTTCTAAAAACAAGACCCGATATTTTAAAACAAATTTGTTCAGCCGATAAATATAAAAATACAAACTAGATTTCACGCCACTACTTATTTGCTTTGATTATTTAAAAATAATAATAATAATAAAAAAGCCTTGTAAAACACTAGTAGCTTTTTTTAATTACATACATAATTCCGAAGATGTCCCGCTTTGACAAAAAAATAATAAAAAATTATGTATTTGGGACATTGAAATTTATCGTGATGAGTTTTGTACTTCTTTGATTTATAAATGAAAACTTTGGTGAACAGTTATTAGATGAACTAACCTAGACATAAACAATAAGTAATTTGACAGTTCATCTCACACACTGACTAGCTCACTTATAATAACTCAATCGAGTATCTCATGAAGTTGAAAATAAGTACAAAAAAGCTATTTTACTTTCGTTAATAGATAAACTAGGAAATTGCCGCGAAAGTTGGTAGGCTCCAACAAATTTGGTCACAATGAGGCCGTCTACAGTTACTTTATCTATGACCCTGGCGGTGAGTAGTAATAAGAAAAAAGGTGATTTGATTTATTATAAAAACCCTAAACCCCAATGCCTTAGATATTTTCGCTGGTCAACTGTGCGGATAAAAAGTCATACAAAAAGAATGAGCCCATCACTGTATCTGGTGGATTTTCAGGAAGTCGTGAAACAAGAGCTAATGAAATTATTCCCTCTGGAAGGGGTCACGTTCATGTGGAGATGATCGATTTGAAATGCGATGCTGCAAATGACATGCTCGTTACTATAGAATTCGAAGAGCCCTTCAATGGCATCATCTATAGTCAAAACTATTTTAATGATCCAAAGTGCAGGTAAGTTACATGCTTGCTATTGAATATGGTCCCAGCTTAATTATCATTACCTTATAATTTACATAGGTACGTCGAAGCTGGTAGCAACAAGAACACATTCACGTTTAAGGTTCCACTCAATGGATGCGGTAGCCGGCCATCATGCAGTATTTGTTCATCTGTGGATAACATTTTGGTTATTCAGTCAGATGAAAATGTACAGGAAGTCTGGGACACTGCGAGAAGGATAACTTGTAGCAGAACCGGGGAGATGGAGAAGACTGTGATTTTCAAGCCGTTTGTCGTGGAGATGCTAGAAGTCGTGCAAGTTCCGACTCAGACAGGTGGGGTCGAGTGTTGGATGGATATACTCAAGGGAGACTATCCCAACACTTCGCCCATAAATGGAGTGATTAAAATAGGCGAACATATAAGCATTTTGATTTACTTGAGAGATCCTAGTAAAGAATATGATGTCGCTGTGCGTGACTGTTATGCCTTCGACAGTGAAGACTACACATCGAAGAGCACTAGTCAGTTACAACTGTCAGATAAGAATGGTTGTTCGAGAAAACCAAAGCTATTTGGAATTTGGGGACAAAGTGATAATCCACAGAGAGACGGAGCAACAACCGTCGTGTATAACACCCTGAATGCCTTCAAGTTCCCAGATCGAGCCCAGGTGTTTTTGAGATGTGACATTGAACTTTGCAATGGAAAGTGCGATGAACCTCGCTGTGGTTTACGTGACGATGAAAATGAAGTGACAATTCAAACTACACTTACAGTACCAATGTGCTATCCAGGGTCAACAGATGCCAGGTGTATTCAACCAACAACAAAATCCTCTCTGTGTTTTCCTGGATCTTCTGATCCAAGATGCCAACAATCCACCAGTGAAGTAGCTATTACAACTTTCAGACCACGCTGCTTCCCCGGATCAAGGGATGCAAGCTGTCTCAAAGCTACAGGAACAACTCCTACAGAACCACCTGAACCCAACTGCTATCCAGGCTCAAGAGATCCACGTTGTCCTAGCGTAACAACTACAGTCTCTTCTCCAAGACCGCTTTGCCTACCAGGATCTCAGGATCAAAAGTGCGTTAAGGCCACAACTCGACGACCAGTTACAACAACAGAGCCTGAATGCTATCCAGGATCAAAAAGCACTCGATGTATTAACACTACAATGCCTACAGCAGACTGCTACCCTGGATCAACAGATCCAATATGTATTACTGTAACTACAACAGCAAAACCATCAACGTATTTACCACCAACTGTCGACACTCCAAAATGCTATCCTGGGTCAAAAGATACGCGTTGTCCACAAATTACAACACCAAGTTCAACACAGCCAGCAGGTCTACAATGCTTCCCAGGATCAACAGACCCAAGGTGCCCACAAACAACATCTGCCCCAAAATGCTACCCGGGATCTCAGGATCCTAGCTGTCCTAAGGTTACAACTCGACGACCAGCAACGACTCCTGAGCCTGAGTGCTATCCCGGTTCCCTGGATCCGCAATGCAAACAAACTTCTCTAACTCCAGCAAATTGCTACCCAGGATCTCAGGATCCTAGGTGTCCTAAGGTTACAACTCAACGACCAGTAACAACTCCTGAGCCTGAGTGCTACCCAGGTTCCCAGAACCCACGATGTCCTCAAACTACTAGTCCCCCAGCAAACTGCTATCCGGGATCACCTGACCCAAGGTGTCCTAAAATACCAACAACTCCAAAGCCAGGATGCTTTCCCGGTTCAATCGATAAGAACTGTCAGCCACCGACATATTTACCACCAACAATCGATACTCCAAAATGCTATCCCGGTTCAAAAGACTCACGTTGTCCTCAAGTTACAACTCCAACTCCTACAAAGCCTTCAAGACAGCCATGCTTCCCAGGATCAATTGATCCAAGGTGCCCACAAACAACAACCGCTCCAAAATGCTACGCGGGATCTCAGGATCCTAGGTGTCCGAAGGTTACAACTCACCGACCAGTTACAACTCCTGAGCCTGATTGTTATCCAGGTTCCCAGAATCCGCGATGCCCTCAAACCACTAAGATTCCAACCAACTGCTATCCAGGATCACCTGACCCAAGGTGTCCTAAAACACCAACAACACCAAAACCTGGATGTTCTCCCGGCTCAACCGACAGAAACTGTCAACCACCGACGTATTTACCGCCAACTGTCAATACTCCGAAATGCTATCCCGGTTCAAAGGATCCGCGTTGTCCTCAAGTTACAACACCAACTCCGACAAGGCCTACAAGACCGTCATGCTTCCCAGGATCATCAGATCCAAGGTGCCCACAGACAACAACTACCTCAAAATGTTACCCGGGATCTCAGGATCCTAGGTGTCCTAAGGCTACAACTCGACGACCAGCAACGACTCCTGAGCCTGAGTGCTATCCCGGTTCCCTGGATCCGCGATGCAAACCAACTTCTCTAACTCCAGCAAATTGCTACCCAGGATCTCAGGATCCTAGATGTCCTAAGGTTACAGCTCAACGACCAGTTACAACTCCTGAGCCTGAGTGTTATCCAGGTTCCCAGAATCCGCGATGCCCTCAAGCCACCAAGCCTTCAGCCAACTGCTACCCAGGATCGCCTGACCCAAGGTGTCCTAAAACACCAACAACACCAAAACCTGGATGTTCTCCCGGTTCAACCGACAAAAACTGTCAGCCGCCGACGTATTTACCGCCAACTGTCAATACTCCGAAATGCTATTCCGGTTCAAAGGATCCGCGTTGTCCTCAAGTTACAACACCAACTCCGACAAGGCCTACAAGACCGTCATGCTTCCCAGGATCTTCAGATCCAAGGTGCCCACAGACAACAACTACCTCAAAATGTTACCCGGGATCTCAGGATCCTAGGTGTCCGAAGGTTACAACTCAACGACCAGTAACATCTTCAGAGCTTGAGTGTTATCCAGGTTCCCAGAACCCGAAATGCTCTCAAACCACTAAGCCTTCAGCTAACTGCTATCCAGGATCACCTGACCCAAGGTGTCCTAAAGTACCTACAACACAAAAAGCTGGATGTTCTCCCGACTCAACCGATAAAAACTGTCAGCCACCGACGTATTTACCGCCAACTGTCAATACTCCGAAATGCTATCCCAGTTCAAGGGATCCGCGTTGTCCTCAAGTTACAACACCAACTCCGACAAGGCCTACAAGACCGTCATGCTTCCCAGGATCTTCAGATCCAAGGTGCCCACAGACAACATCTACCTCAAAATGTTACCCGGGATCTCAGGATCCTAGGTGTCCGAAGGTTACAACTCAACGACCAGTAACATCTTCAGAGCTTGAGTGTTATCCACGTTCGCAGAACCCGAAATGCTCTCAAACCACCAAGCCTTCAGCTAACTGCTATCCAGGATCACCTGACCCAAGGTGTCCTAAAGTACCTACAACACCAAAAGCTGGATGTTCTACCGACTCAACCGATAAAAACTGTCAGCCACCGACGTATTTACCGCCAACTGTCAATACTCCGAAATGCTATCCCGGTTCAAAGGATCCGCGTTGTCCTCAAGTTACAACACCAACTCCGACAAGGCCTACCAGACCATCATGCTTCCCAGGATCATCAGATCCAAGGTGCCCACAGACAACAGCTACCTCAAAATGTTACCCGGGATCTCAGGATCCTAGGTGTCCTAAGGTTACAACTCAACGACCAGCAACAACTCCTGAGCCTGAGTGCTATCCTGGGTCCCTGGATCCGCGATGCAAACCAACTTCTCTGACTCCAGCAAATTGCTACCCGGGATCTCAGGATCCAAATTGTCCTAAGGTCACAACTCAACGACCAATAACAACTCTTGAGCCTGAGTGTTATCCAGGTTCTCAGAATCCGCGATGCCCTCAAACCACTAAGCCTCCAGCCAACTGCTATCCAGGATCGCCTGACCCAAGGTGTCCTAAAGTACCTACAACACCAAAACCTGGATGTTCTCCCGGTTCAACCGATAAAAACTGTCAGCCCCCGACGTATTTACCGCCAACTGTCAATACTCCGAGATGCTATCCCGGTTCAAAGGATCCGCGTTGTCCTCAAGTTACAACACCATCTCCGACAAGGACTACAAGACCGTCATGCTTCCCAGGATCATCAGATCCAAGGTGCCCACAGACAACAACTACCTCAAAATGTTACCCGGGATCTCAGGATCCTAGGTGTCCTAAGGTTACAACTCAACGACCAGCAACAACTCCTGAGCCTGAGTGCTATCCTGGGTCCCTGGATCCGCGGTGCAAACAAACTTCTCTGACTCCAGCAAATTGCTACCCGGGATCTCAGGATCCAAATTGTCATAAAGTCACAACTCAACGACCAGTAACAACTCTTGAGCCTGAGTGTTATCCAGGTTCTCAGAATCCGCGATGTCCTCAAACCACTAAGCCTCCAACCAACTGCTATCCAGGATCACCTGACCAAAGGTGTCCTAAAACACCAACAACACCAAAACCCGAATGTTCTCCCGGCTCAACCGACAGAAACTGTCAACCACCGACGTATTTACCGCCAACTGTCAATACTCCGAAATGCTATCCCAGTTCAAAGGATCCGCGTTGTCCTCAAGTTACAACACCAACTCCGACAAGGCCTACAAGACCGTCATGCTTCCCAGGATCATCAGATCCAAGGTGCCCACAGACAACAACTACCTCAAAATGTTACCCGGGATCTCAGGATCCTAGGTGTCCTAAGGTTACAACTCAACGACCAGCAACAACTCCTGAGCCTGAGTGCTATCCTGAGTCCCTGGATCCGCGATGCAAACAAACTTCTCTGGCTCCAGCAAATTGCTACCCGGGATCTCAGGATCCAAGTTGTCCTAAGGTTACAACTCAACGACCAGTAACAACTCTTGAGCCTGAGTGTTCTCCAGGTTCCCAAAATCCGCAATGCTCTCAAACCTCTAAGCCTTCAGCTAACTGCTATCCAGGATCGCCTGATTCAAGGTGTCCTAAAACACCAACAACACCAAAACCTGGATGTCCTCCCGGCTCAACCGATAAAAACTGTCAGCCACCGACCTATTTACCGCCAACTGTCAATACTCCGAAATGCTATCCCGGTTCAAAGGATCCGCGTTGTCCTCAAGTTACAACACCAACTACGACAAGGCCTACAAGACCGTCATGCTTCCCAGGATCATCAGATCCAAGGTGTCCACAGACAACAACTGCTTCAAAATGCTACCCGGGATCTCAGGATCCCAAGTGTCCTAAGGTTACAACTCAACGACCAGTAACAACTCCTGAGCCTGAGTGCTATCCCGGTTCCCTGGATCTGCGATGCCCTCACACTACAGCGTTTCCAGTGAACTGCTACCCGGGATCTCAGGATCCTAGATGTCCTAAGGTTACAACTCAACGACCAGTAACAACTCCTGAGCCTGAGTGTTATCCAGGTTCCCAGAATCCGCGATGCCCTCAAGCCACCAAGCCTTCAGCCAACTGCTATCCAGGATCGCCTGACCCAAGGTGTCCTAAAACACCAACAATACCAAAACCTGGATGTCTTCCCGGCTCAACCGATAAAAACTGTCAGCCACCGACGTATTTACCGCCAACTGTCAATACTCCGAAATGCTATCCCGGTTCAAAGGATCCGCGTTGTCCTCAAGTTACAACACCAACTCCGACAAGGCCTACAAGACCGTCATGCTTCCCAGGATCATCAGATCCAAGGTGCCCACAGACAACAACTGCTTCAAAATGCTACCCGGGATCTCAGGATCCCAGGTGTCCTAAGGTTACAACTCAACGACCAGTAACAACTCCTGAGCCTGAGTGCTATCCCGGTTCCCTGGATCTGCGATGCCTTCAAACTACTGCGTCTCCAGTGAATTGCTACCCGGGATCTCAGGATCCTAGATGTCCTAAGGTTACAACTCAACGACCAGTAACAACTCCTGAGCCTGAGTGTTATCCAGGTTCCCAGAATCCGCGATGCCCTCAAGCCACCAAGCCTTCAGCCAACTGCTACCCAGGATCGCCTGACCCAAGGTGTCCTAAGACACCAACAACACTAAAACCTGGATGTCCTCCCGGCTCAACTGATAAAAACTGTCAGCCACCGACCTATTTACCGCCAACTGTCAATACTCCGAAATGCTATCCCGGTTCAAAGGATCCGCGTTGTCCTCAAGTTACAACACCGACTCCCACAAATCCTACAAGACCATCATGCTTCCCAGGATCAACAGATCCAAGGTGCCCACAGACAACAACTACCTCAAAATGCTTGCCGGGATCTCAGGATCCTAGGTGTCCTAAGGTTACAACTCAACGACCAGTAACAACGCCTGAGCCTGAGTGTTATTCAGGTTCTCAGAATCCGCGATGCCCTCAAGCCACCAAGCCTTCAGCCAACTGCTACCCAGGATCGCCTGACCCAAGGTGTCCTAAAACACCAACAACACCAAAAACTGGATGTTCTCCCGGTTCAACCGACAAAAACTGTCAGCCACCGACGTATTTACCGCCAACTGTCAATACTCCGAGATGCTATCCCGGTTCAAAGGATCCGCGTTGTCCTCAAGTTACAACACCATCTCCGACAAGGCCTACAAGACCGTCATGCTTCCCAGGATCATCAGATCCAAGGTGCCCACAGACAACATTTACCTCAAAATGCTACCCGGGATCTCAGGATCCTAGCTGTCCTAACGTTACAACTCAACAACCAGTAACAACTCTTGAGCCTGAGTGTTACCCAGGTTCTCAGAATCCGCAATGCCCTCAAACCGCTAAGCCTCCAGCCAACTGCTATCCAGGTTCGCCTGACCCAAGGTGTCCTAAAACTCCAACCGCACCAACTCCAACAAAGCCTACTAGACCGCCATGCTTTCCAGGTTCAACAGATCCAAGGTGCCCACAAACAACAACTGCTCCAAAATGCTACCCGGGATCTCAGGATCCAAGGTGTCCTAAGGTTACAACTCAACGACCAGTAACAACTCTTGAGCCTGAGTGTTATCCAGGTTCACAGAATCCGCGATGTCCTCAAACCACTAAGCCTCCAGCCAACTGCTATCCAGGATCCCCTGACCCAAGGTGTCCTAAGGTACCTACAACACCAAAACCTGGGTGTTCTCCCGGTTCAACCGACAAAAACTGTCAGCCACCGACGTATTTACCACCAACTGTCAATACTCCAAAATGCTATCCTGGTTCGAAAGATCCGCGTTGCCCTCAAGTTACAACACCAACTTCCACAAATCCTACAAGACCGTCATGCTTCCCAGGATCATCAGATCCAAGGTGTCCGCAAACAACCACTTCAGCCGCTGTGCCCACTGATACCTCACTTTGTTATCCCGGTTCTCCAGATATAAAATGTGGACAATCTTTTCAAACAACGACCCCATCTTACTGCTTCCCTGGCTCCCTAGATCCGCGTTGTCCTGATACTGGCTATAAAGGTACAAGTCGAGTTCCGGCAACGTATCTTCCTCCATTCGAAAACCCCGGTCATGATAGAACTGTTCGTAAAACAAAACAGACAACGCTTTTTGATGAAATAAATAGGCTCTCATTTAGCGCGAACAATATATTTGAAGATGACGAAGAGTCCTTAGATATAGATGACATTGAAAGTCGAAGCAAAAGGGAAACGAAAGATTTCACCAGAGAAGCAGATGATCTTAGTCTTGATTCGGAGTCTGATCTACTTCAACGCAAAGTTCTGAAGCGAAACAGCCCACCTCAAAAACAAATAATAACGATCACTCTTAATCTCAAAGGACTAAGCTTTGACGAATAACTTTAATTAGAGTTCCTTTTAAAATACAACATACAATACTCATGCTCGTAATTAATTCAAATAAGCTGCGCATAATCAGCAGGTCGCTTAACAATTAACCAGAGCTACAGCTTTGCTATAATATTTTATTTTGTAGTTAATCAATCAAATGTATATATTCGTGTATCAAACTAAATTTAGCTTTACAAAAAAGCAGCGATAAAAAAAAAAAAAGTAGCGCCTAAATACATACCGACTCAACAATAAGATGGATAGAAACAGAAAAGAGTACTGCTTATAATAAGCTTGTCGGTTCCAAGTGTCATAAGTGTTGCATCTATTAACTTTATTATATATTTTATATTTTATATTATGTATTTACTTTAATAGTCTTAAGAGTTAAATAAATTGTTACATAAGAGTTGCTCACGAACGCTCTAAATACAATTACAAAATAACTAGTTGCGTTTTTGTCGCAGAAATATAACGGTTTTTTACTCAGTTAAATTTAAAATCTCGTTGGAATGTTGGGTCACGAAAATATGGTAATCTCGGAAAATCTTAAATGAAGAAGAAAAATTTTATCCTAAGCTCGTTATTATTGAGTTTGTAATTCTTTTTTCAAAGCTTATCCGTAATCTTTCAAGAAAATTCTTTAAAAAAGCTGAAATTTTTATTGTTTTTATTCTCTTTAAACTGGAGAATGTTCTTTCCGGAGTTAATGTTTATACCGGCAGTGTAGCTATAACCAAATATATGTATTGAGAAAGCTTTCTTCGGAGCAGCTATCGAGCGCTTCCAATGAATTCTTTGAGATAGTATTGTAACGTCCGCTTAGTTCGCAAAATAAAACTTCACCTTTCAAATTATTTCTATCACTTTTATTCAGTATCTATACTTAATTCGATCTCAACTCGACTTTTGCACTATCACTTGTATACAACAATTTACTCTTAACTTTATCACTCTATAATCAAAACTGACTGCTCGTTGCGTCAGCGGTCCTATTTATATAGAACAACACTCATCTAGAGCGTTCCAGTTTCTTCTCCATGGTTTCCACATTTGCTGTCAAGCATCTCTACACTCACACACACTGGCTTACAAGCAATGCATGTCATTTTACCATTCCATTATAGTGTTGCCAGTTGTGTTTTCGGTTAAACGTTTTCGATTAGGAAATTGGTATAAATGTTGGGTGTTCATTACACTGCCCCCTCCTTAAGATTGTTCGTCCCGAATAATTCCATCTGCAGCCTCGCCACTATATCGATGCAGCCGGTCACAATGAACTACTTTTAACTTGCCTCTTAATCCTCTTTGGATGCGGTAAACCACGTCGTTAATCCTCGTGACAACAGTATAAGGACCTTCCCAGTTCTGCTGAAGTTTCGGTGACAATCCCTTTTGACGATGAGGATTATAAAGCCACACACGATCTCCTGCTTGGAATCCTGACGTTGTCGCTTTTGTGTCGTACCGTGTCTTCATCCGGTCGCTGTAGGTTTTCATCCGTTCCCTTGTTCTTTTGTGGATGTCAGCGAGTCTCTCCTTGAGGTCGTCCACATACTCGTTCGTGTCCTGTGGCTCCTCTGTGGGGCATCCAAATTTTAGTTCGCTGGGCAGCCGCATGGTTTTCCCGAACAGGATGTCAGATGGTGTTTGTCCTGTCGAGCTATGTACTGCACTTCTATAGGCCATCAGGAATAGCGGTACGTGCCTATCCCAGTCTCTTTGGTAGTCGCCTACGACCTTGGTGAGGTGTTCTTTCAAGGTCCGGTTGAATCTTTCAACCATCCCATCAGATTGTGGATGAAGCGGTGTGGTTCTCGTTTTCTTAATGCCAAGTAGTCCGCACACTCCTTGGAAGATGTTTGACTCAAAGTTCCTCCCTTGATCGGAATGGAGTTCCATAGGCACACCAAACCTACTCACCCAGTTGAACACAATCTGGTCGACCACCGTTTTGGCTTCTTGATTTGGGATGGCATACGCCTCAGGCCATTTGCTAAAATAGTCCATTACAACCAGAATGTACTTGTTTCCAGCGTTGGTCTCTGGAAAAGGCCCAGCCACATCTACTGCAATCCTCTCAAAAGGCGATCCAACGTTGTACTGATGCATCTTACCTTGAATCTTCCTACCATGTCCTTTGGTTGCAGCACACTTGTCACATGTTCGGCACCACTTCTCCACGTCATCTCTAGCATGTAACCAGTAGAACCGATGTCGCACCTTCTCCAGTGTTTTGTTAACTCCCAGGTGACCTCCAGAAGGTCCGTCGTGCATCTCCCGAAGAACTTCACTGACTTTCGATTGCGGTACGATCAGCTGCATCACATATGATTTACCGTCAGCGGCCTCCCATCTTCGCCTGAGGACACCTTCTTGCACATATAGTGAGTCCCACTGTGCCCAATAGGCTTTGAGAACTGGACTCCTGTCAGAAATGTCTCCCCATTCAGGTTTCTCTTCATTTTCTTTCCATGCGAGAATGGGTTCGATATCTGGATCCTCCTGTTGAGCGGTCCTCACTTCCTCATTGCTCCATCCGCATATGGGGTCAGCTCTTAGTCGCTGAGCGGTAATATTTTCTTTGTTTTCTTGTCGCCTACAATGCTTGCAATCCTCTTTGCAAGGTCTTCGGGACAATGCGTCGGCGTTTGAGTGCAGCTTTCCTCTGCGGTGTTGAATCTGGTAATCATAAGTCTGCAGTCTTTCTATCCACCTTGCAACTTGACCTTCTGGATTTTTGAAGTTCAACAGCCAGTTCAGAGCACCATGGTCTGTCCGCAGAAGGAATTTCTGTCCATAGATGTACTTATGGAAGTGCTTTGTTGCCAAGATAAGAGCTAGCAGCTCCCTTCTGGTCACGCAGTAGTTTCTTTCAGGCTTCGAGAGGACCTTACTGTAATATGCCACCACTTTCTCTTCGCCATCATGCACTTGGGATTTTTTTTTTTTTTTTTGTTGGAGGTTTTTAAAATACCAGCTGGAGCACTCAGACCTAAATACCGGTCCATTGTACTACCAGATAGCAACCTTCTATTTGTTATAGCTTTCCAGGTGTTCGGAGAAAAGCCAAAAGACGCTGCCATGGTAAGGAGCCTAAGTTACCAGCTCTCACCATGTCTGCGCCGAGTATCTGTAACCTCATGCGAGAAAAAGCAGGACATTCACAGAGGAAGTGCTCTGCGGTGTCCTCATCTTCTCCACAAGATTCACAGAGTGTGGTATCACTTAAGCCTAACACGTTTAAATGCTTTGCAAAAGAGAAGTGCCCGCTGGCAACGCCAATAAGTTTTCTAAAAAATGTTGCAGTCTTCTTACTAACGTTGGGGAGCATACGCTTGGTCTGTCTGCATCCAATGGAAGCATGCCATCTACGGTTGTGCTCTTCACAGATCCAATCGTTGATTGAAGCCCTCACTGAGGACGCTGGCAGACCTAGCGACGGTTCAGGTCCTGAGAAAGCTGTCTGAGATCCCTGCCTAGCGAGTTCATCGGCGATCTCATTTCCTGTTATGCCGTGATGGCCTGGAACCCAAATGAGACTCAAGGAATTTAATCTTCCGATCGCATTCAGAGAACTCTTGCATTCCTGGATCACTTTCGAAGTGGTTAGAGGGTTGAGAAGGGCCTTAAGCACAGCTTGGCTGTCGCTGCAAACAAAGATACTTCTCCCCGTCCATCCATTGTTCGTTACGTGGCTCAAGGCCAATAGGATAGCATAAGCCTCCGCTTGGAAAACGGAAGCGTATGATCCCAAAGATGAGTGCAGTCGTATGTCGTCGTTCTCAACAAAGGCACCAGCACCAGAACCCTCGTCGGTTTTGGAGCCATCTGTGAAGATACGATAACAGTTCTTTCCAGGCTCAGATTCTGGAGCGAACCAGTCCTGAACCGAAGGAAAGTTGACTGAGTAATTTTGACGCAGTTTGAGCCTTGGGATCATCGTGTCAGACGGCATATCCATTAGACGTGAGTCAAAAGATATGCTGCTTGCGAGTTCCTCAAAGCTCCAGTGCGAATTGTGCCAGAGACCACATCGCTTTAAACGAGAAATGGTCTTGAGAGTACACCCCATGATGTAGGTATCAAGGGGAGGAAGATTCAACAGTGCGTCGAGAGCAGCTCCCGGTGTGCTAGGGAAGGCCCCCGTAACACCCAGACAAATTGTTCTTTGAAGTTTGGCAAACGAGGCAATAACGTATTTACGCGAGAGCTTATTCCACCAAACAACTGACGCATAGGAGATGATTGGTCTTATCATAGCCGTATAGATCCAAAGGACCTTTTTCGGTGAAAGACCCCATGTCTTGCCAAAGGCTCCTTTACATTGCCAGAAAACTGACAGTGCTTTAGTAGTTTTAGACTCGACATGTTTCGACCAAAGAAGTTTGTTATCCAGGATTACTCCAAGATGCTTGACTTCTTTTGAAAAGGGGATGTTGACGCCTTTAAGCGTAAGTTGGGTCAGACCAGTCAATTTTCTACGTCTCGTGAAGAGAACAACCTCGGTTTTAAGAGGATTGACGGAGAGACCGTTTCTAACACACCAGGTGTCAATCATACAAAGCGCAGCCTGTGCTCGGGAACAGACAGCTTGGAGGCTGGAACCAACCGAGAGCACGGCGACGTCGACTGCATATGCTTGGGCATGAACGTTAGAACCATTGAGCATTACAAGTAGAGAGTCGATCAACATGCACCACAGAAGAGGAGATAAAACGCCACCTTGTGGACAGCCCTTATTTACTCCCGTTGCAACATATTGTCCACAGTCCGCCTCAGCGATTACGGTTCTCTTCATTAGCATTGCTTTAATCCACAACACTAATGACTCGTCCACACCGTGTTCTCTGGCAGCATTGCACATACCATCGAAGCTAGCATTGTCAAAAGCACCTTGAATGTCGATGAAAATGCCTACCGCAAATTCTTTCCTGTCAAGCGCGCATTCAATCCTGCTAACAAGATTTTGAAGTGCGGTCTCGCAAGATTTTCCTCTTTGGTAAGCATGTTGCATCTGAGGCAGAGGGTGTAATTGGAGTGAGGTTTTACGAATGTAAATCTCAACCATTCTTTCCAGCGTCTTAAGCAGGAAGGAGGTAAGACTAATGGGTCTAAAGCTCTTGGCGAGTGAGTAGTCTTGTTTACCAATTTTTGGTATGAAGGCGACTCTAACACTCTGCCATGGAGTTGGTATATACGCTAGGGCTAAACTACCAGTGAAAATATTTTTCAAAGTAGGAAGCAAAAGGTTTATACTTTCCTGCAACATAGCTGGGTAAACACCGTCAGTGCCAGGTGACTTGAAACTGTCAAAATATGCCACGGCATATTTGATGGCTTCGTCGGTAACAACTAACGATGACGTGTACCAGCTAAGTCGAGTGGATTTATCGGATTCACCTGATCTAAGGGAAATAGATTGCTGTGGTCCGATTGATATCTGGTTTCCTGGAAAATGATTTCCTGAGCGTTTCTAGTTTGTTTACCTTGCTCCTTTTAAGGGCTTTAGTAAGTCGACTAGTTTCACTGAGTGTTTCTATACTTTCACAGAATTCTTTGTAAGAGGCATTCTTTGATCTTCGAATTAACCTTTTAAATTCCTTCTGTTTAGATCGATACAGGTTCCAGTCGACATCTGATTTGGTCTTGAGGGACCTATTCAGAATACTTCTGGTTTCCCTGCGAAGTTTCTGTAGTTCACTGTTCCACCACGGAACCATAGATCTACTAGGTAATTGTCTAGCTGGACATGCCAGCTCGAAGCTACTTGTAAGGGCACAATTCACTTCTAGAACTGCATCTTCCACTTTTTGTGATGTTGAGAGCTTAGGTAGAGTTTTGACGAAATTACCGAGCTCATCGTTGAAAAGTGTCCAGTTAGTTTTTCTGGGATTTCTTGTAACTAAAGGAGTGGGAACCACATTTGCTACATGGAATTGAATGTATCTGTGGTCTGAGAGTGACACGTCCAGCAACACTTTCCAGTTGGTAATCTCCTTGGCATATCTGTTAGATAGTGTCAAGTCAATTACGTCCTGTCGTATAGCCGTAACAAAAGTTGGCGTATTACCAACATTGTTAATGTCTAAGTCAGAAGACAGAATGTAACTAAGAAGATGGTTGCCTCTCATGTTGCACTTGACGCTGCCCCAAACTATGTTTTGAGCGTTAGCATCACAGCACATGATAAGCACCAACTTCCGGTTTTCACAAAACTCCACCAAATCCACAACCTGTCTTGAGGGAGGGGGTAGAATGGAGTTCCAGGGAAAGTAAACTGACGCAACGACGAAAGTTTTCCACTCACCGTTCGTTTCGTAGTTTATCATAGCCGCAACCAGGTCTTGACCACAGAAGTGATCAAGTTTAGTTGCTGCAAAAGAGCTCGGTATGATGAGACAGGTCCGGGGTAAGTCAGACCGTTCGTCATAGAGAATATTGAACCCTCGTAGCCCTCCAAGACCAAGAACTCGGCCCTTCCAGGCCCATGGCTCTTGGATTGCTACGAGATGAGTTTTTGTATTCAACACGGAAAGCCTGCTACATAGGAGTGCAGTAGCTGCCTTAGAATGTTGAAGGTTGATTTGATTTATTATCATTGCTCTTGGATAGTACCGCCCCGATTCCAACGTTGCTTGCATCTGCGTCGATGATGAATGTTTTGCCAGGTGTTGGATGTGCCAGTACTGGAGCGTTACAGAGGAAGTATTTGAGTTCCTGAAAAGATTTTTCACACTCACCTGACCATTTGAACTGCTTCCCTTTTTCGGTGAGCTGATGCAAACTTTTTGCAACTCCAGCAAAGTTCTTAACAAAACGTCGGTAATATGCGGCAAGACCAAGAAAGCTTCGGAGTTGATGTTTGTCCTGTGGTGTTGGCCAATTTTTGACGGAGTCAACTTTTTCAGGATCAGTCTTCACTCCTTGGGAAGAGATGATGTGTCCCAAATACTTAACTTCGGTTTTGAAAAGTGCACATTTTTCTGGATTCAGTTTAAGGTTAGCCTCTCGAAGTCTCTGAAACACGGCTTTTAGATTCTTGCAATGTTGGTCAAATGTTTTCCCGTAAACAATGACATCGTCCAAGTAGACAAGGCACGCTTTCCACGTCAGTCCTTGAAGAACGCACTCCATCAAACGCTCGAATGTTGCCGGAGCGTTGCATAGCCCAAACGGCATAACTTTGAACTGCCAGAGCCCATTACCTGTAGAAAACGCCGTCTTTTCCCGATCATCTGGGTGGATGTCAACTTGCCAGTATCCACTTTTCAAGTCCAGCGTCGAGAACCACTGGGCTCCCTCCATGGCATCCAGGGTATCACTGATTCTGGGCAGGGGATAGCTGTCCTTTTTAGTCACATCATTCAGCCTTCGGTAGTCCACACAAAAACGAGTGCTTCCGTCTTTCTTTTTCACTAGCACCACTGGTGACGCCCAAGGACTTTTGGAGTTTTCGATAAGACCGTACTTCTTCATTGTTGTTATCATTTCCTCAACCTCACCTTGTTTGGCCAGTGGAAGGCGTCTTGCGAGTTGACGAATCGGTCTTGCATCTCCTGTGTTGATGCGATGCTGCACCAACTGTGTCCTACCATATTGTCCCTTTTGCGATGCGAAGATGTCAGTGTACTCTTGTAGGAGATTTTCAGCCATCCTTGTTTGTTGGTGATCAAGGTTGGATGAATTCAGTATTTTAGCTCTGATGGTTTTGAGCTCCTCCGGAGTTAACGTTTTTCTCGGGGCCTCGTCTGTGATCTTCGTAATTGCTGCAACCGATTCGCAACGTCCAACGACTTCTCCTTTCTTCAACCTTACATCGTAAGGTCTGGTGTTTAGTAATCGTACGGGGACCATTTTGTTTTTCGGTGCTACCAGTGTTTTCCCAATGATGACGCTTTGGGAGGAACACTCTGGGTCTGGTTCCACCATGAGGTATCGAAGGCTTCCAAACTCACCTTCAAGTTTTGTCCAAACGAACACTTCAGAAGAAGGAGGCAGGATCAAATCTTCCGTGATGACAGTCCTCAGTGTTGACGTATTTTCATTCGAATAGGTCATTGGAATTTCTTTATTTTGGTATTTCAAAACTTGATTACCGATGTCCAAAATAACTCCGTGCTGTTTCATATAGTCGATTCCAATGATGCACTCGTCACATATATCTGCCACCAGGAATTGATGAGTAAACACTAGATCAGCCAGTCGGATCTTAAGACACACTTCTCCATATACTCTTGCTGTTTCTCCCGTTGCGGTTCTTAGACAGTAGCTATTGGTGTTATGAAGCCACGTTGTCTTTACCAGGTCTCGACGTACTATGGATGCTGTGGCACCGGTGTCGATGGTAGCCACATGTTTGTTCCCGTTAATAGTAGTCTCCACAGTCAGACTTTTGTTGTCTCGTTTGGTCTGGGAGACCTGGATGGTGGTTCTGGGGCCATCGATACAAGAAACCAGCCTCTGCCCCTCGAAGTTGGTTCTTACTCGTTTCCCTGATGGGAAACTGATTGATAAGCAACGCTGGTGTTGTTGTTACCTTGCTCTGGGTTGGATCTCTTGCTTCCACAATGTTGACAACCTGCTTTATTTGGTGGTAGTCGGCATTGACGCTGTAAGTGCCCGGTCTTGTTGCAGTTCCAACATCTTGCAAGTCCGCTCCGCTGGTTCTTTTGTATTTCAGCTCTTTGGCACGAGCATTCTTCGACTATGGCTTCTCTAAGTCGATGTACTCCATGAGAAGCCTGTTCTGCTGCTTCAATTGTCAATGCGATTGCTAAAGTTTCAGAAAGAGTACGTGTTCTAGCAGTTCGCACAGACCTCTGAAGATGTATATCAGAAATGGCACGAACGAAGGACTCAACAGCAAGCTGGTTGATGATTTCTTCTCCAGCATCCGGGTATGCCAGGTGCACCAATCTTTCGACGTCTGCTTGGAGTTGCTGTAGACTTTCACCCCTTTTCTGGACTCTGTTATTGAGTTGGACTCGGAAGACTTCTTTCAAGTGGCTATCTCCAAAGCGTTTATCTATAGCTGCCACGAGAGAGCTGAAATCGCCGCTCTTACCAGCTGGAACTGTTTGAAGTAATTCAGCTGCTGGTCCTCTAAGAGCAAGAGTCAGTGCAATGTACTTGTCTTCGTCATCCCAGCCATTTGTTGTCGCGGCTGCCTCAAATTGTCTCTTGTAGACTGACCAAGAAGACTGTCCATCAAATGTTGGCGGTTTCATCTCCTTTTTCTTTGCAGACTCTCCATTAGATTCTAGAATTTTGATTTTCCGGATCTGGTCCAATTCCTTGGTCAGAACAGAGTACTGTTTATCACATCGGCTTTCTACGATTTCAAAACGATTCTCTACAACAGAAAGCTGTTTTTCCATACCTTCAACGCGTTCGTCAAGGGCAAACACATTTTTTTCAATGTTGCCCAATTTGCCTTCTAGAATGTTTTTCTGACCTTCCAAGACATTCTGTTGCGCCTCAAGTCTTTCGAGAATATTCTGTTGTTCCTTCTTTCGCTCGTTTCGTTCCTCTTCCAGATTCTTTTGTTGTACTTCGAGTCTTTCGAGAACATTCTGCTGTTCCTTCTTTTGCTCGTTTCGTTGTGCTAACAAAAGTTTCATCATACTAGAAAAATCTACATTTTCACTTACTTCCTCTTCTTCCACTTCTGTTTCAAAAACAAAAGTGTTCACGTCTTCCCCTTGCTGTTCCACATAGTTACGCAAGCGCAGGACGAGCTCATTTTTCGATCCCGCTCTAGAAAGATTTCGCTTACCTAACTCACTTTTAAGCTCAATGCAAGTGAGCTCTTCTAACAACTTACCCATTTTCGCTGTATATAATTATTATTTTTCTTTTTACTTTTTTTTTTTTTTACATTTTACAAGTCAAATAAGTTTTATTTACACTTCTGACACCAATGTAACGTGCGCTTAGTTCGCAAAATAAAACTTCACCTTTCAAATTATTTCTATCACTTTTATTCAGTATCTATACTTAATTCGATCTCAACTCGACTTTTGCACTATCACTTGTATACAACAATTTACTCTTAACTTTATCACTCTATAATCAAAACTGACTGCTCGTTGCGTCAGCGGTCCTATTTATATAGAACAACACTCATCTAGAGCGTTCCAGTTTCTTCTCCATGGTTTCCACATTTGCTGTCAAGCATCTCTACACTCACACACACTGGCTTACAAGCAATGCCTGTCATTTTACCATTCCATTATAGTGTTGTCAGTTGTGTTTTCGGTTAAACGTTTTCGATTAGGAAATTGGTATAAATGTTGGGTGTTCATTACAGTATTATTTCTTCGGATCAAATATCTCTCCCAAGTTCTTAATTCTTCTAAGGCCGCGTTTCCATTTGCAAGAAAACTTCTGCAAGAAATGTCTGACAGTCTGTCCGACAGTGACTTGCAAGTGGAAACTGAGAAGCAAGTTCGATCGCGACAGTTCTTGCATAACTTCTTGCGAGTATTTGCGAGTGCAATAAATTGCAGGTTGAAACAGGTTTGCATTGACTTGCGACAGTTCTTGCAGCTTACCGGAATAGTTTCGTATATATTGCACTCGCGGCTGGTTGGTTTTTGTTTACAATAAAAAATGAGCCCAAAAGGAAAACGTGAATGGTCTCGCGAAGAAACAATACGATTAATTGTGTTGATCAAAATCAGAACCCCTTATATCCACTTTAAAAAAAAAATGACTTAGGTATGAGGTTTTGTTGGTATCATTCAAACACAATCGAAGGACCCAAGTTTCAATCTCAAATCTCATTTTATGCCATAGAAATCAGACCAAAAAAAGTGTAGTTAATTTCAAACCCCATTTTATCCACTACAGTTTTTGTTTCAAAATCCATTATATCCAAATTTTTTTTTTCGCATCAAAATCCATGCAAAATATATCTTTAATTATAAACTTGAAATTCAAAAACCCTTCTATATTATATTCACGAAGGAATATTGAAAAGAATATTAATATTAAGTTTTCTTTACTTTTTTCTTATCAGAGTACCGTTGTGACCCATCCCTGTATGAGTAGTTTTTATGAGGGAAATTCATAGTTATTGTCATACCGGGAAATTCACCAAAACTGTATCACTGTTGTTCATTTAGGATATGAAAGTTGACCCTTATTCGACTGGAAATATTCTTGGATTGAGTTTTTTGGCCCACTGGTACCTGGCATTTAAAATTTAATGAATCTAAGAAATTCATTTTATCTAGCGACAATAGTGGGTTTGTTTAAGTCCGTGGTGAAAAATACTACTTATCCGACATAGGAGCTTCTAGATCGCTAAAAGAAGAAAACAAATTTCAAGGATGGATCCATTAATAATAGGGGAGTGCAACTTAAAGAGGAAAAGCTAAGGGATGTGTTCAATTTCCTAACCAAGCACTATGGGGAAGATTGGAGGTCCATTAAAGAACTTAAATTTTATAAAAATATCGTGGAAGGCAGTGGTTTATGCATGTATTGGAAAATGGCGATCCTTTATGTGAACATCAGCCAGTTTTTGATGAATTTCGTGTTTGATCAAATTTTTAATTTCTAATTCTAACACGCAGTGCTTATTACCTTCAGCTTTTCATATTCGCTTCCAAATTCACGTCTCTGCTCTTCGAATGTGGAACTGGAACGGTTGCGTATGATAAGCTCATTGAATTCTGACCTTGACAGCATTGTTACATGGGGTAATAAAAGCCGAGTAGGATTCAATGCTTCAAAAACTCAATGCTGTCTCCTGTCGTTGAAGCTAAGCATTCCCCTATTGCCATTATCCATGAATGGTACCTGCATCCAAGAAACCGGAAAGCTGTCAGTACGTGGTATGTCTGTAAACGATGATCTTCGTTGGAACAACCACATATTTGAAGTCGAAAAAACGCTGCTAAATGCTTAGGTTTCTTGAGACGATGCACGAAGTTCTTCACCCCTTATGATCTAGCTACAATTTATAGGGCCTTCATCCGCCTAAAACTGGAGTATAGCTTCCATATCTTGTGCTCCACTAACATCTCTGCGCCCACTTGATAAGGTACAAAATAGAGCGTTAAAATTGATAGGTGATAGTTCAATAGTAGAATCGATTGATTCTCTTGGACATCGTCGAAATGTCACCTGTCCCCCTCTCTTTTAGCGCTTTTTTCACAAACAGTCCTCCTGTGAAATAGCCAGTTGCATTAATCCCCTGAAACAATTTAGCCGCAACACCCGCCTCGGAACACCCTAGGAATGCTAATCAGTATTGCCTTGAGCCCAACTTCTGCCGTACAGTCAAGTATAGAGATTCATATTTTAGTCGCACCACCCGAATGTGGAATGCTTTACCTGGCCCTGTTTTTCCCCTGCATTACGATTCACAGGGAGCCAAGAGCAACGTGCATCGGTGTCCCCTTTCAAATCCTCTCCTATTTTCCAAAATGCTCGCACTACTACTATAACATTATAATGGTAGTCATAACCCATTAATGTGCGCGGTAATTATAAAAAAAAATACATAAATTGTTGTACTTTTTACTTAAAATAAAAAAAAATAAAAATTAACTTTTGCCTTCTTAAAATTAAGTTTTTCAAGTTTTCAATTGCTACACTTTTTTATTTTAATCTGAAATCTAGAGGTAATTTTCAAAACCCGTTATATCCATATTTCTTTTTAGTACCACTTAAAAACCAGAACCCACCGATCACTATTTCTATAATCAAACTGTGAGGAGTTCCAATTTGAACAGTCCTGCAAAAAAAAAGTGATAAAACAATGTCTTGTTTGGAAGATACAAGTTTTTCTCGATTTACTCGAAATCTCTAAAAGTGGATAAAATGGGTTTTGATTCTGATCCACACAATTGAAAGTTACGAATGTAATCCGTGTTTATGGAATAACCGGCACGAAGATTATAAAAATCGAATAAAGAAAAATTCAATTCTTAATAAGATCGCGGAAGAGTTCCTCACAAATGAGAATTAAGTGTCTCGGAAGCTCCGTAATTTAAGGAGCCAGTGGCAAAATGAATTAAAAAAAATGAAAATAAAGAAAAGTGGAAGTGGCCAGGATGAACTGTATAAATCAAGCTGGTGTTATTTCGAGGCTCTTAACTTTTTAGACGTTGGCAGAGCACCTTGTACTGATACACTGGTATGTAGTAAATAAGTATTTATTGTATTCTAAGCAGAATTATATTGATATCTTTTCTTATTATACTTATATTCAATATACTGTAACGTGCGCTTGGTTCGCAAAATAAAACTTCACCTTTCAAATTATTTCTATCACTTTTATTCAGTATCTATACTTTATTCGAACTCAACTCTTCTAGAGCGTTCCAGTTTCTTCTCCATGGTTTCCACATTTGCTGTCAAAAATCTCTACACTCACACACACTGGCTTACAAGCAATGCCTGTCATTTTATACCATTCCATTATAGTGTTGCCAGTTGTGTTTTCGGTTAAACGTTTTCGATTAGGAAATTGGTATAAATGTTGGGTGTTCATTACACTGCCCCCTCCTTAAGATTGTTCGTCCCGAATAATTCCATCTGCAGCCTCGCCACTATATCGATGCAGCCGGTCACAATGAACTACTTTTAACTTGCCTCTTAATCCTCTTTGGATGCGGTAAACCACGTCGTTAATCCTCGTGACAACAGTATAAGGACCTTCCCAGTTCTGCTGAAGTTTCGGTGACAATCCCTTTTGACGATGAGGATTATAAAGCCACACACGATCTCCTGCTTGGAATCCTGCCGTTGTCGCTTTTGTGTCGTACCGTGTCTTCATCCGGTCGCTGTAGGTTTTCATCCGTTCCCTTGTTCTTTTATGGATGTCAGCGAGTCTCTCCTTGAGGTCATCCACATACTCGTTCGTGTCCTGTGGCTCCTCTGTGGGGCATCCAAATTTAAGTTCGCTGGGCAGCCGCATGGTTTTCCCGAACAGGATGTCAGATGGTGTTTGTCCTGTCGAGCTATGTACTGCACTTCTATAGGCCATCAGGAATAGCGGTACGTGCCTATCCCAGTCTCTTTGGTAGTCGCCTACGACCTTGGTGAGGTGTTCTTTCAAGGTCCGGTTGAATCTTTCAACCATCCCATCAGATTGTGGATGAAGCGGTGTGGTTCTGGTCTTCTTGATGCCAAGTAGTCCGCACACTCCTTGGAAGATGTTTGACTCGAAGTTCCTCCCTTGGTCGGAATGGAGTTCCATAGGTACGCCAAACCTACTTACCCAGTTAAACACAATCTGGTCGACCACCGTTTTGGCTTCTTGATTTGGGATGGCATAAGCCTCAGGCCATTTGCTAAAATAGTCCATTACAACCAGAATGTACTTGTTTCCAGCGTTGGTCTCTGGAAAAGGCCCAGCCACATCTACTGCAATCCTCTCAAAAGGCGATCCAACGTTGTACTGATGCATCTTACCTTGAATCTTCCTACCAGGTCCTTTGGTTGCAGCACACTTGTCACATGTTCGGCACCACTTCTCCACGTCATCTCTAGCATGTAACCAGTAGAACCGATGTCGCACCTTCTCCAGTGTTTTGTTAACTCCCAGGTGACCTCCAGAAGGTCCGTCGTGCATCTCCCGAAGAACTTCACTGACTTTCGATTGCGGTACGATCAGCTGCATCACATATGATTTACCGTCAGCGGCCTCCCATCTTCGCCTGAGGACACCTTCTTGCACATATAGTGAGTCCCACTGTGCCCAATAGGCTTTGAGAACTGGACTCCTGTCAGAAATGTCTCCCCATTTAGGTTTCTCTTCATTTTCTTTCCATGCGAGAATGGGTTCGATATCTGGATCCTCCTGTTGAGCGGTCCTCACTTCCTCATTGCTCCATCCGCATATGGGGTCAGCTCTTAGTCGCTGAGCGGTAATATTTTCTTTGTTTTCTTGTCGCCTACAATGCTTGCAATCCTCTTTGCAAGGTCTTCGGGACAATGCGTCGGCGTTTGAGTGCAGCTTTCCTCTGCGGTGTTGAATCTGGTAGTCATAAGTCTGCAGTCTTTCTATCCACCTTGCGACTTGACCTTCTGGATTTTTGAAGTTCAACAGCCAGTTCAGAGCACCATGGTCTGTCCGCAGAAGGAATTTCTGTCCATAGATGTACTTATGGAAGTGCTTTGTTGCCAAGATAAGAGCCAGCAGTTCCCTTCTGGTCACGCAGTAGTTTCTTTCAGGCTTCGAGAGGACCTTACTATAATATGCCACCACTTTCTCTTCGCCATCATGCACTTGGGATAGTACCGCCCCGATTCCAACGTTGCTTGCATCTGCGTCGATGATGAATGTTTTGCCAGGTGTTGGATGTGCCAGCACTGGAGCGTTACAGAGGCGGTATTTGAGTTCCTGAAAAGATTTTTCACACTCACCTGACCATTTGAACTGCTTCCCTTTTTCGGTGAGCTGATGCAAACTCTTTGCAACTCCAGCAAAGTTCTTAACGAAACGTCGGTAATATGTGGCAAGACCAAGAAAGCTTCGGAGTTGATGTTTGTCCTGTGGTGTTGGCCAATTTTTGACGGAGTCAACTTTTTCAGGATCAGTCTTCACTCCTTGGGAAGAGATGATGTGTCCCAAATACTTAACTTCGGTTTTGAAAAGTGCACATTTTTCCGGATTCAGTTTAAGGTTAGCCTCTCGAAGTCTCTGAAACACGGCTTTTAGATTCTTGCAATGTTGGTCAAATGTTTTCCCGTAAACAATGACATCGTCCAAGTAGACAAGGCACGCTTTCCACGTCAGTCCTTGAAGAACGCACTCCATCAAACGCTCGAATGTTGCCGGAGCGTTGCATAGCCCAAACGGCATAACTTTGAACTGCCAGAGCCCATTACCTGTAGAAAACGCCGTCTTTTCCCGATCATCTGGGTGGATGTCAACTTGCCAGTATCCACTCTTCAAGTCCAGCGTCGAAAACCACTGGGCTCCCTCCATAGCATCCAGGGTATCACTGATTCTCGGCAGGGGATAGCTGTCCTTTTTAGTCACATCATTCAGCCTTCGGTAGTCCACACAAAAACGAGTGCTTCCGTGTTTCTTTTTCACTAGCACCACTGGTGAAGCCCAAGGACTTTTGGAATTTTCAATAAGCCCGTCCTTCTTCATTGCTGTTATCATTTCCTCAACCTCACCTTGTTTGGCCAGTGGAAGGCGTCTTGCTGGTTGACGAATCGGTCTTGCATCTCCTGTGTTGATGCGATGCTGCACCAACTGTGTCCTACCATATTGTCCCTTTTGCGATGCGAAGATGTCAGTGTACTCTTGTAGGAGATTTTCAGCCATCCTTGTTTGTTGGTGATCAAGGTTGGATGAATACAGTATTCTAGCTCTGATGGTTTTGAGCTCCTCCGGAGTTATAGTTTTTCTCGGGGCTTCGTCTGTGATCTTCGTAATTGCTGCAACCGATTCGCAACGTCCAACGACTTCTCCTTTCTTCAACCTTACATCGTACGGTCTGGTGTTTAGTAATCGTACGGGGACCATTTTGTTTTTCGGTGCTACTAGTGTTTTCCCAATGATGACGCTTTGGGAGGAACACTCTGGGTCTGGTTCCACCATTAGGTATCGAAGGCTTCCAAACTCACCTTCCAGTTTTGTCCAAACGAACACTTCAGAAGAAGGAGGCAGAATCAGATCTTCCGTGATGACAGTCCTCAGTGTCGACGTACTCTCGTTCGAATAGGTCATTGGAAGTTCCTTATTTTGGTACTTCAAAACCTGATTACCGATGTCCAAAATAACTCCGTGCTGTTTCATAAAGTCGATTCCAATGATGCACTCGTCACATATATCTGCCACCAGGAATTGATGAGTAAACACTAGATCGGCCAGTCGGATCTTAAGACACACTTCTCCATATACTCTTGCTGCTTCTCCCGTTGCGGTTCTTAGACGGTAGCTATTGGTGTTATGAAGCCACGTCGTCTTTACCAGGTCTCGACGTACTATGGAGGCTGTGGCACCGGTGTCGATGGTAGCCACATGTTTGTTCCCGTTAATAGTAGTTTCCACAGTCAGACTTTTGTTGTCTCGTTTGGTCTGAGAGACCTGGATGGTGGTTCTGGGGCCATCGATACAAGAAACCAGCCTCTGCCTCGGCTGATACGTAACGCTGGTGTTGTTGTTACCTTGTTCTGGGTTGGATCTCTTGCTTCCACAATGTTGACAACCTGCTTTATTTGGTGGTAGTCGGCATTGACGCTGTAAGTGCCCGGTCTTGTTGCAGTTCCAACATCTTGCTAGTCCGCTCCGCTGGTTCTTTTGTATTTCAGCTCTTTGGCACGAGCACTCTTCGACTACGGCTTCTCTAAGTCGATGTACTCCATGAGAAGCTTGTTCTGCTGCTTCAATTGTCAATGCGAATGCTAAAGTTTCAGAAAGAGTACGTGTTCTAGCAGTTCGCACAGACCTCTGAAGATTTATATCCGAAATGGCACGAACGAAGGACTCAACAGCAAGCTGGTTGATGATTCCTTCTCCAGCATCCGGGTATGCCAGGTGAACCAGTCTTTCGACGTCTGCTTGGAGCTGCTGTAGACTTTCACCCCTTTTCTGGACTCTGTTATTGAGTTGGACTCGGAAGACTTCTTTCAAGTGGCTATCGCCAAAGCGTTTATCTATAGCTGCCACGAGAGAACTGAAATCGCCACCCTTACCAGCTGGAACTGTTTGAAGTAATTCAGCTGCTGGTCCTCTAAGAGCAAGAGTCAGTGCAATGTACTTGTCTTCGTCATCCCAGCCATTTGTTGTCGCGGCTGCCTCAAATTGTCTCTTGTAAACTGGCCAAGACGACTGTCCATCAAATGTTGGCGGTTTCATCTCCTTTTTCCTTGCAAACTCTCCAGCAGATTCTCGAACTTTGATTTTCCGGATCTGGTCCAATTCCTTGGTCAGAACAGAGAACTGTTTATCGCATCGGCTTTCCAAACGATTCTCTACAACAGAAAGCTGTTTTTCCACACCTTCAACGCGTTCGTCTAGGGCACATACATTTTTCTCAATGTTACCCAATTTGCCTTCTAGAATGTTTTTCTGACCTTCCAAAACATTCTGTTGCGCCTCAAGTCTTTCGAGAATATTCTGTTGTTCTTTCTTTTGCTCGTATCGTTGTTCTTCAATCAGCTTCTTTTGTTCGTTTCTTTGTGTTTCAAGTTGTTCGAGAACATTCTGCTGTTCTTTCTTTTGCTCATTTCGTTGCTCTTCCAGCTTCTTTTGTTGTACTTCGAGTCTTTCGAGAACATTCTGCTGTTCCTTCTTTTGCTCGTTTCGCTGTTCTAACAAAAGTTTCATCATACTAGAAAAATCTACACTTTCACTTACTTCCTCTTCCTCCACTTCTGTTTCAAAAACAAAAGTGTTTACGTCTTCCCCTTGCTGTTCCAAATAGTTGCGCAAGCGCAGGACGAGCTCATTTTTCGATCCCGCTCTAGAAAGATTTCGCTTACCTAACTCACTTTTAAGCTCAATGCAGTTGAGCTCTTCCAACAACTTACCCATTTTCACTGTATTTAACTTTTTTTTTTTTTTTTACACTTTACTAGTCAAATAAGTTTTATTTACACTTCTGACACCAATGTAACGTGCGCTTAGTTCGCACGTTAAAACTTCACCTTTCAAATTATTTCTATCACTTTTATTCAGTATCTATACTTTATTCGAACTCAACTCGACTATTGGACTATCACTGGTTAACAACATTTCACTCTTAACTTTATCACTCTATAATCAAAACTGACTGCTCGTTGCGTCAGCGGTCCTATTTATATAGAACAACACTCATCTAGAGCGTTCCAGTTTCTTCTCCATGGTTTCCACATTTGCTGTCAAAAATCTCTACACTCACACACACTGGCTTACAAGCAATGCCTGTCATTTTATACCATTCCATTATAGTGTTGCCAGTTGTGTTTTCGGTTAAACGTTTTCGATTAGGAAATTGGTATAAATGTTGGGTGTTCATTACAATACATTGAAACACATTTTTTTTTTATAAGTGATTAAATATGTTGATATTGCCAAGGTACTTCACCTTGCGGAGAAATAAAATACTCCTTGAATGCTTCACGAATTCGTTGCGCTTCAATTCCTGGACGATTATCGGATCCTCTTTCCAAATTTTCCAAGTTGTGTTCTGGCTGAATTTCAATTTCATTTGTATTTCCAATGTATCGCTGACGCGTCGACTCATTTTGAGATAATATAAAATTATGCAATGCACAAGCAGCCATTGTCACAGTCTTAGTTTTTTCTGGACCCAGTTCTAATGGGCTCCGAAATATTCGAAATCTACTGGCAATTATGCCAAAAACACTTTCCACCATTCTCCTCGCCCTTGACAGTCGATAATTGTAAACTCTGTTACTTGCGGGTTGGTTTCTAAACGGGAATGGTTTCATTAGGTAAGGCTTTAGTGCAAATGCATCATCAGCTACTAAAACAAAAGGAAGCGCTAATGAATTTCCTGGTGGTTTAGTTGGCCCTGGAATGTTTAATGTGTTATTTTCCAACGCTGAAAATAATGATGATTGAAAAAGAACTCCTCCATCAGAAACACTTCCATTGCATCCCACATTCATATAAGTAATTTTATAGCTTGGGTCTGCCACTATCATCAACACAATACTTTGAGATCCTTTATAATTAAAATAGAAGCTTCCACTCTTGTTTGGTGCCTTAAAAATCACGTGTTTCCCATCCAATGATCCAACGCAGTTGGGAAAGTTCCATTTTTCATTGTAAATTTTAGCTATTTGCAACCATTCAGACTGAGTAGATGGAACCTGAAATAAATTTATTTTATTATTACAGGAAAATTTAACTGCTGACAGTAATGATATTCCATCAGAGCCACAGCAGTCAAATGCAGCTACAGATAATACAAATATTGGATTTACAAGACCAGCAGCAAAGGATGCGAAAAAAAGAAAACATGAGGATATTTTGAGTAAATGCCAAAAAATTTTATCCGAACCAAATGACGATGATCAGATATTTGGCGAATATATTACCTCAGTTCTTAAGAGCTTCAGTAGTACAGGCAACAAAAAACTTCGTCGAATAATACAAAGAGCTATTGTTGATGTTCAAAATGAGGAGGATGGAATGACATTCTCATCTGAAAGTTCATCACATTCGGTTTATCTTTACTCCCCCATGTCTGCTGCCTCCAATGAACATATCAACCTAATCATCAATGATACTGAACCATCATCCGAAAAGACCACTGAACATACTGAAACTACTAATAATGAGCAATACTTGTAATCATTATCTGTTATCTCATAAAGTCATGGTATTTCGTTTCATTCTAATGTATCACTATAAACATTGCAGCTTATTTAAATACTTGAGAATAAAGACAAATGTTGAATAATAATAGGTTTGTTCGTTGAAGCCCTGGGGTTGCCCTATGGTCGCCACAAAGCGTTTTTTGAGAAACCTAAATTTGCCCTGAATGTCAAATTGAGTGTTTTTTGAGAAATAGGTTTGCCATAGGTTTTCCCCAAACTCGCCCTAGCTTTTTGCTGTGGCGATTTGAGGGCTGTCAAATGGCATGTATTTTTTTTTTAATGACAGGGATGTGTGGTGATTTGTGGTGTAGTGTTTTTGAGGACTGGAAAACCCAGGTTTTTTTGACAACTCATAGGGTTGTCAAGAAAACCTGGGTCAACCCTGGGTAAAGTTCAACGAACAGACCTAATGTGTTTGCGTTGTACCTTTAAATACTCCTCGTGTAGACAACCGTACAAAGCTTTGCATACTTCCGGAACAATTTTTGATATGGTACATACAGGAATTCTAAATAAATACATTAGGGAATGGTATGAGTCTCCTGAAAAAAATAAATGTTTATCAAAGAATGAACCGGTTGCATATTGTCGTTGACTAATAAGTACGTACCAGATGCTAAGAATCTCAGTGTTAAGAGGAGTCTTTCCTTCGGTGATATTGAATCACGGAATCGAGTGTCTTGCTTTTTTATAATAGGTCCCACTTTCAATAACAAAACTTCCGAATCAACCGCGGTCATCCGAGTAAAATTGAAGTATTGTTGAGCGTCTTCGATATTAAGTTCGTTCAATAAATTAAAGAACGCACCAGCTTCCCGTCTTCTTGAAATCCAGTCGCGCACCCAAGTTGATCTCTTTTTCTTTTTCATCAATAAAATTGTTATTGCAGCTGCTAAACGTTTACGTCTTCTCGCCATGACTTCACAATTTTAAGTAAATAACCCAATTTCTTGCGACATTAAAGACTCCCCAGTGTAGATGCCTCTGCAATAAATTGCGACAGTATGATGCGCGAGCTTCTTGCAAGACATTTATTGCAGAAGAAATTGCAAGAATTTATACAGCAATGTAAACGCTACTGCAAGAAACTTCTGCAAGACTTCCGCGAGTTAACTTGCAAATGGAAACGCGGCCTAACGAAGAATCCTTGAAAAGAACCGAACTCAAACATGAACAATTTTTCTCAAAGGTCCATTGTTTTCAATCCTTCTCTCGATTTCTATGTGAAAAGGATTGAAAACAGTAACACGAAAATATTCTTCTGTACTTTGAACCGAAGGTTTCGAACGATTCTTTTGTTGGTTCACTACTCTCCTATGTGTAACTTCAGCTGTTTTCTTTTTTTGCATCTTCAAACACTTTTGAAAATGAGCCGTCTTCAGCCGTTTAATTTTTAGTTTATCCCTAAAATCTTTGGTCTAAATTCACTCTTTGAAACTCACAACTTAATGGCAACGAGAGTTGGTAGGCCATACTTTTATAACCTTTAAGCTAATCTATAACTTGAACTCCATAGCGTTTTTTTAGTTCCTTGTGTTACTTTCCAATTTTCGTATTTGGTTAAGAGTCTCGAATACAAATGGAAAGAGGTCCTCAAAATCTTCAACTGCTTGATGTTTTGAGATCTATCGCGTCAGATTCAGCCGCTTCCGCTTATTGTTTTTTGCAGCATATCTTTTCTTTTCGGTGTATTGAAATAATTGTAAACTGCTTCAATTGTGGTTAGGCAATCTCTAATGGCTGGTATTTTGCTGTAAATAGATATAGTAAGGTTCAAAGAACGTAAGTAAGAGATTGAACGTGATAGTCAGCGGATTAAATGCGGATAATATTGAAGAAGCGAAACAACAATTTCAACAGGTTTGCAATACAACCCTTAGAGTTACTGCAACAGCTAATAGCGCCCTAAAAATTAATACATCAAAAATCGCCAGACCTGCCTATGTATTCGAACTTTCTAATACTGATGAAGTTCACTCCATTATGTCAGCAACCAAACATCTCTCAAATACCCAGATTTCTATGAATAAGAATTTAACACGTCAAGTGAAAGATCTGAGTAATATCACCTCCGCCAGATAAAACGTTGTCTTCTGAAGGCTACGGTCTACGCATCGAAATCAAACGCTGGACTCTTTTGGTAGATGGACGTCGCGTCGTCGCTTCAAATGCAACAAAGTTGGAATTGTAAGAGCCTTCAAAAAAAAGACCGAGAGTTTCTTACACAGTTTTTAGGAACAAACTCAAATTACTCTGTTTTTCTGGATACTCCTAGAAACATGCAGGACTCAAGTGTCAATAACCTTAACAATAATAACCATTAGCAAACGAAAGTCTGTCAAGTCTTGTCATATAATGTAGCTGGTCTTGTTAATAAAAATATATTATGGAACTTTTTTAAATACGTTTGTAAATTTGATATTTTCTTTTTGTACGAAACTTTTGTTTTATCAGTGGAGCATATACACCATTATGAAATTTATTTTAAGGAATTGAAACTATTCTGGATTGCGGCAACAAAACCCTAAAACTTTGGCAGAGCTACTGGATGTTGCTTATACGGTTTCTGTAAAATTATTGAATCCACATGCCAACTAAGATTCACAAATTTCTACGATACAGTCATTTTGAAAGGCAATTTTTCTGGGTCCATTCTTAATCTAGTACCAAGCTATTTTAACTGCAATAATTGGACACGTGATTTTGAAAAACTAAAATCATTTTTCGAAGAGCTTCAATCTAACCACTTCATCCTTATGGGTGATCGTAACGTCAGAACTGGACAAAAAGGAACAATTGATTCACGAACATCACAGTTTATCACTGACAAAAGATACTCTGAAGATGTTGTAAGTGACAGCAACTGTAATAAGTTTTGCGAGCTCTTGGAAGACATTGGCGCATTTATACTTAACGAAATGGGCTTCGGAGATACAACCGGCGAGTATACTTTTGTATCAACTAGAGGATCATCTGTGATTGACTATTGCTGTCCTTCGTACAGTGCCTTAGAAAGTATTGCAAGTTTCTCAGTTGATAGAGCAACCTTTTCTGGTCACATGCCGCTAGTTTTGGGTATAAAAGCTTTCGAAGATACGACTAGACACCCCACTTTCATCTTGCTCCCAAGACTTAAATGGTTTACCAATAGATGTGCAGAATACAACCAAAAAATTGATGAAGTTGCTGCGGAAAAACTCATGCCTCTAGATAGCATTGAAACACGTTGCCTTTCTTTAAAACAATGTATTTATACTGCTTACGGAAATCCGTGTAATTCAAATGTCAAGTTCGACCGAAAGAAACCGTGGTGTGATACAGAATTTATTGCTAGAAAAGCGTTGCTAAAACTTCTTAACATTTATAGAAAGTTCAATCTCGATGCAAGCAGAAAAAATTATTGTGATGCTAATAAAAAGTATAAAGTCCTTTGTAAAGCAAAACAACGTGACTACTACCAGCGCATTTCTGTTCAACTTTCAAGTATTACCTCAGCAAAGGATTGGTGGAAACTTGCCAAAGAGATACGCGGTAATCCTAAGAATAACGTTATACAAATCACGGCTATTGAGTTTATGTCACACTTCGAAAATCCCTTCAATTCTGATCGGTTAACCAACGCGGAATATTTACTTGAAACACCTTTAGTTCAAATACCAGAACTTGATCACCCAATCGATTTGAATGAAGTAAGAATTGCGATAGCATTTTCAAAAGAAAATAAAGCACCGGGTATAGATGGAATTCCATATGAATTTTATAAAAACGCGAGTGATTCCTTTATTCACTGAACCAAATTTGGTATTGATATTGATGAAAATGTAGGTAGAATTGAAGAAAGGGTGATCAATATACGGTCAATGAAAACTATGTGTCAATTTGACGAATTAATTGTCAATTTTTCGTAAAGCTGATGAATCTATGAAATTTTGTCAAACTGAATAAAATTCATCATATAATTTTAAAAATTAAGTAGACAAAGATTCTTCAATTTGAATAAGTATGTTGTTGAATTGAAAAAATATTCTTCACTTTCACTAATTTTTTTCTTCAAATTGACAGTTGTTCTTCATTTTCACACCCACCTATCTTCCTTTTGATATAAAAAATTGTCAAATCCACAAATCTTGTTTTGCGTGTTGATGAAATATTCTTCAATTTGAATCATTGTATTTAAAAAACTTACGATTTTTCTTCATTTTCACATCAACTTTTTTCTTGAAGTGAAGAAATTTCTTCGAAGTATCGCAAACCTTTTTCTTCACTTTCATGAAATATTCTTCAGTTTTTCAAACCATTCGCGTTTTTTACTTGCGATTATAGGTACTATAAGGCAAGTCCTGCAATCGTGCAGAAAAAAAATTTTGAGATAACAGTTAAATATGACATTACGATGATAGAGAATACGAAAAAAGTGGGTCCTGCAATTCTGTCTGTCTGTCTGTCTGTCTGTCTGTGTGTCTGTGTGTCTATGTCTGTCTGTCTGTCTGTCTGTCTGTCTGTCTGTCTGTCTGTCTGTCTGTCTGTCTGTCTGTCTGTCTGTCTTTCTGTCTGTCTGTATATGGATCCACAGCCTGAACCAATGAACCGATTTCCTTCAAAATTTGCAGTTAGGGTCTGTGGAGCATCCTACAGAGGAGTTTTAGGAATTGGGTCTCTAGGTCTTGAAATAACGGTACCTGCCATACAACCGATATGATAATACTTATTTTTCTCGAAAACGACTCCAACGATTTCGATAAAATTTTGTGTGAAGGATTAATTTTGGATTGTCTTTCTTATGATGAAAAAAAAAATTTTGGAAAAAGGCTAAAAACGGTACCTCCAATAGTACCGTTTTTTTCAAAACCGATTTTCTCGTTAATGGCTAACACGATCTTGGCGAAATTTTGCATTTAAGAAGTCGTAAACTGTAAAAGAAAGACTGCATATCAATATTTAAAAAAATTTAGTTTTGGAAATTTTTATAAATTTTTTTAAAAAATTTTGATTTTTGAAAATAACTTCGAAACTATAACTTTGCTTTTTTTAAATTTCTTTTTCAAAATAACTCTTATTAAGATCTAAAACTTTGCATACTCGACTTTTAAAAAACAGTTTTAAGAAAAAGTGAAAAATAAAAAACCCTTTTTTTGGAAAAACTGCTCCAATGATTATGATTAAATTTTCATCATTCATGTGTATTAGCAATTGCAAAAGAATGGCGTTTTTAGATTTTTGCTTGAAACCTTTGGAATATTTAATTAAATTTTTTCATTACTTTGCGTGATTTAATTCAATTTTCATAATTAATGTGTAGTTGGCAACCCTGTACCACAAAATATATTATGAAGAGCTAGTACCAAAACCTTTAACTGAGCCCTTAGATTTTGATATCGTATTTAGAACACAATCGCAAGTTCGTGCGACCCAGTCGTGCCAATTTTTTTATTTCCAAAACAGAATCTTATTTTAACATCCCATAGTCAAAGCAAAAATTCTCAAGCTTAATACATCTTCTTCAAGTTTGCTTACCATTCTTTAGTTTAATAACACAGAATATCAAATCACTTATTTTATGAATCTGTAAGAAACATTTTAAAAATTTTATTTTCAAATATTTGTTTACAAATGTATGTAGGTAACAGCTCAAAACGTAACATTTTCTTTTCACTGAAATAAGATTCTTCCGGTCCGGTCAGTGATAAAAAGACTCAACGGTAGGCCATCCAGCTAAGGTTTAGATTGAGCTCTATTGCCGCAGGGAAATCAGGAAAGAGTTTCCTGAAATACAATAGAGCACATTTTAAAAGCGTTTATATGTATAGTTTTTTCATTGAAAATATACATTAATTATTTTTAAAACCAGAAAAGTATGGAATATTTTTTAGTTTATTGCAAACTATTTTTTACTTATTTTTCTAGTAGAATTTATTTAATAGGTTCTTGAATAATACTGGTACTTATACTTACTTATTGATGGGTAGTTATTAAACAGCAACATTTCTTCTTTTCATTTTTCTTGAATATTTTCACTTTTAAAACTAAGAGAATTTTGATGTTAACACTTTGAGCACTGAAATAACTATGACCACTTGCTTTCTTTAACAACCCAACTTTCAAACAATTTATTCATACTAGAAAAAAAATTGTCAATTTGAGGAAAACGTTTTCCTGGAAAGAAAGAAAATTTTGTCAAAGTGAAGAAACGTTTCTTACATTTTTCATGAATTTTTTTCGGTATAAAAGAAACTGTATATTTAAGTTATGCGGTCGGGAGTTATAATTACAAAACTTTGTCAATTTGAAAAAACTGACATTTACGCATTATTTCACTCAAGTAAACTATTTGACTTTCATCATTGTGACAACCATTCTTCGATTTGAATAACATACTGAGAGCTGAGAATTGAAGAAAGTTTTTTGATTTTGAATATTTAAATCTTCAATAGTATGAAATATGTTATGAAAATTTGTTAATTTGAATAATTGATTCTTCAAAGATTGACAAAATATTTTCTTCAATATCACCTACGATTACATTTGGTTCAGTGTTGGTGAGGTCCACATTTTACTTAAAAGAATTTACGAAACAGCAACGATACCATCATCCTTCAACAAAGCAATTATCTTTCCCCTCTTTAAAAAAGGTGATCCTAGCCTTATAGAGGTCTTTTGTTTTTAGACACCCTCTACAAATTATTCACCACGGTCCTCTTAAATCGTCTTACAACTTGGATTGAAAGTAAGAACATACTTAATGAATACCAAGCTGATTATCGAAACAATTATAGCACTGTCGATCAGATCTTCAACCCTTCATGCCTTATTCAACTGCAATTAAGTCAGAAAAAAAACTTTATGCTTGGTTCGTAGATTTAAAGGCCGCATTTGACAACATCAATAGAGAAGCTCTTTTTCACAAACTTGTCACATTGGGAATTTCAACGAAAATGGTTCAAATCATCAAACTACTATATCAAGATACAGTTGCAGCAGTCTGGGATGGAAACAGCGCATCTGATTTTTTTAAGAACGAACAAAGGTGTTAAGCAAGGTTGTGTACTGAGTGCTCTCCTTTTTGTCTTGTTTTTAAATGATCTCCACTCTGAACTCCCCATTGGAATATTTGTAGAAGGAATAGGCATAAATGTCCTCTTATACGCTGATGACATAGTAATTTTAGCTGAGAGTCCTGTTATACTTCAAGCTATTATAAACAAGTTCAGCAACTATTGCGATGAATGGAACCTTGAAGTCAATCTTGAGAAGTCGGAAATTGGTATCTTTAGGAATGGAGGACGAAGAGCGGTTTGTGAAAAATGGTATTTTAACGGCACAGCAATAAAAATTACAAATCAGTATAAATATCTTTACTTATAACATGTCCTGGTTCGAACATCTCACAAAGAGGCTGGCAACATAAAAAAATGCTGTAAACGCAACCTGGTCTAAATTCGTAAAAAATTAATCCGTACCTCATTCAGCTAAGCTTAAAGTTCATGATGCAGCCGTTAGATCCATAATGTACTACTGTGCACAAGTATGGGGGTACAAAGAGTACATACAATGTGAGAAACTTCAAAGATTTTTTGTCAAAAGATGCCTTAATCTACCTGATAATACACCAAACTGCGTTGTACATATCGAAACATGCATATACATATATGCGTAAAGTTTTGAGTCTACCCAGCTTTAGATTACCACGAATACTTTCAACAGCAGTACTCCGCAAAAATATTTATTGGGCCCAGGAATGGTCAGGCCTTTTCCGCGAGACTGGCATCCTTGTAGACTGTGAAACCAGCAATTTCGAATGGAAACAGACTCACAACCTGATTTTAATTAAACTTAAGGAACAACAGTGGAATGCTTCTACCGAACGGGCTTTACAATCACAATCTCTTGACGAATACTGCAATCTATCCTTCACAGAGGTACCCAATTATTTTGATGACTCGAACTCACGAGAAATGATAAGTCTGCTCTTAAGAACACGGTGTGAGCTACTTAATTTGAATGCTTGAGCATTTCAGCGTGACACTGTTGGCTTATGCACTTTATGCAATCTTGATGCAACTGAGAACACCTACCACTTCGTCAGCGTTTGTCCTATTTTCAAATCCCACAGAAGAATATTTCTAGGTGCCGAAACAATTGATCGAAATGAATTTCTTTAAATATTGAATGGCAAATGTTATTTAAACCTTTATAAATTCTTAAAATATGCTCTTAATTATCGCTACTTAATTGTAAATGAATATAATTAACTTAAATTCAAGCTAAGCCAAAATGTAAATAGTAAAATTATGACTTGACAGACAACTTTAACAAGTTATTGTCTCAACTAAATTTGTAAACCAGCGTAATCTTGTTTTTATAACTACTTTAAAAAAAATTAATTTAATTTATCTATCTATCTAGTAAGGTTCAAAGAACGTGCTGTACAATGGAAAAATAATTGCCTGAACACCATTGTATCGACCAGGCATATTGCTTGCTCCGTCGTGCCCTTGGTCGATCAAAAAGAAAATGTCCAGATCACAATTTTGATGATTTTACACTACAAGCTTCGCAAGAGCATCAAAAGAAAATGTGCAGATCACAATTTTGATGACTTTCCACTATAAGCTTCGCAAGAGCATCACCTCGATTGTTAATACAGTAATGTTTGGTAAAATTCTGTATTAGAGATTTTAAGAGAAAAGAATTTACTCATACCTGTTGTGGAAAATCGATAGAAAAAAAGAAATTCAAAATATTAGGTGATTTGCCGTAATAATAATTTCTTTCAGATCAAGTTGACTTTGTATTTTCCCCGTAGAATGTAGATATAGAATGTACAATCCTGTGAGTACTAATAAGACTTAATTCACGTAGGAAGTAGGTACTAAATTTCAGAGTGTGTTTAATTAACTTATTTGATTCATGACTGGTTATGTTGAACAATTATCAATTCCAATGTGGGGGGGGGGGGGTTTCCTCCTAACCCCCCGCCCCCCTCCCCTATCTACCCCACTGTTGTAAGTTGGTGTGCCTGTGCCAATGAGAAATCGAGAATTGTACACAGCTACAATTTACACATCTGGAATGCCGCACTTAGAAAGCTTTAATAATAACTGGAATGACAAAAGGAGAAAAAGTTTTGATTCTCCGTATTCCTATAATTCTCACTAATTTGTCATTTCGGTTTAAAAGAGTGCAGTTTCCTCTGAAACAATCATTTGATATTAGTATAAATAAAGCTTAAAGTTTAGGAAAGAAAATCCCACGGCACTCTATATGGCACGCTTACGTGTATCAAACCCGCAAAACCTTCTTATTTGGAAAAAGATAGAAAATGAAGAACGTTGTGTGCAGAAAAGTAGTTAGGTACTTATTTATTTTTATTTCTTCAAAAAATTAAGTCTAAGATTAGGTTTCTATCATCAGTATTGACAGAGAAATCGAATTAAACACAGGTCAGGGTACACCAAAGTTAGCCTTTTCTTTAATTGTCAAAAAGTGATGTCAAAGGTGAGAAACGGACTTTACTGTATAACAATTTTTTTCTAAGAATATGAAAATATCCCAAAGTATAATACACGAATTACTTAACACCCTGTATATAGAGCCAACGCTATCAAATTGGATCGACTCTATGCTCCAACCGGGAATAGTAAAAGCAGAAATGGTTGTAAGCACCTTTAAAGTCAAAACTTGTAGAGGTACACCTCAAGGAGGAAAGCTATCCCCGCTACTCTGGCTCCTAGTAGTTAACCAAATCCTGGCTAAACTTGACAGGAGCGGAATAAAAGTAGTAGCCTATGCTGATGACATCGTCATCATGACTTCGGGAAAATTCACAACAACCCTTTGTGAACTCCTTCAGACAGTTCTAAGCAAGCTCACCAGCTGGGCAAAAAACTGTGGGCTAAATGTCAACCCTACAAAAACAGATCTTGTTCTGTTTACGAGGAAACGTAACATTCCAGATATACTTCCACCCTCCATTAATGGTATACCAAAAAACTTATCTCGTACGGCAAAATATCTCGGAATTGTCCTTGATCGTAAACTTAACTGGAAAGAAAATTTAAAAGAAAGAGAAAGGAAAGCTCAAATCGCATTCTACATTTGTAGTAGAATTTTTGGGACAAAAATGGGGACTTGGTCCCAAAACTATTCACTGGATGTATACATCCATAATAAGACCAATCCTCACATATGCCTGTCTGGTCTGGAGGCCACCATTAGAGAAAGCTTCAAACTTTAAAACCATGACCAAAATCCAAGGGCTTGCACGCATTGGCTCAACCAGTGCCATGAGAACGACACCAACTGGAGCTCTGGAAACCTTCCTGTCGCTTGCCCCCTTAGATCTTTTTACTAAGGAGATGGCGGCCAAAAGCGCACTGCGACTCAAGCAATGCAACAATTGGAAAACAAGCATATCAGGCCATAGAACCATCATGAACCATACAGGTATTGACATTCAAACAGACTATACCCCCCCGCATATTGACCAGTGGCCCTAACAGTCTTTCCGACAAGAGAAAGCTGGGAGGAAAACAGGGTTATAAAAGAAAATCACACTTCCGCTTTCACAGATGTTTCCAAAACGGACGAAGGGTTAGGGTCAAGTATATTCTCAGATCACCCTACCATGAATAGATTAATAAAGCTTCCCGACTTCTGCAGTGTCTTTCAAACAGAAGTACTCGCAGTATGCGAAGTCGCAAAACACCTAGCTACGCAAAACTATGAAAAAGTATTGACTTCTTCATAGACAGTCAGGCGGCCATTAAAGCTATCTCCTCCATTACCTCAAAATCCAGACTAGTAGACAGCAGTCGCAGTAAGCTTAGACTGCTCAGCGAAACAAACACCGTCAGTCGTATTTATAAAATTTGCTTAGAACATCCTTAGACAACTGTCCAACTAGAAGGTGTCTAAAGAGTTGGACAACCCTTAGACAATTTCGTATTTATAAATGCATTCCAACAGTTGTATAAACAACCCCTCAAACTGTCAACTTCGAATGAAAAACTAACTGGTGGCGTTCATGATGTATCCGTGCAGTACCATTTTTTGTGTTTTGATATACGAGTGCAAGAACTAAATGGCTCTGAAAGAGTGTGGCGTAGCACTTGAACCAGACCAAAAAAGCAGCTGATTTGACTTTGAGTTACAGCTTTTCCAAGTCTCCTAAAACGATGAAATTTGTGCAATTTATAAATTAAATTTTTGAAACTAGTATTTTTGCACCTCAAACTACTTATTTTTTTCGATCTTAGAGCTCTCAACAGTGTTTAATAACATGTTCAACAAAATTGTTTTTTGATGTAGCAAATGCCACTTTAGCCATAGTTTAGACAACCAATTTCGGTGTCTAAAGTTAGACGTTCCTTAGACAGCGATGAAAGTGTTTATAAATACGATTTGGAGTTGGAAACTGTTCTAAGAGCTGTCCAAAGTTAGACATACTTTGGAATGGGATTATAAATACGACTGCGTAAGTTTAACCTCTGGGTTCCAGGACATCGCGACATAACCGGTAACGAAATGGAGGATAAGCTGGCTCAAATCGTGTCAGCACTCGAATCCAGCGAAACAAAATTCTCAGTTCTAAGGCCACTAAAGCAAGAAAAAAACAGAATCAAACATAATTTTCTAAAAATCGCCAATGACAGGTGGTCATCTTTAGAAACATGCCGAGTCTCCAGAAACCTTTGGCCAAATATTTCCAAGAAAAAAACAGTATTTCTACTCCAGCTTAGCAGACCTCGGCTCTCTCTGTTGATTGGCATTCTCACGGGCCACAACACGTTGGGTACCCACATGATGAGAATGAGCACTAGCACATCCAACTTATGTAGAGGATGCCAAGATGAGAGGCAGAGAAAGGATCATTCCACTTCCTCTGTGAGTGTCCTAGCTTGGCCCACACTAGGAAAAAAACAATCGGTGAATACTTCTTCGATGAACTGGGCGACATCTCTAATCTCCCGTTGAGCAACGTCCTGAAATTTACTCAGGGCTCAAAATGGTTCAGTGGGGGTTCCATACCCCAATAAAACAATTACCAACCCAACCCTCTCCAATCCTCCCACCTCCTAATCATCTCTCTGTTTTTCACGGGGAGCACAATGGATCCTTGAGATCCGAGTGGAGTGCTGCCACTTGCGGCTGCACCTCCCAAGCAACCTAACCTAAGTAAAAGCAGAAAAGCAATTAGCAAAATAAAAAATGTTATATTTGGTTTTCAGATCAATTGGATTTGTAGAACTTTATTTTACTGATTTAAGAAAAAATTCAAACTAAAGATTTGAATTTCAAATTTTAAATTTAACTGCCAATTCAACTGCTCTCATGCTGAGCATACTCTCCACCCACAGGAGAGAGAAAGAAAATGCAAATCATGTTCGTGCATGTGATCGAAGAATGCGCCATTTGCAAATTGCAACAATTCAGTTAAGAAGTCGGTCGATGCCGCGCCGTGGTGCTGCAGACATAAATGTATAATTTTTTTTTTTTTTTTCAAAATAAATTCATGAAACGATTGCAATATTGCTTTGCTTTAATAAATAATCGAAAAACAAAGCAATCTGTGAGACGAAACTCAATTATTTATTCTTCAAATAGGTAATACAGTGGTGGTCCAGTATAACGAACGATATAATGTCCAGAGTCAATTCGTTATATCGAAAATTCGTTATATCGAAACCTTTTTGTCATACAAATCTTCAAATAAATAAAACGTGCAATTGTGTGTATGTATCTTCCAATATTATCACGAACATACATGTAAGTAGACACATTAATACACTTACAGTCATTTGTTTTTCATTTTCTGAAATTCGTTATTTGTTCGTTATATAGAGTACGTAATTTCCATTTCGTCTGAAATTCGTTATTTTGTTCGTTATTTTGTTCGTTATATAGAATACCTAATGGACTTGAAAAAAGTGTTCGTAATATCGATCATTCGTTATATCGGCATTCGTTATCCTTATCAGTAGCGTAGCTAGCATGGGTGGCACCCGGGGCGGAAATTATGGTGTCACCCCCAGAACCCAAAACAGTAAAATAAATGAAATTCCGCTATTGCATATATTGGGGTTTCTTTATTTGAATTCAAATAAAAAATTTTAAAAAAGGAGAACAAAAATTAATGTATCTACATATTCACATTGTATAAAAAAAAAACAAAAAAAAAAAAACATTAATAAAATGTCTTCTTCCTAGCTTTTAAAGCAGCAAATTCGCCTATAGCGTCGTCAAAATTTATTTGCTGGGTCGCCTCATGTTCAATTGCTAAAATTCCCAGATTGTTGAGCCTCCTTTCCGTCATTGTAGCCCGCAAGTAGTTTTTAATTAGTTTTAGCTTACTAAAACTCCTTTCGCATGACGCAACTGACACACATATTGTCATAAACATTTTTAATGCGACGATGAGATTCGGAAGAGATTCTGCAAAGTCCCATTCAAGGATAAATTTCATAAAGTCTACAGATAACCAATTAGATGTTGTCACTTTAGCCGCTTTCAAATGACTTCTCAAATTTGGTATCTCTGAGAGAAGTTCTGACTCTGACACCTCATCATAAGCACTAGCAAATTTTGAAACAGCTATTTTCAAATCATTAATGTTTGCTAAAAGTAAAGTATTCGGCTGTACAACTTCAAACAATGAAGCCACTTCCTTAATAGACTCTGTTCTTGTTCGAAGTTCAGTGATGAATCGATCAAGGCATTCGAACATGTCTTTCCGTAGTTCAGCGCTCAGACAAAGTCCTGCATCAGTTGCCAACTCACCAGCCATTCGCTTTTTACGACGAATTCTTCTTTCTGTTGGAATGTCGTATTTCTCCGATGTTTTTATACCAAGGGTAATTGCGTCTTCTACGATCTTCGTCCGATTTTCTTCAACGTAAATCCGAAGGGCTTCAATTTTTTTAGCCAAGTGATCAACACTTAATCCCTTAGCTTGTAGTGCAATCTGAGTACAATTTATTTCTTTAAGGACATTATTCCAAAAGAAGAGAAAAGAAAGAAATGCGAAATCGAACATTGCAGATTTTAGGTTCTGTGCAGCACCTCTGGTTTCTACATTTTCTCTTGCATCACACAACTCTTCAGCTGCAGCTAAAATTTCATCAAAATTTTCGGCCAAAACCTTCACTGCAGCATAATGAGCACTCCAACGCGTTGTTGAAAGTCTTTTCACGGTTGATTTACTGTGCTTGAGAAGCACTTCCCAGCGATGAGTGGAAACAGAAAAAAATGTAAAAGTTGTCTCTACTGTTCCAAAAAATGTTATACAAGATATATTTTGAGCAAATGAATGTTGGCCACATAAATTAATTGAATGATCTATACATCCAAAGAAAATTGCTTTTTTGTTTTTTTCTTTAATAATAGCTTGCACTCCCCCATGTACACCGCACATAACAGCTGCGTTGTCATAACCCTGAGAACGACACATCATAATATCTAAACCGTCGTTTTCAAGATTCTTGAGAATTTCTTCACTTAAATCCGCAGCTTTTTTTCCATGTAAAGGAAAAAATCCCAGGAATGCTTCTTTGATTTCTACTTTTCTATTCTCAATTTTAACATAACGGATCACTTCAGACATCTGATCAATATGTTAAATATCAGGTGTACTATCAAACATAATTCCAAAATATTTAGCTGATTTGATTTCATTGACAATTCTGCGTTTGACTTGATCCGCTAATACGTTTAAGAATTCGTTTTGTATTTGTGGCGATAAATATGAGACTTTTGGTGATTTTCCTGGTTCCAAATTCAAGATGTGCTCTTTTAACACAACATCATACTTAGACATAAGACTCACTAGTTCTAAGAAATTACCTTTATTTGAAGAGTCTTGTCCTTCATCATGTCCACGGAATGCTAGATTTTGTTTAGCCAGTAACAATGTTATGTCTAATAATCTGGATAACAGGTGCCTCCACTTCTGTTGTTCAGCATCCATTAATTGCAAGACTGAGTCATCTATGGTTTTATGTAATTTTAAACCCATTTCAAAAGTTTTCCACTTCTCAAAATTTTCTATGTGGTGCAAAGTTCGGGGAAAAATAGCGGTTTGTCTTGCCTACCAAAATGATTACCTATTGCAGGTGCGGTTTTCAACATCTTCATGAAATCATATCTTCATATGATATGGAGTATAGCATGCTTTTCACAACCGCGGTGCAAAGTTCGGGGAAAAATAGCAGTATCTAAGAACGACCCGAGAATGACTTTTCTTGTGGAAGTACCTGCGTGTGGGACCAACCAAATAAAACAAAAACAAAAAACGAGTAAGTCAATCGTTGAGGGCGACACGTCTATGGACTTTATTTACAAAAGAAAAAACATAGGCTGACCGATTTTATATTTTTTGTGCAAGTAGAAACTGGTAGGTAGTTGTTATAGGTACAATGTCGCAATTTTTTTTTTAATACTCTGGGATCTGTAACGTCATAGTATATATAGGTACTCCTTGGTAGCTTTTGGGTGTCACCCCCAAGTGGGTGACATCCGGGGCGGTCCGGGGTAGAATTGAGCTTAAGTTAATTAACATTTTCACATTACAAGCGGGTTTCATTTCTTTGCATTTACATGTTAAACGCTTCTTGTGTCATTTTTCAAAGGTTCAGCCAAGCTTTGAATGATCTTCACCTATCGGCACATGCCGATCTTCTATACCGAATCAGTCTGAAATGAAGTGGAACAGGCATAGTGTGGACAAACCTTAAGCAGCTCATTTTTAAATTTAGGTTGTAAGGTTTCTTTCCATTCCTAATTGGTACCTTATTGATTCGTTCAATGATTTAAATTATTTGAAGTTTGATTTAGAACTTTTCTCTTAATCTCGTACATTTCTATAAAAATGCCCTAAAAATCGAAATCTCTGTTTTCTGAAGCCTTTGTCCTGAAGGTAGACTTTCATGTGTTGTGGCATAGATTTTCGGTTCAGGAGATAAGAAGCTGTTACGATTGCAACCTTTGAAGGAACGAAAACCTTATTGGGTAGCTCAAGAAAAATTTAAAAAAAATTCTTTGTAAATATTATCTATTAAATACGGTTAAATGTTTTTGTGTTAACTTAAGGACGTTTAAAAAGGCATTTTGTGAAAGAGGCGATGTTAGATTAGATTAGATTTAGGGGACGGGTAGAGCTTGCTCTGCTCTGGGCACTGCGGTGTCTGAATGAAACCTATTGTGCCAGCCCATGTAAGGTTTCAGGGCAGTTCTACTGCTCCTGAATTGAACCAGAAGTTAGCAATCTTCAGTGGGTGAATGAGTTTTAGTTTATCTAGGGGGATGATCTCACAGTCAAGTATTTGCTTTCTGAAGCGAAAAAGTGCTGGGCATTCTGTAATAATGTGCAGGGATGTTTCTTCATTTTCGAGGCACAGTCTACAGATTGGGTCCGCTACCAGCCTCATTTGGTGAAGATGTTTCTTTAAAGAACAGTGCCCGGTTAGTAGTCCTTCCGGTGCAAATTTTTAGGGTTTTCCTATTGAGGTTCAGTAGGAATTTTGATGTTTTTTCAGTATATTCTGGCAAAAAGAATTTTGAACAGATTTGGCCAGATGAGTTACTCCAAGCTTTATTTGATTCTTCCAGTAGGATGTTCTCGGCAGTGTGTTTGAGGGTGCTTTTATTTACAACGCAGAAGGGTTAAGGTCCGAATAGTTTAGATGCGCCGTCTTTAGCTAAGATGTCTGCCTTCTCGTTACCATCTTTGTGTGCTGGGATCCAGTGGAGGATTACAGCTTTTTCCTTGACAGTTCAGAGAGTGACATGACTGTCTCTTGGGATAGTTTGGATCTTATGACAGGTGAGCTGAACGCCTTTAGTGCAGCTTGGCTGTCTGAGAAAATGAATATTGAAATCAGAAAGAGGATCAAGTGAGATCCAGTGACCTTACTCCATGAAAAATTGTGCGTTTTCTCTTTCTGATTTCAGTTTTCAACTCCAAAATATAAAAAACAATAAAGAAAATCCTTTTGTTATTGTAATTTTCTAAAATGAATATTGTTTTGTTTTTCGTGTTCGATGAACATATTATTCTCGAACATTCGTTGGATGAACGAGTGACTGCCCAGACTTACAGAGAAATTCGTTAGTCGCTGAAAATGCCGGAACCTGTACCAGTTTCCATTTTTGAGCCGTCCGTATGCTAGACCATATCTTGCCTTGAAGGATGAGGCGATGTTTGTCAGGTTCTATTTGTTTTTAGATCGTATTTGGAGTCCTTAGGGCATAAGATTTCGACTTTCAGTCATAATAATTGATTCATAGGTAGCAACGTAGTTAGAATGAGAAATCTTAGAAGTTATTTAGGGAGTTCAGTCGAGTGCAAACACTGATGTTTAATGATAATCATTGGCTTCTTTCTTAGCTTCATGCTAAAAAGATTGGCTTAAGTAAGTTTTAACAACTTAGATTTTTCGTTCCCATTGGGTGCTACATAAAAACTGTTTTTTTTTTTGCTACTATTTGAAAAGTTTAAAGTCGCTTATTATAAAAATTCATAAATGACTAGCATTATTTTTAAAACATTTGTTCACGTCTTCTATTAAATGTCCTCAAGTATTACAGCCTTCGCTGAGTTCATTAGTTTCCCAGTTACTTCTCTGGGTGTCGGCTCACTCATAACTACAACTATCTCTGATTGCATCGTGTTCTCGTTTTCCAAACTCACCGCAACAGTTTATGGTGCTCAAAACATCCCATATGTGTTCTTTGCTGTTTAATATGAGATTTCTACAAAGCTATTTCTATGTCGGTTCCACTAAATTTTCGACTTGATTATACCATTTTGATGTTCTATTATGCGGTAGCTTAAAATGTTAACCACAAAATAGTGTACGGATGTTTACTTATAACAATGTCCTAAGCAACTGTTCATTTTGATGTTACTCTATTCGCTCCAGTTCCTTTTGAAGAGCAAGCTCTCTGAGCATCTCCGTTCTGATAGATGTTTTTCAGAAAAGTTATTATTTTGCTAATTTGCATTAGTTTTTTGTAATTACCTACATAAAAAACATAAAACATAAAACCAACTTGACTACTAACCTACTTATAACCTACAGCACTCGTTTCATAAACTTTTATTTTCCTTCACCTTCCTCTTTCAAATGGCCATACGTATTCTTAAAGCTCCCTGATTCCATTGGCTTTGTAAGATCAGCGCCCACTGTGCTCATTAGTTCCCTGGCTATACCATAACTCCCTGTGTTCAACGCCTCTGATCGCATTGCTTCTGAATTCAAAGCTATCTGCATTTCCTTACTCATTACAATAATTTTTCATTATAAGGACATTTCAATTTTGTCTTTCTTCTTTTTCAACAATAGATGACGTTTAATCAAAAACGATTCTATAAATATATAAAAAAATATTTTTTTATTACACTAAAAAACACTGAAAATGTTCAAAAACGACACTTCTAGTTTGTCGAAATATTCCTTTAAAAAAAGACCCCTCAAATCAACAGACAGACAAAAAACAAGAAGAGATTCACAGACTACAGAAAGTAATTTCAATACTAATGACCTGAGTAACGATTTAAATATGAACTGAGCTTGAGCATTGTTTTAGGCTCTACAGACCTGTAGGTAAGTGTATGGAATTATTTTCTTTACCCGTTCTTCTGTCAGTAGGTCCACCAGTATTTTTCTTTAAGTGAGACTTAGATTAGATTTTTCAAGAGAAAGCTTTTAGTTATGTTCATATGTTTACAATATCGTAGGGTAAATAGGACTCATTAATTCAATGAGACGTTTCGCTAGTTTGTCAAAGTAAAATTTGTTAGTTTCTCATTATTTCTATAGAGTGGTAGTGGGTTGCATAAGTTATAAGCATTTGGTTTTGTATATTTCGAGCTTCAAAAGTTTTCGAAATAGTTAGTATGGACTAACGATGAGATTTTTTTTGAAGGAAAAGTTTTATCTAAGCATTTTCGTGAAGAGGAAAAACAGAAGGCTTGTCAGTTCTTAAAAGTAAGTTTGTTGAAATTTTTAGATTAGTTACAATTTTTATCCTTTTTGATTAGCATTAGCTTACAGTCGTTACCCAAAACAAACTGGACTAATGACTTACTAATAACGAGAACAGCTTTCATATTAATATCTCTGATCGCCTCTGATCGTCTCTGATCGCATTGCTTCTGAGCTCGAAGTTATCTGTTTTCACTAACTGATTATCATATAAGGGCATTTCAATTTTGTCTCTATTCTTTTGCAACACAAACATTACTCTGCACTTTATTACAGAATATCCAGGACTTTTCCGCCTTAGAAAGAAAATACTTGATTTTGAGATCATCCTCCTTGAGAAACTCATTCACCCACAGAGGATTGTTAACTTCTGGTTAAGTTCGGGAGCTGGGGAAGTGAACTCTGAAACTATACGTTGGGTTGGCCCCATAGGTTTCATTCAGACACCGCAATGCCCGGAGCTGCGCAAGCTCAACCCACCATATATTTTAATCTTATCTAAGCTGCAAATAGCAAATAAACTATGAGAAGATGAGATTCACCGTATACCATAAAATGCAATGCATTTAAGACGACTCAATGAAAGTGTAATATTTTCATTGATGGAAAACATTTAAATCGTTGAAGAAAAGTCACACCCCAAATTTTTAATTCTCTAAAACAATACTTACTCCTTTTGAATATCAATGACAGGCCTGTTCTGCTATCTGAAGTTCTTAAAACGATTATTGCAGATTGCAATGAAGTTATTCAATAAAACTTATGCTGTTGTCATTGTTCGATCTAACCAGCTCACAAGATTCGCCATCGCCATTAACTCTGTTAGTCAGCGTTCCCATAGGTACAGATTTAGACAGGTACAATTCATCGGGATGAACGCTGTCCTTTCCTTTATCATTTAGTTTGATTTTTCTTTCCTTTTCCTTTAGAAAACTTCTGAAATGAAATATGAATGGAAATAAATATTTTCTAATTAAAAAAAAGTCGATGCTATCGATTTCGATATCATCGCTGAATGCTGAAAGCACTTTGTCAAAAATCTTACATATTGTAATGAACACCCAACATTTATACCAATTTCCTAATCGAAACGTTTAACCGAAAACACAACTGGCAACACTATAATGGAATGGTATAAAATGACAGGCATTGTTTGTAAGCCAGTGTGTGTGAGTGTAGAGATGCTTGACAGCAAATGTGGAAACCATGGAGAAGAAACTGGAACGCTCTAGATAAGTATTGTTCTATATAAATAGGCCGCTGACGCAACGAGCAGTCAGTTTTGATTATAGAGTGATAAAGTTAAGAGTGAAGTGTTGTTAACCAGTGATAGTCCAATAGTCGAGTTGAGTTCGAATAAAGTATAAATACTGAATAAAGTGGTAGAAATAAATAAATAAAAGTGAAGTTTTATTTTTGCGAACTAAGCGCACGTTACATTGGTGTCAGAAGTGTAAATAAAACTTATTTGACTAATAAAGTGTAAAAAAAAAAAAAAAAAAAGTAAAAGTAAAAAGAAAAATAATAATTATATACAGTGAAAATGGGTAAGTTGTTAGAAGAGCTCAACTGCATTGAGCTTAAAAGTGAGTTAGGTAAGCGAAATCTTTCTAGAGCGGGATCGAAAAATGAGCTCGTCCTGCGTTTGCGTAACTATTTGGAACAGCAAGGGGAAGACGTAAACACTTTTGTTTTTGAAATAGAAGTGGAAGAAGAGGAAGTAAGTGAAAGTGTAGATTTTTCTAGTATGATGAAACTTTTGTTAGAACAGCGAAACGAGCAAAAGAAGGAACAGCAGAATGTTCTCGAACGACTCGAAGTACAACAAAAGAAGCTGATTGAAGAGCAACAGCAGAATATTCTCGGACGTCTGGAAGAGCAGAGAAACGATCAAAAGAAGGAACAGCAGAATGTTCTCGAACAACTGGAAGCACAACGAAACGAGCAAAAGAAGGAACAGCAGAATGTTCTCGAACAACTTGAAACACAAAGAAACGAACAAAAGAAGCTGATTGAAGAACAACGAAACGAGCAAAAGGTGGAACAACAGAATATTCTCGAAAGACTTGAGGCGCAACAGAATGTTTTGGAAGGTCAGAAAAACATTCTAGAAGGCAAATTGGGTAACATTGAGAAAAATGTATGTGCCCTAGACGAACGCGTTGAAGGTGTGGAAAAACAGCTTTCTGTTGTAGAGAATCGTTTGGAAAGCCGATGCGATAAACAGTTCTCTGTTCTGACCAAGGAATTGGACCAGATTCGAAAAATAAAAATTCGAGAGTCTGCTGGGGAGTTTACAAAGAAAAAGGAGATGAAACCCCCAACATTTGATGGACAGTCTTCTTGGCCAGTCTACAAGAGACAATTTGAGGCAGCCGCGACAACAAATGGCTGGGATGACGAAGACAAGTACATTGCACTGACTCTTGCTCTTAGAGGACCAGCAGCTGAATTACTTCAAACAGTTCCAGCTGGTAAGAGCGGTGATTTCAGTTCTCTCGTGGCAGCTATAGATAAACGCTTTGGAGATAGCCACTTGAAAGAAGTCTTCCGAGTCCAACTCAATAACAGAGTCCAGAAAAGGGGTGAAAGTCTACAGCAGCTCCAAGCAGACGTCGAAAGACTGGTTCACCTGGCATACCCGGATGCTGGAGAAGAAATCATCAACCAGCTTGCTGTTGAGTCCTTCGTTCGTGCCATTTCCGATATACATCTTCAGAGGTCTGTGCGAACTGCTAGAACACGTACTCTTTCCGAAACTTTAGCATTCGCATTGACAATTGAAGCAGCAGAACAGGCTTCTCAGGGAGTACATCGACTTAGAGAAGCCATAGTCGAAGAGTGCTCGTGCCATAGAGCTGAAATACAAAAGAACCAGCGGAGCGGACTAGCAAGATGTTGGAACTGCAACAAGACCGGGCACTTACAGCGTCAATGCCGACTACCACCAAATAAAGCCGGTTGTCAACATTGTGGAAGCAAGAGATTCAACCCAGAACAAGGTAACAACAACACCAGCGTTACGTATCAGCCCCTTTTCCCATCAGGGAAACGAGTAAGAACCAACTTCGAGGGGCAGAGGCTGGTTTCTTGTATCGATGGCCCACCATCCAGGTCTCTCAGACCAAACGAGACAACAAAAGTCTGACTGTGGAAATTACTATTAACGGGAACAAACATGTGGCTACCATCGACACCGGTGCCACAGCCTCCATAGTACGTCGAGACCTGGTAAAGACGACGTGGCTTCATAACACCAATAGCTACCGTCTAAGAACCGCAACGGGAGAAGCAGCAAGAGTATATGGAGAAGTGTGTCTTAAGATCCGACTGGCCGATCTAATGTTTACTCATCAATTCCTGGTGGCAGATATATGTGACGAGTGCGCCATTGGAATCGACTTTATGAAACAGCACGGAGTTATTTTGGACATCGGTAACCAGGTTTTGAAGTACCAAAATAAGGAACTTCCAATGACCTATTCGAACGAAAGTACGTCGACACTGAGGACTGTCATCACGGAAGATCTGATTCTGCCTCCTTCTTCTGAAGTGTTCGTTTGGACAAAACTGGAAGGTGAGTTTGGAAGCCTTCGATACCTAATGGTGGAACCAGACCCAGAGTGTTCCTCCCAAAGCGTCATCATTGGGAAAACACTAGTAGCACCGAAAAACAAAATGGTCCCCGTACGATTACTAAACACCAGACCGTACGATGTAAGGTTGAAGAAAGGAGAAGTCGTTGGACGTTGCGAATCGGTTGCAGCAATTACGAAGATCACAGACGAAACCCCGAGAAAAACTATAACTCCGGAGGAGCTCAAAACCATCAGAGCTAAAATACTGAATTCATCCAACCTTGATCACCAACAAACAAGGATGGCTGAAAATCTCCTACAAGAGTACACTGACATCTTCGCATCGCAAAAGGGACAATATGGTAGGACACAGTTGGTGCAGCATCGCATCAACACAGGAGATGCAAGACCGATTCGTCAACCCGCAAGACGCCTTCCACTGGCCAAACAAGGCGAGGTTGAGGAAATGATAACAGCAATGAAGAAGGACGGTCTTATTGAAAATTCCAAAAGTCCTTGGGCTTCACCAGTGGTGCTAGTGAAAAAGAAAGACGGAAGCACTCGTTTTTGTGTGGACTACCGAAGGCTGAATGATGTGACTAAGAAGGACAGCTATCCCCTGCCGAGAATCAGTGATACCCTGGATGCTATGGAGGGAGCCCAGTGGTTTTCGACGCTGGACTTGAAGAGTGGATATTGGCAAGTTGACATCCACCCTGATGATCGGGAAAAGACGGCGTTTTCTACAGATAATGGGCTCTGGCAGTTTAAAGTTATGCCGTTTGGGCTATGCAACGCTCCGGCGACATTCGAGCGTTTGATGGAGTGCGTTCTTCAAGGACTGACGTGGAAAGCGTGCCTTGTCTACTTGGACGATGTCATTGTTTACGGGAAAACATTTGACCAACATTGCAAGAATCTAAAAGCCGTGTTTCAGAGACTTCGAGAGGCTAACCTGAAACTGAATCCAGAAAAATGTGCACTTTTCAAAACCGAAGTTAAGTATTTGGGACACATCATCTCTTCCCAAGGAGTGAAGACTGATCCTGAAAAAGTTGACTCCGTCAAAAATTGGCCAACACCACAGGACAAACATCAACTCCGAAGCTTTCTTGGTCTTGCCACATATTACCGACGATTTGTTAAGAACTTTGCTGGAGTTGCAAAGAGTTTGCATCAGCTCACCGAGAAAGGGAAGCAGTTTAAATGGTCAGGTGAGTGTGAGAAATCTTTTCAGGAACTCAAATACCGCCTCTGTAACGCCCCAGTGCTGGCACATCCAACACCTGGGAGAACATTCATCATCGATGCTGATGCAAGCAACGTTGGAATCGGGGCGGTACTATCCCAAGTGCATGATGGCGAAGAGAAAGTGGTGGCATATTACAGCAAGGTCCTCTCGAAGCCCGAAAGAAACTACTGCGTGACCAGAAGGGAACTTCTAGCTCTTATCTTGGCAACAAAGCACTTCCATAAGTACATCTATGGACAGAAATTCCTTCTGCGGACAGACCATGGTGCTCTGAACTGGCTGTTGAACTTCAAAAATCCAGAAGGTCAAGTCGCAAGGTGGATAGAAAGACTGCAGACTTATGATTACCAGATTCAACACCGCAGAGGAAAGCTGCACTCAAACGCCGACGCATTGTCCCGAAGACCTTGCAAAGAGGATTGCAAGCATTGTAGGCGACAAGAAAACAAAGAAAATATTACCGCTCAGCGACTAAGAGCTGACCCCATATGCGGATGGAGCAATGAGGAAGTGAGGACCGCTCAACAGGAGGATCCAGATATCGAACCCATTCTCGCATGGAAAGAAAATGAAGAGAAACCTGAATGAGGAGACATTTCTGACAGGAGTCCAGTTCTCAAAGCCTGTTGGGCACAGTGGGACTCACTATATGTGCAAGAAGGTGTCCTCAGGCGAAGATGGGAGTCCGCTGACGGTAAATCATATGTGATGCAGCTGATCGTACCGCAATCGAAAGTCAGTGAAGTTCTTCGGGAGATGCACGACGGGCCTTCTGGAGGTCACCTGGGAGTTAACAAAACACTGGAGAAGGTGCGACATCGGTTCTACTGGTTACATGCTAGAGATGACGTGGAGAAGTGGTGCCGAACTTGTGACAAGTGTGCTGCAACCAAAGGACCTGGTAGGAAGATTCAAGGTAAGATGCATCAGTACAACGTTGGATCGCCTTTTGAGAGGATTGCAGTAGATGTGGCTGGGCCTTTTCCAGAGACCAATGCTGGAAACAAGTACATTCTGGTTGTAATGGACTATTTTAGCAAATGGCCTGAGGCGTATGCCATCCCAAATCAAGAAGCCAAAACGGTGGTCGACCAGATTGTGTTTAACTGGGTAAGTAGGTTTGGCGTGCCTATGGAACTTCATTCCGACCAAGGGAGGAACTTCGAGTCAAACATCTTCCAAGGAGTGTGCGGACTACTTGGCATCAAGAAGACCAGAACCACACCGCTTCATCCACAATCTGATGGGATGGTTGAAAGATTCAACCGGACCTTAAAAGAACACCTCACCAAGGTCGTAGGCGACTACCAAAGAGACTGGGATAGGCACGTACCGCTATTCCTGATGGCCTATAGAAGTGCAGTACATAGCTCGACAGGACAAACACCATCTGACATCCTGTTCGGGAAAACCATGCGGCTGCCCAGCGAACTTAAATTTGGATGCCCCACAGAGGAGCCACAGGACACGAACGAGTATGTGGATGACCTCAAGGAGAGACTCGCTGACATCCATAAAAGAACAAGGGAACGGATGAAAACCTACAGCGACCGGATGAAGACACGGTACGACACAAAAGCGACAACGGCAGGATTCCAAGCAGGAGATCGTGTGTGGCTTTATAATCCTCATCGTCAAAAGGGATTGTCACCGAAACTTCAGCAGAACTATGAAGGTCCTTATACTGTTGTCACGAGGATTAACGACGTGGTTTACCGCATCCAAAGAGGATTAAGAGGCAAGTTAAAAGTAGTTCATTGTGACCGGCTGCATCGATATAGTGGCGAGGCTGCAGATGGAATTATTCGGGACGAACAATCTTAAGGAGGGGGCAGTGTAATGAACACCCAACATTTATACCAATTTCCTAATCGAAACGTTTAACCGAAAACACAACTGGCAACACTATAATGGAATGGTATAAAATGACAGGCATTGTTTGTAAGCCAGTGTGTGTGAGTGTAGAGATGCTTGACAGCAAATGTGGAAACCATGGAGAAGAAACTGGAACGCTCTAGATAAGTATTGTTCTATATAAATAGGCCGCTGACGCAACGAGCAGTCAGTTTTGATTATAGAGTGATAAAGTTAAGAGTGAAGTGTTGTTAACCAGTGATAGTCCAATAGTCGAGTTGAGTTCGAATAAAGTATAAATACTGAATAAAGTGGTAGAAATAAATAAATAAAAGTGAAGTTTTATTTTTGCGAACTAAGCGCACGTTACAATATATATAAAAATGAATCGCAAAATGTGTTGGTAAGCGCATAACTCAACAACGCCTGGACCAATTTGGCCAATTCTTTTTTTGTTGTGTTTGTTATTGTCAGGAGAAGATTCTTATGACATAAAAAATTTAAAAATTGATATTCCCACAGGAACGGGTTTGGGAACGGAAACTTAGAAATTACTAGACAGGTTTCTATAACGATTCCAGCATTAGGGGGATAATATCCCCTTCCATCAGTAATTCAGTTTATATTTCATCCCTATAATCCCACGGGAACAGAAACGGGAACGAGAACCGAAACCTTAAAGTTACTTGACCGATTTCAAAAATTCTTTCAACTCTATGATGTTACATTATCCCTCAGTCACAATGACTTATAAGTGATTCCTGTCAAGGTTTGTTTCCCATATTCCCACAGCAACGGAATTTAAAAAATTGCGCGGATATTCCGACGGGAACGGGTTTGGGAAAGGAAACCTAGAAACTATTGAACAGATTCCTGTAGCCCTTCCCCTTCCTGCATTAAGATTGCTACCCCTCAATTAGTAATTTACATAGATTATATTTCATCCGTAAAGCTATTTCACCGATTTTAAAAATTCTTTCAACTCTACGATGTTACCTTATCCCTCAGTGACATAGACTTATATTTCACATATTTCCACGGTAACAGAAGATTCCCACAGGAACGGGGGCTGGGAACGGAAATCTAGAAACTACTGGACAGATTTCAAAAATTCTTTCGTCATTGGGATGCTACATAATCCCAATGTAAAAACGATTATTTTTCATCCCCAAGTTCCCACTTAAGCGGAAAAACGAGAACGGGAACTTTAAAACTACAGACCCGAGCAACGCCGGGTGGCTCAGCTAGTTATTAATAAAAAAGAGAAATAATGAAAGAATTTGGAGCACCCAATCCCAACAGAAATCAAAAAATGATTTTGTACTGGTATCGCCTTTCTCGAAAAATTGGCAAGTCCTCCGAGAGAAAGTTTTATGCTAGGGATGTCGGAGATGGAAAAACATATCGATATACAGGGTGTTCCGTACTTCGTGTATTATCCTTTGGGATGTGATTCTTGGTCATATTCTAAGAAAAAAATTGTTATACAGTAAAGTCCGTTTCTCACCTTTGACATCACTTTTTGACAATTTAAGAAAAGGCTAACTTTGGTGTACCCTGACCTGTGTTAAATTCGATATCTCTGTCAATACAGATGATAAAGACCTAATCTTAGACTTAGTTTTTTTGTAGAAATAACAAAATTTAAGACTGTATTTGAGTTGAGCTTCCACAGGTTTAATGTTGCCAGATTTTCAATTTTAAGTGGTGCTCAAATTTTCTTCCCGAAACAAAGTTTTGACTTTGAGGTCATTTTATTGCAGAAAATGCCAGGTAAACATAGAGTTTATTTATTTTTTACAGATGAAACAGTAATAAAAAAAACTCATTAATAAGTGTACTCAAAAACCCATAAATTTTATGATGCTTGAAATACTAATAATTATAATACTTAGAATACAAAACGGGTAAAATTAAAAAAAAAAATAAAAAAATTTTAGCATTGAGGTTTCTTTGAATAAAACAATAATGTGGGCACTTTTTTATGTATTTTATACAAATACAATTATAAGAAGTGCTCAAAGTGCGACAAATGAGCACCGGAGGGAGAGAGATGTGTATGCGTTCAAACCACAGCATGTGGTTGTCGAATATCGTAACTAAGATTAAAGAGGAAAATTGACTATTAGGATTTGGCATTTTCACTTGTGATCTGATAAAGGAAACCGACGCAGGAGTTCAAGAGAAGCTGCACGAAAGAATCCCGTGCGCGATTATACAGGGTGATTTGCATAAGGTGTGACAAAGAGATAGGGTGTTTAGGTTGGACTTAGACAAACAAAAAATCGTATGGGGTCCATTTTCCCACGTTTAGGCGGGAGGGGCAATTTAAGAAAAAAATCACTTAAAATGGAAAAAAAATTATTTAAAAATAACGGTAATACCTACAGAGTTGTGCTATAGCATTTTAAAAAGCCAAAAACCTATTTATTAATTTAAATTTTAAAATAAGTTGTTCAAATCAATAGTTTTTGAAATATTAATTTTCAAATTCAAAATTTTGAAAAAAAACATAATTTTTTTTTTCAAACCATTTTTTTTCAAATTCTTACGTTACTAAGTAGTATATTTCTGGCTTATTTTCAATGCTCTTGTTTATTTTTGATCAAACACAAAAAACCGGATGTCAAAATAACCTGTAGTTTTTGAGAAAACCAAAAATTACGACCAAAAAACGAACTTTTTTTTCGTTATTGGATTCTTAAGTGAATTTACGAAATAAAGGATGAATTTTATCTTTACTTTTTTTCACTTAAGAATCCAATAACGAAAAAAAACTTAAGAAAAAAAAATTTAAAAAAGTCGTTTTTGTAATTTTTGGTTTTCTCAAAAACTGCAGGTTATTTTGACATCCGGTTTTTTGTGTTTGATCAAAAGTAAATAAGAGCATTGAAAATAAGCCAGAAAAATACTACTTAATAACGTAAAATTTTGAAAAAAATGGTTTAAAAAAAAAATTATGTTTTTTTTCAAGTTTCAGTAGATAGAAACTCTTGGCATCCGCATTCCTATCAATATGTGTCGATGGTGAACTATTACATAAATACGTTAAAACTATTTAGGTATTTAAAATACAAACTGGAGCCTTCAGACTTAAAAACCGGTCTATTGCATATTCAGATAGCAACTTTCTTTGGCTATAGCTTTCCAGATGTTTGTCGAAAAGCTGTTGATCGCTGCTATTATAAGTAGTCTTGGTTGCTAGTTCTCGTCATTTGTATTAGTAACCTGATTTGACAAAGTGCAGGACGTTCAAGTGCTTTGACTTGTCTTCATTTTCTCCATAGGTTTCACAGAGTGCTGTATCACTTAAGCCTGGCCCGTCAAAATGCTTGGTAATAAAGAGAAGAGCCTCTTGGCAGCACTCACAAGCTGGTTCAAGTCCAGAGAAAGCTGTCTAAGATCCTTGCAAATACATCGGCGATGTGGTTTTAGTTATGCCGTGATGGCATTTGGGTGGTCTTTCTAGGTAGAGCTGTGAACACAACTGTTCAATGTATACTTCTCCCTATCCAGTCAATGAAAATTTAATTTTTTGTGAGTCTCTTTGCACCGTCTTAATGGAACTACCTGTTGTCCAAGTCAATCGCCTTCAATCGCCACACCACCAGCCGCCGTCCTTGTCTCAAAAAATCGTTTATCATTCGACCGTATCGTTTCGAATTGGCTCTAGCGGTCTGCTCAATGCCATCTTTGAAGAATTACGAATGACTATGGAAGTAGAGCCCCCTCCTTTATCAATTGTTGAATTTCTAATCCTTTTTCGTCTTTTTTTCCAATAACAGAAGCTTATCTACGGCGGCGTTAGGAATGGTCAACAGGTTTCAATTGTAGGCTATGCTTTGAGCTCAAAAAGCTTCCAAAGATGGAAATGCAAAATACAACTTAGTTAGGTGCACGATACGTTTAGTGATGTGAACGCCGCCGGGAAGTCGATTAATTCGGATAAATTAGCAGCACTTGCTCCAGCAACAGCAATATTTTTGACAAAGTTCGCACTGCGGTGATGGACACGCGTTCACGGCATCAATAACGCTAAAACTCTCGGTTTTTCTAATTTTTGCCATTGCGAATTGCATTCTTAAACGACTATTCTTTTCTGATATTAACGGCTTTTTGTGCGCAACTCAGCCACTCAATTCGTTTCTCCTAACAAACCGGCGAACTCTTTCTGCGCTTAAGTCAACATTTTTAGTGTCCTTTAACATTTTTTAAAGGCCAATGGCGGACAGCAAAGAATAACTTCTTATTTTTCTTAAAAGAAACCGCACATTTCTATCGCAAATTTTTGTTTTGCTTTCAACACTTTTTGGTTTATTTTCTATTCGACCTTCCCGAAACCGTTTTATTACATTAAACACCATAGATTTACTTTTTTAACAACTTCACATATTTTGCGAACGGATTTTCCTTTTTGGTAATTGAAAATCACAATTTGCCTTTCTTCAAAGGTTGTTTGAATTGACATTTCGATTTTTTTTTGTTAATGCTATCACAATGAAAGCTCTACAAAAACTGCAACTAAATAATATAGATAACGTGGCAATTACAGTTAGTTTTCTTAGAAAACAGCATGTGTCCCACTTTGAGTGTGATCTGCATTAAAAAAAAAAATACTAGACAGATCATTTTCATCTTTTTTTTAAACAAATCGGGTTTGTTTTTTGATATTTTTTTTTTTATTTTAGAATAATTTGAGGTCAACATTAAGCAATAAAAATAAAAATTATTTAAAAAAGTGAGCAACTCTGCATTTTTTTTCGTAAAGAAGTTTATTGAAGATTTTATTTCTTAGGTGTCCCACTTTGAGTGTGAGTTACTGTATGTACATATGTATGTATTTACTGTAAGTGTTTCTCTACATTTCTTTTGATGAACTGAACTACAATGTTCACCCTAAAAATTTCATAAAAATCCTTTGGGAAGCTTAATAGCCTATATCGAACATACACCACACGAATATAGGATATTTCTATTTTTATATACATACATGCATATATAGATAGATATGTAGATGAAAATTTCCCTGCGTCGCAATAAATTCATATCGTTTGAGATTTTAGTGTTCCGGCTCATTGATCCCCCGCTCTCAGCTTACGAGTTCACGTAAGAAAACAAGTTTGTTCTTTGTTTGATGCTAGTATGATCAAGATCAAATCATTAATGCTATGTCCGCACCTGAAGATAACCTTGGTTTCATCCAGGATGGTTTGAGTTAACCAAGTAGTGTCCGCATATGCAGAAAAGTTTTGAGTTTATCTTTTTGTCTTAAGTTAAAAAGAGACAGACATACAAGTGTGAGCAGAACGTCAACGACGTATGAGAAAATTCATTCTCTCTCCACTCACTTCCACTCTCTTAAATGTCAAATTCAATGGAATATTGGAAATAGTGCATTCAGCGCCTTTGGTTTCGAGTAGGTTATCTCGAAACCCAGTGACTAAAAAGGTTTCATTTTGTATGGCAAACCACTTGGTTATCATGTTCGTTTGGGATTGTTTTGAGTTAAACAAGTTTAACTCTCAGGTGCGGACATAGCATAAGCTTAGCTTTATGTCTTGTCTCACTCATCTTCGTGTGCCATAACCATTCCCATCTGTTGAAAAGAGAGCACTCACATTGAATATTAAACGAAGCTAAAAACCTGTTTGCAGAAGTTTTCCCGTTTCTTTGTCTAATGCTATGTCCGCACCTGAAGTTAACCTGGGTTTCGTTCCAGTATGGTTTGAGTTAACCAAGTAGTGTCCGCATATGCAGAAAAGTTTTGAGTTTATCTTTTTGTCTTAAGTTAAAAAGAGACAGACATACAAGTGTGAGCAGAACGTCAACGACGTATGAGAAAATTCATTCTCTCTCCACTCACTTCCACTCTCTTAAATGTCAAATTCAATGGAATATTGGAAATAGTGCATTCAGCGCGTTTGGTTTCGAGTAGGTTATCTCGAAACCCAGTGACTAAAAAGGTTTCATTTTGTATGGCAAACCACTTGGTTATCATGTTCGTTTGGGATTGTTTTGAGTTAAACAAGTTTAACTCTCAGGTGCGGACATAGCATAAAAGCTTAGCTTTATGTCTTGTCTCACTCATCTTCGTGTGCCATAACCATTCCCATCTGTTGAAAAGAGAGCACTCACATTGAATATTAAACGAAGCTAAAAACCTGTTTGCAGAAGTTTTCCGTTTCTTTGTCTAATGCTATGTCCGCACTTGAAGTTAACCTGGGTTTCGTTCCAGTATGGTTTGAGTTAACCAAGTAGTGTCCGCATATGCAGAAAAGTTTTGAGTTTATCTTTTTGTCTTAAGTTAAAAAGAGACAGACATACAAGTGTGAGCAGAACGTCAACGACGTATGAGAAAATTCATTCTCTCTCCACTCACTTCCACTCTCTTAAATGTCAAATTCAATGGAATATTGGAAATAGTGCATTCAGCGCCTTTGGTTTCGAGTAGGTTATCTCGAAACCCAGTGACTAAAAAGGTTTCATTTTGTATGGCAAACCAATTGGTTATCATGTTGGTTTGGGATTGTTTTGAGTTAAAAAAGTTTAACTCTCAGGTGCGGACATAGCATAAGCTTAGCTTTATGTCTTGTCTCACTCATCTTCGTGTGGCATAACCATTCCCATCTGTTGAAAAGAGAGCACTCACATTGAATATTAAACGAAGCTAAAAACCTGTTTGCAGAAGTTTTCCCGTTTCTTTGTCTAATGCTATGTCCGCACCTGAAGTTAACCTGGGTTTCGTTCCAGTATGGTTTGAGTTAACCAAGTAGTGTCCGCATATGCAGAAAAGTTTTGAGTTTATCTTTTTGTCTTAAGTTAAAAAGAGACAGACATACAAGTGTGAGCAGAACGTCAACGACGTATGAGAAAATTCATTCTCTCTCCACTCACTTCCACTCTCTTAAATGTCAAATTCAATGGAATATTGGAAATAGTGCATTCAGCGCCTTTGGTTTCGAGTAGGTTATCTCGAAACCCAGTGACTAAAAAGGTTTCATTTTGTATGGCAAACCACTTGGTTATCATGTTGGCTTGGGATTGTTTTGAGTTAAACAAGTTTAACTCTCAGGTGCGGACATAGCATAAGTTCTGTTTTTCTCTTTTTGCTTTCTTGTGGTTGGTAGGCTACAATGTTCTGTGGGGCTTACTTTTTGTTCAAATATAAAAAAACTGTGTAGAGTTTATTTTTTTAAGAAATTTAATGTGTTATTCAAATATTTTTGTTTGAGATATTTGTATTTCTTTTTTTAAAAGTTTTTGACCAATATTAATAAGATATAAAAAGAAAATTGAAACAACAACCAAATCATACAAACTACTCTAACGAGCTTAACACACCGACACTGCTTAATGCATATCATTTTCTGAAAACCAATTTCCTTTAACGGCCTTTGTCACTTTACAGCTCCCTGAATTGAAAGACTTTGTAAGATCAGCAGAGCTATGCGTTTTCCTCGAGGTTTCATAGCAAACAAGTTAAACAAGTTTAACTCTCAGGTGCGGACAAAGCATAAGCTTAGCTTTATGTCTTGTCTCACTCATCTTCGTGTGCCATAACCATTCCCATCTGTTGAAAAGAGAGCACTCACATTGAATATTAAACGAAGCTAAAAACCTGTTTGCAGAAGTTTTCCCATTTCTTTGTCTAATGCTATGTCCGCACTTGAAGTTAACCTGGGTTTCGTTCCAGTATGGTTTGAGTTAACCAAGTAGTGTCCGCATATGCAGAAAAGTTTTGAGTTTATCTTTTTGTCTTAAGTTAAAAAGAGACAGACATACAAGTGTGAGCAGAACGTCAACGACGTATGAGAAAATTCATTCTCTCTCCACTCACTTCCACTCTCTTAAATGTCAAATTCAATGGAATATTGGAAATAGTGCATTCAGCGCCTTTGGTTTCGAGTAGGTTATCTCGAAACCCAGTGACTAAAAAGGTTTCATTTTGTATGGCAAACCAATTGGTTATCATGTTGGTTTGGGATTGTTTTGAGTTAAACAAGTTTAACTCTCAGGTGCGGACATAGCATAAGCTTAGCTTTATGTCTTGTCTCACTCATCTTCGTGTGGCATAACCATTCCCATCTGTTGAAAAGAGAGCACTCACATTGAATATTAAACGAAGCTAAAAACCTGTTTGCAGAAGTTTTCCCGTTTCTTTGTCTAATGCTATGTCCGCACCTGAAGTTAACCTGGGTTTCGTTCCAGTATGGTTTGAGTTAACCAAGTAGTGTCCGCATATGCAGAAAAGTTTTGAGTTTATCTTTTTGTCTTAAGTTAAAAAGAGACAGACATAAAAGTGTGTACAGAACGTCAACGACGTATGAGAGAATTCATTCTCTCTCCACTCACTTCCAATCTCTTAAATGTCAAATTCAATGGAATTTTGGAAATAGTGCATTCAGCGCCTTTGGTTTCGAGTAGGTTATCTCGAAACCCAGTGACTAAAAAGGTTTCATTTTGTATGGCAAACCACTTGGTTATCATGTTGGCTTGGGATTGTTTTGAGTTAAACAAGTTTAACTCTCAGGTGCGGACATAGCATAAGTTCTGTTTTTCTCTTTTTGCTTTCTTGTGGTTGGTAGGCTACAATGTTCTGTGGGGCTTACTTTTTGTTCAAATATAAAAAAACTGTGTAGAGTTTATTTTTTTAAGAAATTTAATGTGTTATTCAAATATTTTTGTTTGAGATATTTGTATTTCTTTTTTTAAAAGTTTTTGACCAATATTAATAAGATATAAAAAGAAAATTGAAACAACAACCAAATCATACAAACTACTCTAACGAGCTTAACACACCGACACTGCTTAATGCATATCATTTTCTGAAAACCAATTTCCTTTAACGGCCTTTGTCACTTTACAGCTCCCTGAATTGAAAGACTTTGTAAGATCAGCAGAGCTATGCGTTTTCCTCGAGGTTTCATAGCAAACAAGTTAAACAAGTTTAACTCTCAGGTGCGGACATAGCATAAGCTTAGCTCTATGTCTTGTCTCACTCATCTTCGTGTGCCATAACCATTCCCATCTGTTGAAAAGAGAGCACTCACATTGAATATTAAACGAAGCTAAAAACCTGTTTGCAGAAGTTTTCCCGTTTCTTTGTCTAATGCTATGTCCGCACTTGAAGTTAACCTGGGTTTCGTTCCAGTATGGTTTGAGTTAACCAAGTAGTGTCCGCATATGCAGAAAAGTTTTGAGTTTATCTTTTTGTCTTAAGTTAAAAAGAGACAGACATACAAGTGTGAGCAGAACGTCAACGACGTATGAGAAAATTCATTCTCTCTCCACTCACTTCCACTCTCTTAAATGTCAAATTCAATGGAATATTGGAAATAGTGCATTCAGCGCCTTTGGTTTCGAGTAGGTTATCTCGAAACCCAGTGACTAAAAAGGTTTCATTTTGTATGGCAAACCAATTGGTTATCATGTTGGTTTGGGATTGTTTTGAGTTAAACAAGTTTAACTCTCAGGTGCGGACATAGCATAAGCTTAGCTTTATGTCTTGTCTCACTCATCTTCGTGTGGCATAACCATTCCCATCTGTTGAAAAGAGAGCACTCACATTGAATATTAAACGAAGCTAAAAACCTGTTTGCAGAAGTTTTCCCGTTTCTTTGTCTAATGCTATGTCCGCACCTGAAGTTAACCTGGGTTTCGTTCCAGTATGGTTTGAGTTAACCAAGTAGTGTCCGCATATGCAGAAAAGTTTTGAGTTTATCTTTTTGTCTTAAGTTAAAAAGAGACAGACATACAAGTGTGTGCAGAACGTCAACGACGTATGAGAGAATTCATTCTCTCTCCACTCACTTCCAATCTCTTAAATATCAAATTCAATGGAATTTTGGAAATAGTGCATTCAGCGCCTTTGGTTTCGAGTAGGTTATCTCGAAACCCAGTGACTAAAAAGGTTTCATTTTGTATGGCAAACCACTTGGTTATCATGTTGGCTTGGGATTGTTTTGAGTTAAACAAGTTTAACTCTCAGGTGCGGACATAGCATAAGTTCTGTTTTTCTCTTTGCTTTCTTGTGGTTGGTAGGCTACAATGTTCTGTGGGGCTTACTTTTTGTTCAAATATAAAAAAACTGTGTAGAGTTTATTTTTTTAAGAAATTTAATGTGTTATTCAAATATTTTTGTTTGAGATATTTGTATTTCTTTTTTTAAAAGTTTTTGACCAATATTAATAAGATATAAAAAGAAAATTGAAACAACAACCAAATCATACAAACTACTCTAACGAGCTTAACACACCGACACTGCTTAATGCATATCATTTTCTGAAAACCAATTTCCTTTAACGGCCTTTGTCACTTTACAGCTCCCTGAATTGAAAGACTTTGTAAGATCAGCAGAGCTATGCGTTTTCCTCGAGGTTTCATAGATAACTGTGCTCACGCCCTGTAATAGCCGTGTTTAGGAATTCATATTCACTTCAGCAAAACATCGCAAAACATCGCTCATAAAAAAACAACAACTCTAAAGTGAATAGCGTAAGTGGACAAAAATAACTCACTTGCCGAAGTGAACAACAGGGATGGCTGGTAAATGGCGTTTATGGAAAAGTGAACTTGGTAGGTGAATATAGCCAAAACGTTTTATTGAGACTCGCAAGTGAAGTGAATATAAAAATTCCCAATAAAACACGGCAAATATCAGCTTCCTCTGTGCTCACTGCTTATTAGCTTCTTGTCCTCTTGTCGAGCTCGTAAAACTCTCTGTGCGTTAGTCTATGATCGCAATGTTCTAGAAAATCAAAGCTAACTGAAAATGTATATTTTTTACATCACACAAGTTTCTTTTTCAATTTTAAGCATTTCCACTTTGCTTTGGTTCTCAATTTATTAAGATAAACTAAAGAAAACTTCCTTTAATTAAATTCATTTGTGATGTGATAACAGACGCAATTTACTTTGCCTTCAAACCCCCTTCCCAAAACGACAGGCCATTAAAATAATGAACCTTCCAAGTTCCAAAGTTCAAAAGATTTTGTCGGAACAGCGTCACAGCGTCACATTGTATAAATATTCAATACACCAATCAGTTTGTACTTTTTTAAATGGTAGATATAATAAAAAAAAAATTTATACAGTCCTTTTTTTTTTTTTTTTTAATTAATTAGCGCACACATCAAGGGGTTACGACTACCCTTATAATGTTATAGAACACAGTGCGAGCATTTAGGAAAGTAGGAGAGGGTTTAATAGGAGACAACGATGCACGTTGCTTTTGAATCTTTGTGAATCGTAATGCAGGGGAAACACAGAGCCAGGAAAAGCATACCACATACGGATGGTGCGGCTACAGTATGAATCTCTATACTTGACTCTACGTCCGAAATTGGGTTCAAGGTAAAGCTGATCACCATTCCCAGCGAAGCGTGTGTTGCGGCTAAATTGTTTCAGGGGAGGAATGCAACTGGCTATTTCACTAGAGCACTGTTTATGAAAAAAGCGATAAAAAAGAGAGAGGCAGGAGACGTTTCGACGATGTTCAAGAGAATCAATCGATTCTACGATTGAACCTTCACCTATCAATTTTAACGCTCTATCAAGTAGGCGCAAAGATGTTTGAGATGCACCTGACCAGATATGGGAGTTATACTCCAGTTTTGGGCGGATGAAGGCCTTATAAATTGTAGCCAGATCAGAAAGGGTGAAGAACTTCCTGCATCGTCTCAAGAAACCTAAGCATTTAGCAGCGTTTTTGGCGACTTCAAATATGTGGTCATTCCAGCGAAGATCATCGTTTACACACATACCAAGTACTGACAGCTTTTCGGTTTCTTCGATGCAGGTACCATTCATGGATAATGGCATTGGGGGAATGTTAAGCTTCAACGACAAGAGACAGCATTGAGTTTTCGAAGCATTGAATTCTACTCGATTCATAAGACACCATGCAACAATGCTGTCAAGGTCAGAATTCAATGAGCTTATCATACGCAACCGTTTCAGTTCCACATCTGAAGAGCAGGGACGTGAATTTGGAAACGAATATGAAAAGCTGAGGGTCGAGTCGTCAGCAAAACAATTTCAGACAAGAGATCATTAATGAAAATGAGGAAGAGAGTCGGAGACAAAACGGAGCCCTGGGGCACACCAGCATTTATGAAGTGGGTATCAGACTTGAAGCCATCCAATACCACTTGTAATGAACGGTCGGAAAGGTAATTTCTAATCCAACGAAGAAGAGACTCATCGATACCAAAAGCACGCATTTTCGATAAAAGAGCTTGATGCCAAACTCTATCAAATGCCTTAGAAATATCAAGCGCAATAATCTTACTTTCTCCAAAACAATGTAAAGATTGGTTCCACTTTTCGGTGAGATAAGCCATCAAATCACCAGTGGACCGTTTGCTACGAAAGCCGTACTGACGGTCATTAAGAAGCTTTCGTTCTTCAAGATATTTCATAAGTTGACGGTTAATCAAGGTTTCCATGACCTTGGAAAGAAAGGACGTTAGTGCTATTGGACGGTAATTGGAAGGGGAGGAAGATTCGCCTTTTTTTGGGACCGGCTGGACAAATGCAGTTTTCCATCTGCTCGGAAAAATCCCAGCAGAATAGGAAAGATGCAAAAGTTTACGCAGTGGTTTTGCCAGCGTAGAAGAACACCTCTTCAGAATAACGGCGGGGATACCATCTGGACCAGCGGATTTATGTATGTTGAGATCTTCGAGGACTCTCGCAACCGAGCGAGTTCGAAAAAATATCTGCTTCATCAAAGAATTTGCAGACTCGAGCTCAGGTGGAGCCAATATGCTATGAGAAAGTGTCGAGTTGGCAGCAAATTGGGCTGCCAGCAAATTGGCTTTGTCGATGGAGCTGACATACGGAGAGTCATTGAAGACAAGCGTTGGGACCGATGACGTGGTCGAGTTCTTAATGTTCTTGACAAAAGACCAAAAGTTTTTACTTCCTTTTGGACACAATAGTATTTTTTGCCTTACTTTTTGGTCATGTAAAAACTTAGCAATTTGTATTTGAGCATTACAGATATTTCTAGCCCGTTTGAACAAATTTCGATTTTCTACAGTAGGGTTATCTTTAAATCTTCGAAAACTACTTTCTCTATCCCTAATCGCCTCTTTACAGCTTGAATCAAACCACGAATTCTTCTTGGGGATGATACTTTTTGTTCTGTGAGGAACAAAATTTCTCATGCCGTTCAGACGAAGATCGATCAAACACGAATATTTTAATTAGGATTATGGTACTATACTATATATATATGCACTTTATGGATTGGTGATAAGTAGAAAAAAGGGTTGGAAAATTCTGTTTGTCCCTATGCCCAAGTGGATGGGCCGATTCGCAAGCTAATTAAAACCTTATTATTCTAATTATTATTATATTAAAAACAGCATTGACGATTTATATAAAACAGTCTATCTTTTGGTAAGAATGGGTTTTGTAAGATTTATCTTAAAACGGTACCTCATTCATAACTTTGTTGGCTTTTTGAATATGCTGGAAACGTTCTGAATTGAGTTTTTACGAATTTTTTCCAGATGAAATACTTACTTACAAAATTGCTAAATATTTTTCAATCAAAATTTAAAAAAAAACTGCTATAGTAATTTTCCATATTTTTGTTCCGAGGTAAACTACTGATAATTAAATTGCATACTTAGTTTTACCAAGAAAACTCTCAAGCCAATTTAAAAAAACTAAAATGTTTTTTCAATATTTTTTGTTATTATTCATTAGATGTTAGAATTTAAGTTCAAAAAAGTATTAAGTAACATGTAGGTCGGAATCATTTTTATAAAATTAAATTTAATCTTCTGGCTTTCTGCGCAGCAAATATGTCCAAGACTTCCTCAGTGTCCATCTCAATTTGTCGATGAATTGACATCAACCCCAGTCAAGTTAATCTCTCTTCACCGGTAGAATTTCTTAGGTGAGTTTTCAGACGTTTCATTGTCGAAAATGTTCTCTCCGGTGTACATTTTGAAACCGGTAGTGTCGCCAAAATTTTTAAAAGCTTGTGGATGTTAGGAAAAAGATCCTTATTGCATTCCCCAAGAGCTGTTATTGCACGCTCTGGATCTTTTTGTGTAGCACATTTTGTCTTCCATAGCGTAAATTCAGCTTCTTAAGTGTCCCAATCCTGAAAAGATTTATAAAATTTGAAGTTTTCTTCGTTATAATTTTGTTCGTTTTTGCCAAGGATCGATGCAATCAAAATGCACAAAGTGGATAGAGTTGACTTATGGTTTTCAAATCTCATTTTAAGCTGACTTAAAAAGTCATCTAAAAGACGGATCATTATTCTTATCCCAAAATAGGTTTCAGAATCTGTTGTGGTCATGTTTTGTCTGTGCTGTTGCCTTGACACAATTCGTGGAATTTTAAGTTTTTCATCCACAACATTTACCAAGTTTTGTGCAGTCTTAAAAATTGTTTTGAATTCCGGAACGATATTTTCTCGTATTCCTTGAAAAGTGTTTGTTATTAATTCCACATGTTCCAATCCAGACCATAACTCGCATGAAGGGGATTGTAAGATCTTACAAAGTGGCAATGTATACGTAAACAAAACATTCAAACAACACAAACTTACTGCAAATTCACTTGCTAAAATTGACCTTAAAAAGCAACTCGCCTTCGATGACGTATCAGAGTCCTTATCACTACACAACTTTTCCAAAGCATCAACTATCGCTTTAAAAATTTCCTTAAACCTCATCAAACCATCATGGTTCTCCACCCAGCTTGTTTCACACATTGCTGTTAAATTTTTCCATTTATTTTGAGGATAATTTTGTTTGATCATTTCCTGCAACAAATTTGTGCGCTTTGCCGACAGTTTAAAAAAATTCCAATGGATTTTATGGTACCGATAGTGTTACTTACTAGATTAGTCGAAAATTTCGTCTAAAGCCAAAATCAGAAATCATGCAAATAATAATTAATCAATAATTAAACTGTGCAACAAAAAAAAATTGCTATTACTTTTGATGTGACTTACTTTAGGTTATTGGTATGGATGAGTATACCAATAGCTTTCTTCATTAATATGATGTTCCTGCTCAACCATACCAACCACATTAAGTCGCATCAAAAGTTATTTTTCACTGTAGCACAGAGTGAATACAAATTTCATACTGATGCGGAAAAGTATGATTTACAGAAGAATTTTGAAAAAAATTCGGGGGGGGGGGGGGGGTTCAAACCTCTTAAACCTTTTTTTTTTCTTTAAAAGTTTCCTTCGAGGATGCGTTGCTTATAGTTTAGTGCATTAATTGTGTAATTATACAAAGCTATCCAGCATAGTTTTCCATTCAGGACATCCAACGTGTCATTCAAATCCATCGAGGCTACATGAAAGTACCTCACTCAAAACTCCTTCATCTTCTCTCTCCTTGAAGTTACAGAGCTCACATAGAATCGGGAGGTCAGGTCGATGCGGAATATAGTTCAAATTTAAAAGTTCGCCTCTAATTTTAAATAATACATTTATCATATTTATGCGGTATCGATTGAGAAAATACGTGCTTTCATTAAGATCCAAATTTAGTTTGCTGTAGATCAATCTATACTGCGATGATTGTGCTTCTTATTTAAAGTTTGAATATGTTGAGTGGCTAATTTTCTCCAATATTATGTTAAACTTAAGTTTCAAATCAGTTGGGCTTACTTCGGGTAAATAATTTAAGTTTTCACCTACGCAAATAGCCAGCTCTTCCCACTTTCTGATCAGATTTCCCCGATGCTAACAGTTTTCTAAGCACTAGACTCGGCAGCCTTCTTTCGTCCATCTCTATCACCTTGATTACGTAATCGAAGTCCATCTTGAGGGATGAGGGTCTTAAGAAACAACAGCGGTTCAGTTGTTTCCAGATGTAGCATATAGTTGGGGGTGCAACTCGGTAATCTATAAATGCGTTTTAAGAAATACCTGAGGAACCTTTCAACTTCTTCAACTTGGGAGTAACTACAAACTTGTGCCGCGTACAACATAATGGAGGCTGAGGTTGCATGAAATATTTTAAGTTTTGCAATATGTTTGATATAATTATTATCTATACAGCGCAGCGGTTCCAAACTGCGGAAACAGCTCTTTTCGCTTCAGCTAGCTTTATCTCAAAGTGTTTTTTCATGTTGAGATTTGCAGAGACATTCACTCCTAGGTAGGGTAGTGGCACCTATTTCCGAACATCCCCAGTTTTCGAACACTTTAAACGAAAATGCTTATATTTTCGTTGTTTTTGGTGTTCCAACCTTGAAAGAACTATATATATGTGCCCTCATATTCCCTTTTCACTTTCCGCAAATGCTCACTACTACAAATACAGCACAGGATCTTATAAAAATTTTGTTTGTCAGTGCGTGCGGTTCGACGCTTGGTAGCAGTAAAAAAAACTTGCAGCGCACATGTTGGAAACTTCAGTTAAAAAGCAAATAAAAGCAAATAGTACTTGAACCTGTGGTTTTTATTATATTAGAGGAATTGCTTGTGATATTGAGAGAAGTTTTGAGAATAAAAAGTTAAGTTAGCATGTGTTTTGGCCCTGTTCGAGAATAGGAAACTCATTCTTACCAAGTTGCTTATTTTCGAACAGTTCTGTTCGGAATAGGCAACTAGGTAAAAATGAGTTTCCTATTTTCGAACAGGGCAAAAACACATGCTAGCTTTACTTTTTATTCTAAATTGAAATTGTTTTTCATCGGTTTAGTACGGGATTTAACAGAAAATATATTGCTATCTTTTACTTATTTAAAAAAACACAATTGTATTAATTGTTCTATTTTTCGAACATCGATTTTCTTGCTGTTCGATTATAGTACTAGTCAATAGTACTAGTCAATATATGGTTTCCTATTCTCTTATTATTCCTATCAATTTGGAAAAATTGGTTAAAACCGATGAAAATAATTTAGCAGTAACTATAAAGTTTTGTTGTCCAAATGTACTTACCACTAAGGTGTTTGATTTTGAACGTTTATTCAAAATCAGTCTTGAACCTCTTTAAGTTCCTGAAGCATTGGAATTTGAAAGGTGCCCTATGGGCGTGGAGCAAATATTAGAAGATAAGGAAGTGGCGATTGCGGAAGCGGACAGACAAATAAAAAAATGCCCTAATTTTTTCAAATTTTTATTCCTAGCCCTTCCGACCCTAATTCATTAAGAAGTTTTTTCATAAAAAAAATAATGCATGCCGAAATGTTGCTTACTTTTCGCGTATTGAACGGAATAAAGAATCTGCCTCTTTGTTTATAAATAATCAAGTTTAAAAAAATGATCGAAGTTTTTTCGAATCTCCACGCAGCTGTAGAGTTTTCAAAGACGCTTCATTTGATCCCAATCAAAAGTTTTTGCGATCATCCGTTCAAAAATGGCAGCTGTTATAAAAAAATTGTTTTTCGAGTTATTGTTAATAACAAATGAAATGATAAATAAACAAAAAACTAATTTAATGTTAGGTTGCTTACTTTTCGTGGATTGAGCGAAATAAGAAATCAGCCTTTTTGTTTATTAACCACAGATAAATAAATGATCTTAATATTATCAAACATACACGCGGCTGTAGAGTGTTCAGAGACACTTCATTTGAGCCTAATTCGAAGTCTTTCTGTTGATTAGTTCAAAAATGACAGCTGATATAGTGTTTTTATAGCATAAATTAAAAAAAAAAAAAACTTCTTACCAAAATAGGGCCAGAAAGGGTTAGAGATAAAAATATGAAAAATTAAGGAATTTTTATTTTTTATTTTTTAGAATCGATTTAGGGGGGGTCGCACTCAATTTTCGTAAAAAGTAAAATGAAGACCACCCTAATGTCCATATCTTCTATTAAATGGAAAAATTTTATGGCAAACAAGCAACGAATAAAGGAGTAAAAAAATGTTTTTTTTTATTATCTACTGAGATTAATTTTATTTTATTTTAAGTGAAATAAAAACAACGGAAATCATTCCATTTCAAATCTAGATTTCTTAAATTTTCGATTTTATATCTTAACATGTGAAAAATCCCATACAATCTCAGTGTTCGAAAATAGGAAACTTTTTGTTCGGCTCTAGGCAACTCGTGTTCGAAAATAGGAGAAAACATATATTTTTCAGTTTTTCCCATTTTTTTATTTTTTGATGCTAATAGTGATAAAAATTGCTACCGGACACAAAAGTATTTGAGTTTTGCTAACAAAATAAATTAACAGTATTATTTTGAGTCAAAGGCAAATATTTTTTATTGATCATCCAATCTTTGAAGTGGCAAAAGTGTTCGAAAACTGGTGCATGACCCTATTTGTACTCATGAACTATAGCAACATGTTCCCCCTTGTATGTCCACTTTTCGTTGTTTGCATATCTACCGCTGAATCTACCCTGAATATCATGATTTTAGATTTTTGTAAATTAACGGTTAGATTCCAGTTTTCACAATAGTTCTCCAGCCTATTCATCATTCGCTGCATGCCTTCCACGGATTCAGAAAGAAATGCGATGTCATCCGTATTCCGTGTTCTTATTGCCGCCAGGAACAGATATATGTACATACATGCCCCTAGCTAGGGTGTCCATCTTATCTCTTTAAAAGAGAACATGTTCTCTTTTTTAGGTCCGATCTTTTTTACACTATCTTTTTTCGTTGGGATCTTTTTTTATTCTCTTTTTTCTTTGTATATCACTTTTTTTATTCGAATTTATTTAATAAATTTTTTAACACCTCAATTAAATGTAAACGTGGTGTAAAGAATTTTTGCTGTTCTTTCTAATACATTGGCGTGATGAGATACAATTCTTCATACTAAAAAAACCTTAGATTCAGCTTTTCTTAAAGACATCAGTTTTACTACTACTTCGAAATCAATACATCTCACTCTCTCGTGCTATATTTCCTGTAAGCAAGGAAGAGAAGCAACAAAGACATATGCAAAAAATGGCCATTGCTACCACATACTACACATACTCATGGTCACGGTTGCCACTTGACAAAAAATTTTGTGTCCAAAAATAAAAATAAAAATTGCCAATCACAGTTTAAAATGACCAAAACAATGGTTGATTCCGATGAAGATAGAGAATGAAAGGTAAGAACACCGAGTTCTCAAACGGAAAAAGCAGCATGAAAAGAGCTTGGTTGAAGAAATATAGAAATGTCATGATATATTTGAGCTTTATAAAAAAAATCATTCAAGGGCGGAAAACCTAGCCCGTAAAGCAAACCAAGGATGGTAGAAACGCAGTATATTCTGATGATCTGGAAAACTACATTTGCAGATTCAACTTAGATGATGATCAAGAATGCCATACTCTAGGCCTATAAGAATTTATTGCCAAACTCGTATGTTGACAGCGGCCTTGTCACTCGAAAGCATCCGTTCCCTTTAGAACACCCCAAATAAATCGAGTTGAGCCGCTGTTAGTAATAAATTGATTGGCTCAAAAACTCGGATGTTAGCTTAAATCAAATAAAACTGCATCTGCACACGGCCTCGAGGCCTAAATTTTCAAGGCAGCAAGAGATTAGCTTAAAAAGAGAATGATCTAGCTGCATGATTTAGTCGAGAAACAGCATGTCCAACGAATGGAGATTGGAGAACCTTATTTGTAAAAGTCTGAGAACTCAACACACCAACAAATTCGTACAGCACACTGAAGATCATGGAAAAATCCCGCATATGACAGTATTGACAGAAGCATGCTGTACAGCGTCATGTTTAGTTTCCAAAAAAACCTAGGTTTTCGGTTTTTTTTTTTTTAAATGTATGACAAAGCCACCACACACGCTGGTCATTTGAAAAAATGACAATTAACATCCCTGTTTGTTACCTCTCCTCATCAAAAACATAGTTTTACTTCAGGGCGAGGTGATGGCAAACTCAAAAAACACCCAGCTTTACGGTAATTTGAGGTTTTTCAAAAGAAGGCATTATGCCTATACCTCAGAGCAATCCCTGGGCTCGAAGCTTGAATGAACAAACTTATGAATGCACTTCTTACAACATATTGCTTTATTTTATAAATTTCATTTTTGAAAACCTAAGAACAGAAGTGTTTTTTTTTGTTTCATTTCGTTGAAAAAATTACCAAATGAAATAATAAATGACCGTGTGACCAAGTGAAAAAATAATGACCAGATTTGGTCATAAATGACCAAACTGGCAACCGTGCTCATGGTATGTAAAGTGAAAGCCGGTGGTGGTTGTTAAATATAAAAGATCACTGTCTCTATTCCTCTTAAATTGTGCGTTGTCCGAACTGCGGCGATATTTTCAAAATAAGTTATAATTTAATAATAAACGAGCTTTAAATATTCTTTTGAAAATTAATTAATGTATTCATGTACCTAAAAATTTACGATTTCATAGAAAACTAATGCGATAATCACAAAAAGAAAAAGCATTTTTCCGACGAAATGTAAAAACATTATACAAGTTTCGTGAAAGATTCAAATTCTATTCTATTCAGTTTATTGTCTGCAAAGTAAATGTGAATGTCTCAAATAAAGAAGAACACAACTTCGTAGAGCAACATCTCCAAACAAAAAAACAAAACTTATTCTTCAATCTGCGGTTTGCTCAACGATCATTCAACAATTTTTTGCTGCAAAATCAAACACATCAAAAATCATTTGATTGTCTACCTAAGAAAACGGAGCCTTCAATTGGAAGAGTTTTCATGTTTTTCTTGGATTTTTTAAACTTACAATGGGAAGAAGTCGAAAAAACTATTATATTCACTTTCCAAAAATGTACATAACTATAAACGACAGTAAATGTTTTGATGAATTTTGCGAATTGAATAAGTTTCTTAAGACAAATTCAAACCGCCGTATTAATAAACGCGGAATAACTGGGAAATACTTATTCCATGGATTAAGTTACCATTATACCATTTTCCATTTAATTAAAGCCACCATTATACCATTTTCCACTTAATCCATGGAATAAGGCTTAGCCCAGCTATTCCGCGTTTATTAATACGGCGGAAAGAGTTTAAATTTTAATAAATCACAGTCAATATCAACTGCAAAATGGACGAAAGTTTTTTCATAGTGTGAATTATCCAGGGCACTTTTCAGAACTTTCTAAAATGTGTGCGTACTTTTGTAATCCCAGGGCAGAATCTTAATGTTAAGAAAATATTTTCTCTAATTGAGGGTCAATGAACCAAAGAAAGAAATAGACTCAAAATTTCGGCTATCAATTCTATTCTTTGCTTGGTTTATAATAATAGAGAAAGCAGCAGTCAAAATTTTTATAAAAATCTTTTGATAAAAAAAGCAGCACTACAAAAATAAAGAAAAAAGAGAAATATGAAGATATCGATGAAGAAGAGAGTTATTATGTTGAAAAGGAAGCTTCGTAGTAAGCAACTTAATGAATAAGGTGATCCGTATTTATAACTAAAAGAAAAAAAATAATTAACTTTAATAAAAAATATATCAAAAAATATTGTATTATTTGGTGTTCTCTTATTGTTCTCTTTAGTATTTTTCGAATGTCTCTTTTTTTTGGATTCTAGAGCAAAATGTTCTCTTTTTAGACAGACCCCAGATGGACACCCTACCCCTAGCCCCTTTCCCACCCTCTTTCCTATCTCACTATTGATGTTTTTTGAGTGAAAGTCTGTACCCTGTCCAAATATATTTTTATATTTATGATAATCATATTGTTCCGAAAAGCTTAGCCCTAGTTTATGCTGAGGTATCCCGTATTCTGGATTATGTCAAGTATTCGATTTGGCAAGCCAGATTCTTTTACTAGGGTGACTTCAAATTACCATGCATCCAGTGGTTACTTTCTGATGACGGTCCCTTTCAGAAGCTACTTTGAGTATTAATCTCACTTTTCGCAGGTAATTTTAAGTCGCATTCCCATTCATAGAGACAAAATTGTTCGCTTCCTCTCTTCTGGATACGATTCTGCCTATTAAGTGTTTGAAAAAATTTTCTTCGTGTTTATCTTTTCTGCTTATTTATCTTTTCAAGTTTTTCATAAGGTCTCGAACATTCCCTGGTCATTGGAAAAAGTCTTTCATTGCACCGTTTAGGTGAAAAAGGGGTGTGAAAAACTGCAGGCCAGTTGCAAGGCTTTCATGTATTCCTAAGCTGTTTGAACAAACAGTCTGTGAGAGTTCATCCTTCTTTGCAAGGAATATGTCTGTAATCAGACTTATGCGAAGAAGACGGCTACTAATCTTGTTTCATTTGACCACAAATGCTTCATTCATCATATTAGTTTTTTAACAATTGGGGCAAAAACTTAATTATTCTTAACTTTAATCTTTTCGAAAATTAATTTTTGAAATAATGCTTTATGTATTTTCAATGAATTAGATGATTTGCTATTATTGGCTTGAATTATTTAAGTTTTCGGCATTATCCTTCTAATTTTGACTGTTTTGTTGATGGTGGTAATAATGCATGTATTAAATTTACAATAACAACATCTTCTGGTGCTAATATAGGGAATGTTGGTTAAAATCAATGAATAAGTAAAAAAAATAAATTACCTTTTGAAAACTAATTTACAATAATTAAGTCACTTAAAAGATCAAGACAAAAACTAACTTTTTCGTAAATGAAAAGATTAGTAAAGTTTTTAACAGTTAAAACACTTATTTTATTTCCTCAGATGTACATTTCAGAAGCAATGCTTCCATCGTCAGTGAGATTTATAAAATTAAATTAAATTAAATTATTTGTCAAAAAACTAATAATAAACAAAAATGTTTCTAAACAAAATTACAGTTGAGTTGAGTTGAATCTATTAAAAAATTTTTTGAATATTGAATATTTGATTGGTCCATCATCACTATTCATTAGATTATTTTTGTTTTTAAATATGTAAAATGATTCAAAAGCATCTAATTCATAATTGCTATTTACATTCCTTATTAGTTTTAAATTTTGCAAACTAAAGCTATGACTATTTTCTAGCATATGTTCTGCAACACTTGACTTTTCTTTTTCATTATATTTAAGATGTGCAAAATGTTCTTTAAATCTTTTTAGAATAGGTCTTCTTGTCTGTCCTATATATTCTTTTGCACAATCATTACATCCGATAGAATAAATTCCTGACTTTTGAAGTTGTTCAATTTTATCCTTAGATCCTCCAATCAGATTTTTTATTTTTATTTCGCTGCACTCACTCATACGGATATTATATTTATTAAAGATTGGTTTTATCTTAGATGTTATTTCTGGATAGAAATAAAATTTTGAATATTTCTTTTCGTCATTTCCTTCATTCCTTATTAGATCTAAAGTTGTATAATTTCTCAATTCATGTTTTCTTCTATGTGCAATTGTTAAATCTTCAATCAATTCTTCAGTATATCCATTAATTTTGGCTATGTCTTTAATTTTTTGGAATTCTTTTATTTTTGTTTCTATAGTCCAGAAATAACATCTAAGATAAAACCAATCTTTAATAAATATAATATCCGTATGAGTGAGTGCAGCGAAATAAAAATAAAAAATCTGATTGGAGGATCTAAGGATAAAATTGAACAACTTCAAAAGTCAGGAATTTATTCTATCGGATGTAATGATTGTGCAAAAGAATATATAGGACAGACAAGAAGACCTATTCTAAAAAGATTTAAAGAACATTTTGCACATCTTAAATATAATGAAAAAGAAAAGTCAAGTGTTGCAGAACATATGCTAGAAAATAGTCATAGCTTTAGTTTGCAAAATTTAAAACTAATAAGGAATGTAAATAGCAATTATGAATTAGATGCTTTTGAATCATTTTACATATTTAAAAACAAAAATAATCTAATGAATAGTGATGATGGACCAATCAAATATTCAATATTCAAAAAATTTTTTAATAGATTCAACTCAACTCAACTGTAATTTTGTTTAGAAACATTTTTGTTTATTATTAGTTTTTTGACAAATAATTTAATTTAATTTAATTTTATAAATCTCACTGACGATGGAAGCATTGCTTCTGAAATGTACATCTGAGGAAATAAAATAAGTGTTTTAACTGTTAAAAACTTTACTAATCTTTTCATTTATTAGATTAAAAAACACGTGGAATATCTCAACTAAAAAACTCATTAACTTTTTCGCTAAAAATCGATCCAAAAATGCTTTAATCATAATTTTTAATAACCTTTTTTTTACACTTTCACTTCACTTTCACTTGCACATTCATTAAAAATGGATTCACTAATAATCACGGAAACTAATCAGAAAAAGGACGCATTTAAATAAAGGTTGTTTGTTGCTGGCCTAGCCAGAAAAGTATTCAGTTGACCATGTCCATGTTACTTTAACAACGTTTGTGTTTCTTCAACAATCCTGATGGTTGGCAAAATATGAACATTGTTGATCAAGTATGCTCGTGAGATTTCAGCCACGTTTTTATTTGTTCAACAGTTTTAATGTAAAATTTCTATGATAAGTGCCAGATTTGAGGTTCCGTTATGCGATTTCACGTTTTCTGTGGGCTTAAGTATGAAAAATATTGAAATTCAACATGTTTCTGATACGGTGCAGGGAACTAACTTCACGGGTACTACCTTCACATGGGAAATAACTTCAACTCAAGTGGGAAATAATTTCACTTTTTTGTGGTGAAGATATTTCCCGCTGTAGGTGGGAAATAACTTCACCTGAAATTTGTGTGAAGTTATTTCCCACCTGTAGTTTGAAGATTGTAGACATTCAACAAAAGAGAAATTATAGCTTTTGGGCGGTTTATTTCAAACAAAAAAAGTCTTACAAAATTAACAAAGGTACAAAAATGTAAATAACAATAAAAATAAAATAATGTGGTAAAAAATTTGGCAGTGGCCCAATTGGTCAAGAATTTCTTCGATTCTCGGTAAAGGAAAAGCATCTTTTATCGTGATTTCGTTTAGTTTTCTGAAATCCTTTGAAACGAAGACTTGGAAAGTTGAAAATATGCTAAATAAATTTTTATGTAACACATTATCAAAAACAAATTTCTCATTTTTATGCATTTTGTCGCTTTAGTGCTATATACGAGGAAATAGTGAAAAATTCGAGCGATTGAGTTTTACATCTTGTGTCTAATTCCTTTTTTCATCTGCACTAGCAGATGCATGTAAGTCCAACATAAGGCTACTTAGCTGCGAATATGCGTAGCTAAGAACGTCAATTAAAATAATGAACATATTTTCAAAAACAGATCTTTCACTGTATATTATTGGATGGCACTCATTTTATATATTAAATGAAATATCTGTTTTTGAAATATGTTAAATAAATTTATATGTATTTCAAAAGCAAATTTTTCGTTTTTGTGTATCTTGTCGTTTTAGTGCTTTATTCAAGGAAATAATGAAAAATATCGCGCGAATTTTTCATTATTTCCTTGAATAAAGCACTAAAACGACAAGATACACAAAAACGAAAAATTTGCTTTTGAAATACATATAAATTTATTTAACATATTTCAAAAACAGATCTTGCAACCCTAAACCTATAGAAGTCCAATTTAAATACAGTTTTAAAGATTATCATTTCTCCAAAAAATTAAGTCTAAAATTAGGTCTCTACCATCAGTATTGACAGAGAAATCGAATTTAACACAGGTCAAGGTACACTAAAGATGCCTTTTTTTGAAATGTCAAAAAGTGATGTCAAAGTTAAGAAACGAACTTTACTGTAAAACAATTTTTTTCTTGGAATACGACCAAGAATAATATCCCGAAATATGTAACACGAATTACGGGACACCCTGTAAACATATTTTCAAAAACAGATCTGCACTGCAACGAAATGTATAAGTTTTTTTTCCAAAACATAGCTTCACATAAAAGTGGAATTCGTTCCCACGAAAAAGTGAGGTTATTTCCCACCTTCAGTAGGAAATATCTTCACCACAAAAAAGTGAAATTATTTCCCACATGAGGTGAAGTTATTTCCCATGTGAAGGTAGTGCCCGTGAAGTTAATTCCGTGCACCTTCTGATACTTTGACTATTTTGTTTATTGATTAAAGAAGTATGAACATAACATTGTTGATCACTCAAATTGGTAATAGTTCAACAGTGTATTTGGCATTTCAATCACAAACGAGATAGTTTTTATAATTTTAGCTTTCATTGTTACCTAGTTAAAGATGCTTGTTGCTGATCAAGTCTGAAATCAACAATTACCTTGCTGGTTAAAAATAAGAAAATATTCAAATCAACTTCGAACATACCTAATTTAAAATTTTTTATGATACCTACCTAAAAAAAAAATTGATCACGGCAGCATATTTGATTTGAAAATGCGTTCTTATTTGTATTCATCACACGAACTTGGGTATTTTTACAACTTTAGATGAATTGTTGATTAACACTGAAACATGTTTAAAACAACCAAGGTTTTTTCTCTTGGTGTACCAACAATCAGATAGGCTTTTTAGCCAGCATTCAAATTCGGCTTGGGAAGCCTTCACAATATCCCACATAGCATTACTGTACATTGTTGTTTTGTTTTGTTTTAACTATTTATTAACGACGTAGTGACACACCTGCCGGGAGGCATCCGTATTGCTAACCTGAGAGCTAATGTTCTTATGTATGCTGACGATCTAGTACTTCTGTCAGAATCACCGGAAAATTTGCAATTGATGATTAATCGCTTAGCTGAGTACTGCATAAAATGGAGTCTCACCATTAACACCAGTAAATCCAAAGTTATGATATTCACGAGATCTAATCGAAATCAGTCCACCTGGAATTGGACGTTTAATGGCATCCGCTTAGAAATTGTTGACCAATATAAGTATCTCGGAGTACAACTTAATAAGACCATGGATTTCTCAGAAACTTGATTGTAAAATCCAAAGCCTCACAATGACTGCTTAATGTGTCTTGGAAAAATGTATTTGCAAACGAACGGATCATACTATCGGCAAAGTATAAAATATTTAATGCCGTTGTTGGATCTACACTTTGCTACGCATCACAAGTATGGGGAGTTGATGAGTACGAACCGATAGAAAAATTTCATCGTAATTTTTTGAAGAAACTGTTTAACCTGCCACTGAATCCTCCAAATTATGCCCTTTACCTCGAAACTGGTCTTCCTAAGCTTTTTACAAGCACCCTGAAATCTCAAGCTGATTATTTAATTAAGGTACTGTCTAATCAGGACACCCGTCTTGGAAAACAAGCTTGCGATTCTGAAAGTAGAATCCTATACTCGCAACTCAATTATAATTTGATGGAAAGGAACTATTTCGACGATTCAATGAATTACAAAGAAATATCACTTATATTTAAAACCAGATGTGAACTCCTAAGTCTTAATGGGTGCCCGTATAACGGAAGTTTTAATCAGTTTTGTACACTTTGCAATTTAAAGGCCAAAGAGAATTGTTTTCACATCATTAGCATATGCCCCATCTATGTACAACAACGTCTTATGTACTTCAAGAAGAGGAGACAGTAAAAGTGCTTAATGAGACAGAATGGAAAATACTATACCAATATTCGAAAAATATATATAAATATAGAATGTTATTATTAACAGAGTTTGAATTTGAATAGTACAATTTTATATTTCAATTATTGTAAAATTATTTTTAAAAAACAACATGTAGGAAGTAATTTTGCCAACCGAGCTGACGGCAATGCCATATAGCTTTTCAAATTCATAAAAATGATTCAATGTATCCTTAATTAGAAAAACTAAAATGAATACTTACTTACTTACTTACTTACTTACTTACTTACTGTACATTGTACATGGCGAACCTGCCAGTCCTGCCAGATTCAGAAGAAGCGTATATTTGTTAACTAGAAATAATTAGCAATGTCTAACGATAAAAAAGGAGTCAAAACCGAAGTCATATTCCTAAATGCAAGCGGACATAATAATGTCGTTAAATTTTGAAAAATGAAGAAGCACACTCCACTAAGGAAGTTGATGATCGCTTACTGCAATCGCATGGGTCTTCCTATGGATGTCGTTAGGTTTCGATTCAATTGAAAAACAATCAAAGAATGTGACACACCAACTTCACTGGAAATGGAACAGGATAGCACTATTGAAGTCCACCAAGAACAGGCGGATGAGTGCTCATATTTATTTCGAAGATAAACTATAAAAAAATTTCTCATACACAAAATTTAACAAAAACAAAAAAAAAAAAAAGAAACCAAAAAACATCAACCAAACACACCAACAACGATGACTACTATTAAACACAAATTACAAAAACCAGGGCAACATCATGAGCGCGATCAAAACAATTTTGCTTCCATCGCAAAGAGTTTCAAAAAAAAGCGGATGTCTCCATATTGATTATATTATCTACTACAGTACTACTACTACTACTACATTTAAAAATTAGTTATTTTAGAAAATATTTTTTTTATTTTTATGTATATGTTAACGAAAAGAAAAGCTACAAGAACATGAAGTACATCAGCGAAAACACATGTGTGCCAGCAAATTCAAACGGCCCTAAAATCTGTTTATTTTTCTTTTTATTGATACTACTAAGGTTCCTTAACTTATTACTACACGCAAAAATTCCGTAACCTTATAACCTGAATGGCGTACCGAAAGGGTTAATGCAGTAAATAGACATGGTTTTCTGAGCCGCGTGCACGATTTGCACATCTCTTCTGGCGTTTCTGGTAACATATAACCGTACGGCACACGCTTTGTTTGAAAATAAATGATAAATTAATTTAATTGTAGTGTTCTTGTTCCGAAAGAATTTTTTTAAGTTTTGGTTACTTTATCATGTCGCGTTTTGGCTGTCGTTTAAATTCTTCCCAAATGCGCCAAAATAGGTTTCGATTCAAAATAAAAGGACATGTCTTTGAAGATGAAAGCCTGAGGTCAGTGTCACCTACCTCTTCTTGTCATCAAGCTTTCCATGCCACAACGTTCTGTAAACACAGACTCATCTTTACCCTAAACAAACAGTACTCAATAAAAATGCAATCAACATGCCTGACCAGAAAAACCACATAAATGCTCCAGTAAAGGAAAGGAAGTCGTTGGTATTCAACTTTCAACCCCGCTCGACATTCAATTAGTCCCCCCGCATTGCACAAAGATTTATAATTTTGTGTTTTGGTAGCAATTTGCACACGAATCACGAACAGACACAACAGCTCGCGACTTGTGCCAGTCGAGTGTCGGTTCCTCCCATCTTACAATTCACTTGTAGACGCGATTTAGGTACAACAAGTACAAGTCTATTACGAGCGTAAATTGTGGTACATTCTTCACGAGCCTCACAAACTATTCTTGCAAGTAGTAGAGTATAGTGTAGATCTGAGTACTCACTCATAATCCGTTACTAGTGCTCAAATATGTGCCATTGCTATCTCAGAGATCAAAAACTACAAAACTATTTCTTACTTGCGGCTACCATATTGTCTTACTGTTCTAATTAAAAAAGAAAACTAAAAAAAGCTTTTACGATTCTGCAGCATGTTGAAAACTTAAAAGAAAAAAAAAATTGATAAACAAAAGTCTAGTATCAAGTGCCGGTCTGTGGCTCCACAACGTCAGTAGCTAAAGCAAAGTGGACTCACAATAACCAACTATTCAACTATTCCACTAATACAGTTTATAGTTTATAACAAAAACTAAAAATAAAGTTAAATCGTTGTGGTCAATATTTTAAACAGTCGTGATTATTACACAAGCATGTTTGAGGTTTCAGACTTGGTACTGAGCAACGAGACAAATTGCCAGAAGGTAAGTGATGCCCTTTTTCAAACAATTTGTTTTTTTTTTCTTAATATTTTGAATATTTGGTTAAAATAAGGAACTCCTCATTTGGTTTAACTATTAACTGCGTATATAAATTGTGTTATGACAAGTGAATGTTTGTAGAATTACAAGTTACACAACATGGGGATTAGAAAAGTCACAAATAAAAGGACCTATTCAAATCTTTATCTCGTCCATAGTAACTAAACGTTCAAGTTCGAGGTCGGGTGTGAGCATAACTGCTTTGGAAAAATATTTTTGCTATCAATGCATCATTGATAAGATTCGCTTTCAATTTTTTTTTTTTTTTGCATAACAAATCGAAGCTATTGGCATGACATGTGTGTCGTTATCGTCTATGTTTTCAGTGTTTTCAAAGAGCTCACCGACCAAACGGCACCACTGACCATGGCTATGCTGTTTAATATTTAAATTTTAGGTAGGCTGGCAGCAGGCCTAGACTGTATATTTGTTTTCTGTTTGGCCACAAAGGCCCTATGAAAGATGTAACACGATTTTTATTTTATGATTAAAAATATAACTGTGAATTGGTATAAAGATTCCACAGGTTGCAAACAGACAGACGGACACAGAGATAAACTTAATCAACAGCTACCTATAACATGCTGTTTTTTGTTTTTTTTTTTTTTTTGTTTTTGATTAGATTTTGTGAAGGTTAATCAGTGCGGCGCGGCAGTGTGTAGTGTACGGCTTCTATTCTACCCCACTCATTTCGACTTCGCGTGGGTTTCTTCAAATTTGGAAACACTCAAAATCGAGTGTATCTAAGTTCTTGTAATATGTTCGAGCTCAACTGTCGTACACTGAAACGAAAGTTATTTCATTGTTCAAAACTAATAAAAAATCAACAGCAGCAAAAAGGGCGCAACTTCAGAAAATACCACGAAAGCCCGAACAAATTGAAGTCTTGTATTCAACCTCACTCTCTCACTGATTGTATCCTATATGTGAATATTTAAAAATTAGTAGTGCCCGCAGCGTAGTCATTCCTGCTGCGCGGGAGGCTTGTGTTTCAATTTCCAACAGAAACCAATAATAGTTTTTTCCACGGGTATCACCTTTCGCGAGAAATTGGCAAGTCCTTCGATAGAAAATTCACTGCCATGAAAAGCGTTTTCTCGATTAATCGTTCGGAAACGGCAGAAAATTGTAGGTCCCCTCCATTCCCTCACAAGGTGTGGTTGTGATAAATGCGCTATACTGCTCTTCCCACTTTTGTGCCACACTGTGATTCCTTACACCTTGCACTGTGAAACTTAGAAATTTCACCTCAATAATAGAACATGACAGTGGGGCGCTGCGAGGCATCGGTCAAAGAAGAGACCGAAGGTATAAAATTTGGCATTATGTAGATTTTAACCACATCGATTTTAAAGAACTAAGATTAAATGAAGAAATTTTTCTCATCAACATAATTCCACCGTGTCGAAAAAATTGTCTGAACAGAAATTAGCTGATATGCCATTGGTGCGAGCTTCTGAAACTGATCGCGATTAAGTAAATCCAGCGATTGAATCTCGGCAACAGTATCGGTAACCGCTATGGTTATTCTACCTCTGGACTTATTGATTAATCTGATGATAACGTAGGTATAGCAGTCTTGTAAGTGTGATTTCAACTAGGTTAGGCTAGATTAGGTCACGATGGGGCCGAAGGGAAAACGATCGACGCTCTCAGACCAATAAAATAGGTCCATTGCGATAATACAAACAAATTTGAGGCATTGCCTTTTTTAAACCTTTCTGAGCTTCCTACAAAGCGATGAAGACTAAGCTGAATGTCTATATTTCTAAGATCACATGGATCGTTGAAAAAAGTTCTACCAAATGTGTTTTGCGTCTTTGAGAGAGGGCATGCCATGTGCAAAGAAGATGTGGAACGGTTTCCTTTTATTTTTCTCATCCATCCTTTGATGGGACGAAGAGCTTTTCGGCATGTCTACCTATGAGAAAGTGTCCGGTTATAACACTAGTCACGGAGTTCAATCTACTTGAGGATAACAAACTTGTGGTACGTTTTGAATCAAGACTTGATCAGATCTTTTTGGAGTCGCTCAGGTGGTTGTGCTTGTTGATCTACTATTCGTTGTCTTTTTAGCCAATTTTTATTATGTTTGGTGACATTGGCGTGGAAGTTCCCTTCCTGGCGATGTGCCCCACCACCCAAAAGAGGTGAACGTTAAACTGTTCTGTCATCTCCATAGGTGGCGGTCGACAGTCACGGGCGGTTATAGAGTTATGGTTCTTCTCGTTCTTTTTTGGACTCGTATATTTGATTTCCAGTCAAGCTTTTTGTCTAGAATAGGACTCAGATACTCCGTTACGTCTAAGAAAGTAAGTGGAATTCCATTAATTGATCAGCGTAAGCGATTCCTTTGAATCCCTCAGCTTTCAGGTCTGGTCCGTAAAAAGTTCGTTGAAAATTATGTTCTAAAGAAGTGGGAATAAGACTCTAAATTGCGGTGTGCCTCTACAAATTGAATTGACTATCCTGCTATTTGTCATTGGCTAAAACGAACATTGAAAGGTCTTTTTACTAGGGAAAGCTTCCTTTGTTAAGGCTCGTCAAGTTTTTTTATATTCCAATGTGTGTTTGGTAGCTTTATTGGGTGCCTGGGCGTAAAAAAAAAATAAGAAAAAAATGTTTATCACGGGTAGGTATCGTCTTTCGCATGGGCTGGGAAAGTCTTCTAAAAATATTAACACTGCCGTGAAAATCGCTTTATAAATTTGTCGTCCGGCATAAAATTGTAGGCAATTGTAATCAGCTTAACCACGAGGTTTTCATTGCTTTAGTGTGCCACCATATCTATTTACTAAATTGGGAGATTAGGCGGTAGTAAGCAACATTCTATTTGTTATAGCTTTCCAGATGTTCGGAGAAAAGCCAAAGGGCGCTGCCATGATAAGGAGCCTTAGTTACCATCTCTCACCATGTCTGCGCCGAGTATCTGTAACCTCATGTGAAAAAGCAGGACATTCACAGAGGAAGTGCTCTGCAGTGTCCTCAGCTTCTCCACAAGATTCACAGAGTGTGGTATCATTTAAGCCTAACACGTTTAAATGCTGAGAGCAGACCACATCGCTTTAAACGAGAAATGGTCATGAGAGTACACCCCATGATGTAGGTATCAAGGGGAAGAAGATTCAGCAGTGCGTCGAGAGCAGCTCCTGGTGTGCTGGGGAAGGCCCCAGTAACACCAAGACAAATTGTTCTTTGAAGTTTGGCAAACGAGGCAATAACGTATTTACGCGAGAGCTTATTCCACCAAACAACTGATGCTTATGAGATGATTGGTCTTATCATAGCCGTATAGATCTAAAGGACCCTTTTCGGTGAAAGACCCCATGTCTTGCCAAAGGCTCCTTTACATTGCCAGAAGACTGACAGTGCTTTAGTTGTTTTAGACTCGACATGTTAAGACCAAAGAAGTTTGCTATCCAGGATCACTCCAAGATGTTTGACTTCGTTTGAAAAGGCGATGTTGACGCCTTTAAGCGTTAAGTTGGGTCAGACCAGTCGATTTTCTACGTCTCGTGAAGAGGACAACCTCGGTTTTAAGAGGATTGACGGAGAGACCGTTTCTAACACACCAGGTGTCAATCATATAAAGCGCAGCCTGTGCTCGGGAACAGACAGCTTGGAGGCTGGAACCAACCGAGAGCACGGCGATCTCGCGTCGTCTGCATATGCTTGGGCGTGAACGTTAAAACCGTTGAGAATTACAAGTAGGGAGTCGATCAACATGCACCACAGAAGAGGAGATAAAACGCGTGGACAGCCCTTATTCACTCCCGTTGCAACATATTGTCCACACTCCGCCTCAGCGATTACGGTTCGATTCACTTGCATTGCTTTAATCCACAACACTAATAATCGTCCACACATACCATCGAAGCTAGCATTGTCAAAAGCACCTTGAATGTCGATGAAAATGCCTACCGCAAATTCTTTCCTGTCAAGCGCGCATTCAATCCTGCTAATAAGATTTTGAAGTGCGGTCTCGCAAGATTTTCCTCTTTGGTGAGCATGTTGCATCTGAGACAGAGGGTGTGTTTAGAGTGAGGTTTTACGTATGTAAATCTCAATCATTCTTTCCAGCGTTTTAAACAGGAAGGAGGTAAGACTCTTGGCGAGTGAGTAGTCTTGTTTACCAATTTTTGGTATGAAGGCGACTCTAACACTTTGGTATATACGCTAGGGCTAAACTACCATTTTCAAAGTAGGTAGCAAAAGGTTTATACTTTCCTGCATCATAGCTGGGTAAACACCGTCAGTGCCAGGTGACTTGAAACTGTCAAAAGATGCCACGGCATATTTGATGGCTTCGTCAGTAACAACTAACGATGACGTGTACCAGCTACGTTGAGTGGATTTATCGGATTCACCTAATCTAAGGGAAATAGATTGCTGTTGTCCGATTCATATCTGGTTTCCTGGAAAATGAGTTTCCACCATAAGACTGAGTGTCTCTGCTTTAGACTCGGTAAAGGAAACGTCTGATTTCCTGAGTGTTTCTTGTTTATTTTGGCAAGTCGACTAGTCTCACTCAGTGTTTCTATAATTTCACAGCATTCTTTGTAAGAGGCATTCTTTGATCTTCGAATTAACCTTTTAAAGTACTTCTGCTTAGATCGGTACAAGTTCCAGTCGACCCCTGATTTGGTCTGGAGGGACCTATTCAGAATTCTTCTGGTTTCCCTGCCATGTTTCTGCAGTTCACTGTTCCACCACGGAACCATAGATCTACTAGGCAATTGTCTAGCTGGACATGTCAGCTCGAAGCTACTTGTAAGAGCACAATTCACTTCTAGAACTGCATCTTCCACTTTTTGTGATGTTGAGAGCTTAGGTGTAGAGTTTTGACGAAATTGCCAAGCTCATCGTCGAAAGTGTCCAGTTAGTTTTTTTGGGATTCCTTGTAACTAAAGGAGTGGGAACCACATTTGCTACATGGAAATCAATGTATCTGTGGTCTGAGAATGACACGTCCGGCAAAACTTTCCAGTTGGTAATCTCCTTGACATATCTGTTAGATAGTGTCAAGTCATTTACGTCCTGTCATATAGCCGTAACAAAATTTGGCCCATTGCCAACATTGTTAATGTCTTAGTCAGAAGACAGAATGTAACTAAGAAGATGGTTGCCCCCCATGTTGCATTTGATGCTGCCCCAAACTATGTTTTGAGCGTTAGCATCACAGCACATGATAGTCCCCAACTTCCAGCTTTCACAGAACTCCACCAAATCCACAACCTAGTGTCTTGAGAGAGGGGGTAGAATGGAGTTCCAGGGAAAGTAAACTGACGCAACGACGAAAGTTTTCCACTCACCTTTCGTTCCGTAGTTCACCATAGCCGCTACCAGGTCTTGACCACAGAAATGATCAAGTTTAGTTGCTGCAAAAGAGCTCGGTATGATGAGACAGGTCCGGGTTAAGTCAGACCGTTCGTCAATCCCATGGCTTTTGGATTGCTACGAGGTGAGTGTTTGTATTCAACACGGAAAACCTGCTACATAAGAGTGCAGTAGCAGCCTTAGAATGTTGAAGGTTCATCTGATTTATTATCGAGGCTTTATCTCATCCGGTCAGTGTCCGTAGACCAGACTGACTAGCAGTCACGATTTCATTCTCCAACGTTTCGGTTGGACCGTTTGGAGTTTCTAACATGCTGGTTTCGTCCTTTACAGCCAGTGTCCGTGGACCGAATTTGCAAGTCTTGCGACTTGTTCCTCCAGTTTCATTCACCGACTTTCCAGTTAGACCAACAGGAAGATTTTCAGAGCTTCCGGAAACCTTCTTCCTTTTGACCCTGTTCGCGTTTGCAGAGGTTGGGGTGACTTCGGTTACGGAGACCGTCCTGAATTGGTGGGTGCGAGACCTCTTCTGACCTGTCCCGCCATCAACAAAGGTTTGCAACTTAATCCAGTGCCTTCGGCCACCCTGGTGTCCTCTTTGCACTGAGCCTTCGCCGCTCGCCTTCTCTTCAGCTTCTGTTGGCGCTTGAAAAGTTGTTCTCCAGAGGATGGTCAGTGGGCTATTTGTGGCAAGACACCGCAGATTGCTATTTAATAAGAGGGTGTAAATGAGAGTTATTGGTCCTGTACCATCCTCATACGTATCTCGCAAAAAACAATATTTTGATGGCTTCCAAGGACACTTTTTGTTAAGAGCAAGCTGCAGAAAGGCTGCACCGTTCTCAAATCAAAAATGAATTAAGACCACTTTTAAAATTTGTTGCGTATCTGGTTCAAAAATTCAAGGTGCATGTAGAGGATGCGATAGTGCATCTCCATTTTACAATTCTTAACTTTAGACTCAACCAACAATTTCGAACGAAGTTGAAGCAGACAGCAAGGAACTGTCGCTTCCAGCATTTTTGCAATTATCAAAAAGTGCATTTTTTTCCCTGGTTGAACTACAACCAACACGCGATGCCATCGCTCTAAAAAAGTTAAGTTTGAATAATAATAACAAAAAAAAATTTTAAATGTTGTCTTATAATGTATCTGGTTTAAGTAATAAGTCTTTATATGTAGAATTCTATAATTTTGTAAACGATTTTGATTTTATTTTCTTATATGAAACTTTTTTAACGGAACAAAACTACCCTCTATGTGAAAACAAATTTATAAACTACGAATTCATCTGGATTTCTGCGACTAAAAAGCATGCAAGGGGAAGAGCTAGTGGAGGCTGCTATTTTGGATACAAAGGAAACATTAGAAGTCTTAAATGTAATTTTGAAACTCGGATTGGGATGACTTATATAAGTCTTCAAATTGGTAATAAAAGTTTTTGGATATTGCCCACTTATACAAATGTATAATTATATATGTATAAATTGTAACTCATGGGAATCGGATTTTGAAAAACTTCATGAGTTGTTGGCTCCGAAGAACAGTTCAAATCTTATTGTCGTGGGTGATTTGAATGCACGAATAGGAGAGGAACAAGGGCTAGAAAACCAAGTAGTGGGTATCGTATGAAATTCTAAGGATAAAATTTGCAATGCACGTGGCAGAAAGTTATTAGAATTGTGTAGCGACTTTGGATTGCGAATACAAAATGGGGAATTTTCTTTTGTTTTTTTTTTCAAGGATCGTCAGTAATTGATTACAGTCTGGTTGGTGGCGAATGGAACGCGTACGTTACTGACCTTGAAATTGGACACTTGCCGTACTCCGACCATCTACCACTTATAGTGTCCTTTCAGCTTGATGCTTCCTCGATAGAGGACGACCAGGTAATGTCCTTGCTACCTAGGCTAGTGTGGTCTGATTGCAGAGCGGAAAGGTGCCGCAGTCAGCTCGAATATGCCTTACAAAATCAAGAAGTAAATAACTGGGACAAAATAGAAGCAGTGATCAAATCATCGCATACTTATAGCGGAAACTCGGAACAGAAGAAGTACGAAACATTATGTAGAACCGTGGTTTGATAGAGAATGCCAAAAAGCAAGGAATCAGTCTTTTGAAAATTTGCGGCTTCTGTGGGGTTCTAATAGTAGTTTTTACAGAATGCAGTACATTGAAGTCAATAAAACTTTCAAATTTATATGCCAAAAGAAAAAAAAAACTTCATTATGAAATGGAAGCGCAGAAATTGGCAAGATGTAAAAGCTATTCTGAGTTTTGGAAACTGGCTTGGAAGCTAAATGGAAGGCAGTTCAAAATAAGCGGAAAACTTAGTTCGGAAACCCTTTTTGGTCATTTTAAGTGCTTACTCAATCCACCCATACAGCGAATATTCATCTATTATTCTGCAGCGGGACTCGTAAATAATACCTTAGATCGCCGTATATCCACCGAAGTTAAACTGGCTTTGATCAGACTAAAAGACAGTAAAGCGGCAGGATCGCACAGAATATCAGTTGAATTTTACAAGTATGCAACTGATGCCTTCTATGAAAATCTAACAATCGTTTTCAATAATGTTTTTGATTCTGGAATCACTCCACATCAGTTTAAGGAAGCACTGATTTTTACCATATTTAAAAAAGGAAGTGCTTCAGATCCTGAACGCATCATACAAAATTTTTACTGCAATTTTACAAAGGCGGTTATCGAATTGGTTTGATGAAAGCAAGCTAATGAAAGAATTCCAGGCTGGCTTTAGAGCAGGCTACTCAACGGTGGATCATATTTTTGTGCTGACGAGCATCGGTACTTTTCAGCCAGCACAAAATGAAAAACTGTACGTGATCTTCGTTGATTTTAAAGCAGCGTTTGATACGGTAGATCGTTAAGCCCTCATTTATAAGCTGTTTGGCTTAGGCTGTTTGGCGTCTCTGAAATTTGTCAGAATAATCGAGAAACTTTATGAAGATACCCAAGCTGCAGTTTGGAATGGTGATATAAAATCTAGTTGGTTTCATTATACAACATTTTCCAAGAAACCGAAAAGCTGTCAGTACTTGGTATCTGTGTAAACGACGACCTTCGTTGGAATGACCACATATTTGAAGTCTCCAAAAATGCTGCAAAGTGCTTAGGTTTCCTAAAGCGATGCAGAAAATTTTTTACCCCCTCTGATCTGGCTACAATCTATAAGGCCTACATCCGTCCTAAACTAGAGTATAATTCTCATATCTGGTCAGGTGCTTCTCAAACATCTTCGCGCCTACTTGATAGGATACAAAACAGAGCGTTGAGACTGATAGGTGATAGTTCAATTGCAGAATCGATTGATTCTCTTGAACACCGTCGAAATGTTACTTGCCTCACTCTTTTTTATCGCTTCTTTTACAAACAGTGCTCTAGTGAAATAGCCAGTTGCATTCCTCCCCTGAAACAATCTAGCCGCAATACCCGCCTCGCAAGGAATGCTCATCAGTTCTCCCTTCAGCCCAACTTCGGTCGTACAGTTAAGTATAGAGATTCATATTGTAGCAGCTCAACCCGGATGTGGAATGCTTTACCCAACTCAATTTTCCCCATGCAATATAGTGTACAGAAATTCAAGAATAATGTGCATCGGCATCTCCTTTCTTATCCTTTCCTTATTTCCTAACACCCGCACTGTGTTCTAAACATTATAAGGGTAGTCATAATCCCTTGAAGTGAAAAAAAAAAAAAAAAAAAAAAAAAAAAAAAAAAAAAAAAAAAAAAAAAAAAAACAGGAGTAAGACAGGGCTGCTCACTGAGCCCACTTCTATTTGCACTCTTCATTGAGGATATAATAGACTGCTTGCCTGGAGGCATTGAATATGCAGGAACGCTTATAAAAGCATTGCTGTTTGCAGACGTTATTGTTTTGCTCGCACAATCCCCTGAGTCACTGCAATTAATGGTAGACAGGCTTAATGAATACTGCAAACAATGGGGGCTGACTGTTAATGTAGGAAAGACTAAGGTGATGATTTTTAAGAACGGAAATTTGATTGAGGTGGTCAATGAGTTCAAATATCTTTTTGTTCTTTGCACGAAAAATCTCAACATGGAGAAGCACCTGAAGGAAAAATTCGAAAAAGCAAAAATGGCGATCAATCTAACGTGGAGGAGCTGTTTCAACAATAAGTCTGTCAATCATAGTAGCAAATACAAAATTTTTGAAGCAGTAGCAGAATCCATTATGTTTTACGCTGCACCGGTTTGCGGAGGTAACCAATATGAAATTGTTGAAAAGCTTTAGCGATTCTACATCAAGAAAACGTTTTGTCTACCGGCGAATACGCCCAACTATTTGATAATGCTCGAAACAGGACTGTCCCCGCTGTTTGTGAAAACGCTCAAACTACAAGTATAGATTTTATATGTAGAAGTTTAAGCTTAAGAGACCATCGGCTACCGGAAAAGGCGGCCTTGAAGGCAATCCATTCCAAAATTGGGTGGTACAGAGAATGGCTTGTGTTGGCAAGCACTACTGGCGTGGATATAAGCTACAACGCTGATGATCTAAGCAAATTTAAGATGGACTTGTATCAGCTAATTGCAAAGGTCGATGAACAAGCTAGAAGCAGTCATATAGAAGAAGCCACAAACTCCTTGTATCGTACGGTTTACTGTCAGTTAAATCACAATTTGCTTCAGGAGAATTTCGTGATGAACTTAGCATCGAAGAAATATTCATGATGATGTGGCTGCGGGGAGAAATCCTAAATCTTTACTATGTTCTATGTACCACACAGAGAAGACCTGCCGATAATCTGCAGTATATGTAACTTTGAGGAGAGGGAGAACGTAGTGCATTTCTTAGGGAAATTCCCCACATTAAGAGAAACAAGGAGAAGCGTTTTTGGGAGAGATTTTCTGGATGCCGATGAAATCATAACCAAATTGAATGAAAGGGAAAGAATCGCGAAAGAATTATACTAAGTCAATTTTAATATTAATTGTTATCTGTGTTGATTTACCATTTTAAAAGGAATAGTTATTTAAAAAGTTTATATTTTTGGTTAATTATAAATGTAACAGTATATAAAAATTGCCAATGTGGCAGACGGCAGAAGCCATGTGATAATGAATTTTGTTTATCAAGTGCATATCTTTTAATATCTAGAAATGCTTTATTTAACGATTAACTAAACTATAGCTCAACTAAACTTAAGTTTAACTTCCGATGTTCGTCCAATTGCATTTACATTCCTTCTTTTCAAGGTTATGAACACATTGATAAACCGTCAACTCATGAAAGCTTCTAAATGACCGACAGTACGGCTTTACTACACTAAATTGTTTTGCTAACGAATTTTCTTCCAGTTTCTCATATTCGTTTCCAATTTCACGTCCCTGGTCTTCAAATGTGGAACGGTTACCGTCCAACGCTACCATTTTACCCATGAATGGTACCTGCATCGGCACTCGGTATGTGTGTAATTTATAAGGTCTACATCCGTCCAAAACTCAACGCGGATGTGGAATGCCTTACTCAATTCAATTTTTCTCACGCTACGCATAACGCATTACAATGCACAAAAAATCAACAGTAATGTACATTGTACATCGGCATCTTCACTCTCATTCTTCCCTTATTTCCTAACACCTGCCATTGAAAAAAAATAAAAAAATTTTTTTTAAATTGGAGAACTATGACTTTTTTTGTCGGGGATTTATTGCATTGGGTAAAAAGCTATGTTCAAAAAATGCATTTCGATGAAAAAACCCATATCTCTTATTTGCACCCCCAAATTAAATACCAATCTGAGGTTTTTTTCTTCATTGCTAACCCATTAAGTGATTCCTGCAATAAAAATCGGCTCTCTACGATCATTTTAATGACACAATTAATAGAAACAGGCGTATGCGAGGATTGGTCTAATTATGGATGGACGCCCACCTAAGAAAGTATGAGCCCAAGTCGATATTGCGAACAGGGAAATCAAGTTCATTCTCTCAAATATCCGCCCCTTCTTCTTTCTCAACGTCCTTTAATAATTGTCTGCCTGCGATGAAATTGAGCTCACAAGTCAGATAAACACGAAAACGACTTAGACTTAGACTCGTCTACACGGTTTTATAATAAAATGATTACCCGATGCGACATACCGTTGAATTTCTTGAAAACAAAGACACACCGCTCAAATTCACTTATCTCCAGAAATAGAATCAATTTACACGAAACACCGACGTCCCTGACGCCTTTTGCTATGAATTAGGTTAAATAACCGTTTTTCAGTCAACTCGTATCTACTTCTTTACAAAATAAAAAAAGGCTTGTGTTGTGACTGTTGTTATCATTGTTACATTAAACATGTAGATTGTAGAACTATGTAGCAGTAGGTAGGCACCTACTAGCTTGGAGCTATTTTTTCATCCAACGGCACGGAGCTGCTTGTCTCGACGTTTACAGTATACAAACACCGCACCGCGCCGCTCCGACCCCCATCTAAATATAATGCAGCGGATAACACGCTCGTATTTTACTATTTTACAGCAATCCAAGAAATTTTCTTCACAGATTTTCATTTGTGACATACAAAACACAAATCGCGTCATAATTTAAAATGTTTGCACAATCCAAAAGGTAGATACTACATGTGTAGCAGGGCCTACTTATTCCGTTCTTTCGTCGCATGCATTGTGCAATTCGCAAAGTGATTTTATGCACGACATTAGTGGGATGTGGTTTAAATTAAGTAAGAGAGTGGCTGTCTTATATGGTATTGGTTTTCATGAACGACTTTTATTTGATGCAATCAAGCTTAAATTAACTCTTCTATCTTAAACAGAAGACAGAACTATAGACTTCTAAACATTAAAGAAACGCCTCTCATGAGAAAGATTTCTTTTTATTTCATAAGCTTTTTAATTTTATCTGCCGAGAACAGACTAGTTTTGGTTTCGTTGAGTGGAGGGGGCAGCCGCAAGCACCAGTATTTCACTGGGATAACAAATGATCCACTGTGCTCCCAGTGATAACTTTTTAATTTTAAATTTATTTATACGGCTTGATAAAAGCTAAATTTTAACTAACTAAAAAACTAAGAAAATTATAGCTTAGATTAAGCAACGAGGACGGTGATTTCAGATTTAACAAGACTACTCACTCGCCAAAAGCCTTAGACACATCAGTCTTACCTCCTTCCTGCTTAAAACACTGGAAAGAATGATTGAGATTTTCATACGTAAAACCTCACTCCAAACACACCCTTTGTCTTAGATGCAACATGCTTACCAAAGAGGAAAATCTTGCGAGACCGCACTTCAAAATCTTGTTAGCAGGATTGAATGCGCGCTTGACAGGAAAGAATTTGCGGTGGGCATTTTCATCGACATTCAAGGTGCTTTTGACAATGCTAGCTTCGATGGTATGTGCAATGCTGCCAGAGAACACGGTGTGGACGAGTCATTAGTGTTGTGGATTAAAGCAATGCTAATGAAAAAAACCGTAATTGCTTAGGCGGAGTGTGGACAATATGTTGCAACGGGAGTGAATAAGGGCTCTCCACAAGGTGGCGTTTTATCTCCTCATCTGTGGTACATATGTTGATCGACTCTCTACTTGTAATTCTCAATGGTTCTAACGTTCACGCCCAACCATATGCAGACGACGTCGCCGTGATCTCGGTTGGTTCCAGCCTCCAAGCTATCTGTTCCCGAGCACAGGCTGCGCTTTATATGATTGACACCTGGTGTGTCAGAAACGGTCTCTCTGTCAATCCTCTTAAAACCGAGGCTGTCCTTTTCACGAGACTGGTCTGACCCAACTTACGCTTAAGGGCGTCAACATCCCCTTTTCAAATGAAGTCAAACATCTTGGAGTGATCCTGGATAACAAGCTTTTTTGGTCTAAACATGTCGAGTCTAAAACTACTAAAGCACTGTCAGTCTTCTGTCAATGTAAGGGAGCCTTTGGACAGACATGGGGTCTTTCACCGAAAAGGGTCCTTTGGATCTTTACACTCAGAGAAAAAAGGCAGGCTAAAATCAAGTACGAGCAAGCTTAGTTCTAATTTTTTGTATTCTTAGTTTTGGTATCTTAAAAACGACACGTTTTATTCATAATTCAAGAATTTTATTCTAGAAACAAGTATTTATTCCGAAAATAGGAACATAAAACTTGATTTTAGTATGACATTCTTAACATAAGATTTGTTTGAAGTTATAATAAGATATTCGTTCTTAAATTAAGTTCGTCAATATCTTGATTTAGTTTCGTTTTCTTATTAAGAACAAAACATTCTTAATTTTAGATTATTGAATGTTAAAACGAGCCGATACGATCTTAAACGATCTGAGATTATTATTCTGAAATTAAGCCGAAACGATCTTAAACTTATATGATGCAGTTTGATTACAAAGAAGCTTAGATCATTGTTTCATTTTGAAGCGTGCTTTATTACTGTTCGGACGTGATATTCTTATTGAGTGATTAGTGATTACTATGGAAAACTTTACTTCGGACGAAAATGACATTGAAAACAGTGTAAAATCTAGTAATGTATATTGTACCTATATGTTTTTGAGAACATTGACGGAAACTTTGATCTAGTGAGTGACAAAGTGAACGATGTAACAAACAATTGCCTATTCAGCCGAAACCGACGCGTTTACCACAATCATAGCAACGATTACCAACTACGCTGCTTTCCCCGTCATAGGCACCGGCAGCATCGATGAAGACAAGCTTTTGCAAATCCATAAACAATTTCTGTATCCACTGAACAATGAAAAAACCTATTTTAGAATTAAGTATACTTAAATATTTTTTGTAAAATAAAAGTTAATAAAAATATAAACACATTGAAATTATAAGTGCTTTCAATTTCATTTTGGAGGAGAGGGGTGTGGAAGAGGGGGTGGGGACGAGGGGTGGAGACAAGGGGTAGGGACGAGGGGTGGGGACGAGGAGTGGGGACGAGGGGGTGGGGACAAGGGTTGGGGTTAAGGGGTGCGGACGAGTGGATTGATTCTGAAGGTAAGAGTTTCAAATCTTAGATCATTATTTCATAAGCTAGAAGCTATATGAAGGATACTTAAATAAAAGGGTTTTTGTTCTTATTTCAAGTTCGTTAATGCTTAATTTCAGTCTAAATTCAAAGTTAAACGAGCTAGAAACGATCCGAAAGCAGCTAAGGCAAACCAATTTTTGTTCTTGTTTCAAGTTTGTTAATGCTTAATGTATTAATATAAAACACTTGATTCAAGTATGCTTTGTTCTTATCCCTGGTATATCTAAGAATAAGTGATCTTAATTTTAGGTTGTAATAGTCTGACATTAAGCTCCTACACTCTTATTATTTAGCTTAAATAATCTTATATTAAGATGAAAACATTCTTGAAATCAGAATTTGAGGCTTATAAGAAATAGGCTTAAAACAAGAATTTTGGGCACGGATTAAGAATTTTCGCGGTTGACAGACTTTCGTCAACGAATAGGCTTGTTTTGACACCGATTTACTTGAATTTAGCTCGTTTTTTTTCTGAGTGTACGGCTATGATAATTGATAAGACCAATCATCTGCTATGCGTCAGTTGTTTGGTGGAATAAGCTCTCGCGTAAATACGTTATTGCCTCGTTTGCCAAACTTCAAAGAACAATTTGTCTTGGCCTTCCCCAGCACACCGGGAGCTGCTCTCGACGCACTGCTGAATCTTCTTCCCCTTGATACCTTCATCATGGGGTGTACTCTCAAGACCATTTCTCGTTTAAAGCGATGTGGTCTCTATCACAATTCGCACTGGAGCTTTGAGGAACTCGCAAGCAGCATATCTTTTGACTCACGTCTAATGGATATGCCGTTTGACACGATGATCCCAGGGCTCAAACTTCGTCAAAATTACTCAGTCAACTTTCCTTCGGTTCAGGACTGGTTTCCAGAATCTGAGCCTGGAAAGAACTGTTATCGTATCTTCACAGATGGCTCCAAAACCGACGAGGGTTCTGGTGCTGGTGCCTTTGTTGAAAACGACGACATACGACTGCACTCATCTTTGGGATCATACGCATTCGTTTTCCAAGCGGAGGCTTATGCTATCCTAATGGCCTTGAGCCACGTAACGAACAATGGACGGGCGGGGAGAAGTGTATCTTTGTTTGCAGCGACAGCAAAGCTGTGCTTAAAGCCCTTCTCAACCCTCTAACCACTTCGAAAGTGATCCAGGAATGCAAGAGCTCTCTGAATGTGATCGGAAGATTAAATTCCTTGAGTCTCATTTGAGTTCTGGGCCATCACGGCATAACTGGAAATGAGATAGCCCATGAACTTGCTAGGCAGGGATCTCAGACAGTTTTCTCAGGACCTGAACCATCGCTATATCTGCCAGCCTCCTCAGTGAGGGCTTCAATCAACGATTGGATCTGTGAAGAGCACAACCGTAGATGGCATGCCTCCATTGTATGCAGGCAAACCAAGTGTATGCTCCCTAACGTTAGTAAGAAGACTGCAACATTTTTGCTAGCTCGTAGCAGAAAAGACTGTAGAAAGCTTATTGGCGTTGCCAGCGGGCACTTCTCTTTTGCCAAGCATTTGATTGTGTTAGGCTTAAGTGATACCACACTCTGTGAATCTTGTGGAGAAGATGAGGACACCGCAGAGTACTTCCGCTGTGAATGTCCTGCTTTTTTTCTCGCATGAGGTTACAGATACTCGGCGCAGATATGGTGAGAGCTGGTAACTTAGGCTCCTTATCATGGCAGCGTCTTTTGGCTTTTCTCCGAACATCTGGAAAGCTATAACAAATAGAAGGTTGCTATCTGGTAGTACAATGGACCGGTATTTAGGTCTGAGTGCTCCAGCTGGTATTTTAAAAACCTCCAACAGAAAAAAAGGTGATTTAGAAGATGGAGCTTTAGACAGGGAGTTGGAGTAGGTTGAACTCAAAACAATTTGAATTCGAATTAAATTTAATAAAAAATTTTTTTTACACTAAGTACAAGCAAAACTTAAATCTGAAATAAAAAATATATTTAAAAGCAAAATGAAATCAGGAGGGTTCAATTCATTGTGAGTAGGAAGCAAGAGATTTACGGAGGGTTGAAATCGAACAGATTAAAGGAATCATTGACATTACGTAACGTACTACATACGTGACATAGGGTTGTAGAAACTATAGTTCGTACGGTGATAGGGAAATCGGAAAGGAGGAACAGTCCTAAGATTCCGTGAATTTACATTAAAAGATATAAAACTCAATAGCGACGGACAACCAATGTTTCCACTCAAAAGATCTTGAACAAATACGATATCTGAGATCTTGCGTCTCCGTTGAAGAGACTGAAGATCAATAAGTTGCAGACGATCAGCATATGGAGGCAAGTGGTATCTATGTATCTTCCCAGGGAAGTTTGCGTAGAGCGTAAGGAGGAAATCTACGTTGGACAGCTTCGAGGCGTTTAGGTTGTGTTATTTCATAAGGTGACCACAATTGGGAGGCATATTCAAGGATTGGCCTAACGAAAGTAACGTACAGGGATTTGAGAATATACTGATCGGAAAATTCGTTTTCGACGTTTGCGGGAAAAAGTTATAGCGTGGCATTTACTAACGTTGAGTTCCAAACTATATTTGTGACACCAAACTAAGAAAATGTCTGGATTATCTTGTAAGATACAAGAATCAACGGGGGGATAGAAAGCTTCTAAATATTTTCATATCATCCGCCTATATCAAAACGTTACAATTTAGGATTCTGACAACATCGTTAATCGCTAAAATAGAAAATAGTGGGCCAAGATGGCTGCCTTGAGGGACACCAGAAAGTGCTACCAAGGGATCGGAGAGAGATGATCCGACGCAGACTACATATTTTCTTTGAGTCGAATAGGTACTAACCCAAGAAATAAAAAGTGGGGGAAAGCCTTTTAGTTTGAAAAGGATGATTTTATGTGACATTTTGTCGAATGCTTTACTAAAATCAGGAGCAATAACATCAACTTCTTTTCCCGTCTCTAAGGTACACAAGGTATGGGAAACAAAATCCACTAGATTGGTCGTAGTTGACCTACCAGCTAGGAAACCATATTGTTCAGGAGCCAAAATAAATTTACAGTGGAAAGACACTATAGACTATATCACGTAAGGTTAAGCCAGCGTTTGCAATGTAAGCGCAGAAAAATATGTTTGTTACGACATCACATTACAAATCTTTAAATTTCAATCCAAAGTATAAGGGTCCTTATGAAAAACCATCGTTATCACTTACAGGATTTGCATGTAGTGCTGGATGAATTCGACTCGACAACCATGAGATCTAATATGGCATAGTATCTAATATCTTAAGTGGCCCTCAAACAACTAGGAGTTTTAGATGCGGTGACGAAAGTCGGCTTTTCTGTACTATAATATGCATGTTTTATACATATAAACCTTCCTCTTGAGTCACTCTATTCGTTAAAAAAAAAACCGCATCAAAATCCGTTGCGTAGTTTTAAAAATCTAAGCATACATAGGGACATAGAGACAGAAAATGCGACTTTGTTTTATACTATGTATGTCGTATGATTACGCTTTGTCTCCTTACAAAATTTTTGTTTCAACGACTTGACATAGAATACTCAGTGGAGTAGTTTAATGATGGGAAATAGATCAAAATCACACCAATAATGCTTTAATCCTTAATTCATTATTTTATCGATCCTCAGAGCTCTCAATCTACCTATGTATTAAAAAGTTTTGTTTTTACTTTTTAAGGTAATCCAGTTGCTTCAACAGCTTGTCTTGAGAGAAGACACCATCAATAGAATTCGAAATGTATTTATTACCGAAATGCAGCTCGCCCTTAATGAACAGCCATCGTCTCTACAAATGGAAAACACATACATTCCTGAATTACCAGATGGAACGGGTAAATCCATTTCCTAACTTTAGCTTGAACTTTCGCTCTTACTTCCCTTATTATTTTTATTTTTTGTTTTTTGTTCAGAACAAGGAGTTTTTCTAGCCTTGGATTTGGGAGGCACAAATTTTCGTGTTATTCTCATGGTCTTACAAAAAGGACACATTGTCGAAGAAACAGTACAACACTATCACATCTCGGACGAATCGCGAATAGGATGTGGTGATGCTTTGTTTGATTACTTGGCAGAATGTGTTGATGATTTTGCAAAACAAAACGGGCTTTCCGACGATCAGACGTATCCGATGGGATTTACATTTTCGTTTCCCATGCAACAACACAGCTTAGACTCGGGAAGCTTGGTAACATGGACCAAGTCATTTAATTGTCCTTCTATAGTTGGTACAGATGTTGTCGAGAAGCTTCGTCAATCTTTAAATAAATGCAACAGGCGAAACATTGAAATACTTGCGATTTTGAATGACACAACGGGGACATTAGTTCAAGGTGCTCGCATAGATGCCAATACACGAATCGGAATTGTTTTGGGCACTGGGTCGAATGCCTGTTACATGGAGCATGCGAAACGAGTGAAGCACTGGGAGACACAGCGACATGGTGATCATGTCATTATTGACGTGGAGTGGGGTGCTTTCGGTGATAACGGAGTGCTTGATTTCATTAAAACCAATTTTGATCGCACTGTTGATGAAGGATCGCTGCTTAAAAACTCATTTACGTAAGTTTTCCAAAATATATATCACTAGCTTGATCGACTGTTTTTTATTACGTATTTCCATGCTTTGTTTAAGATTTGAAAAATACATCAGTGGAAAATACATGGGTGAGCTATGTCGTGTCATCTTGAAGGACCTGTATGACCATAAATTGTTCTTGACGAATGTCCCTAAAATAAAATTTCCAAAGCCCTGGACTTTTGGTTCAGACAATGTTTCTAAAATCGAAGAGTAAGTTTAATAAAAAAGACGATAGCACATTAATTACTTAGCTGTTAGGCTGGCAAGGCATGCATATGGGAGTTCAGAGCTGGGTAGTGGGCCAGCTCCCATACAAAGTAATGTTTGATTGGCTGCCTAGTACGAACCTGACCTTATGTATCCTTAGCCGGCCGAAATTGTTATCCTGGTTTTAGAATTCAATTTATTTCTTAATCATCACGTCGTATAGGGACACCGTCAACAATGAAAACGAGAATTTAATAAAAATTATGAGAAACTTGGACTTAGAGTTTGATAAGGACTACAATTTTGATGATATTAGTATTATTCGCTATGTTTGCGGACTCATTTCAAAGCGAGCAGCTCTGCTTCTGGCCATCAATACATCGATCTTATTAAATCGCATGGAAGAGTCTGAAATAACGGTTGCCATTGATGGGTCTGTTTACAAACATCATCCTCGTTTGAGGCACTGGATTTCAGAATACACAAAACAGATGGCACCCACAAAAAAGGTACCTTGAGGCGAAAAAAATGACTTTTTTGATTCAAATTCATAACCAAATCCTTTTTTTCCTTTAAGAGTAAATTCATGTTGGCGGAAGATGGAAGTGGCAAGGGTGCCGCTTTAGTAGCTGCTATTGCTAAAAAAATTGCAATTCGGGAACAACTGGATCAATAGCAACCGAATTTCCTATTTAGTTCTTTGCCTATATTGAAGAACGATGTCTTCGTGTGTAAAGTTAGTTAAATAAAACAAACGATTTGTTACTGTTATTTTTTGCAGTGTTAATATTTTCCTGAACAGAATTATGTAGTTTTTGAGAAAAATAACATAAAAAATTTCAAATAAAATTTTTAAGAAATAAATTACTTACTCTGTTTGTTAAATAGGTGCACATCCCTTTTTGGTAGGCCTTAGGCTACCACAGAGTAGAACCAGAGAGTCAACTGCGGTAAGGTGGGCCTATTTTGCATGCAACCGAAATTTGACCTGGAATCATCGTCACTATTTTGTAGGTTGGTTCAAAATCCATTTAATGAAAGGTTAGTTCGCTGATTCGCTGAAGATTGGCAACAACATGCATTACTGGATGCATGCGTAAAACACCAACATACGCTCTAAACGTCATTGTAGGACTACCTCCTATTCACCTCTTCATAAAAATGGAAGCAAGACTGGCAACACACCGTCTTTTCCATCAAGGACACATTAAATCACATCCATACCCGAAAGGACATCTGTCGATATTGGAAAGTATAGAAAAACTTAATACCTTTAATATGTGATTGGATGCTATTATTCCCATGTACAACTTCAAACTCAACTTCTCCATTGTCATCCCCCCCTAGGGAAGCCTGGGAGAACACAAAGCCTCATCCTTCAAGGCAAGATATGGTCTGGTATACGGACGGCTTAAAAATGGAAACTGGTACAGGTTCCGGCATTTTCAGCGACTGTCTCAGAACTAACTTTTCAGTAAGTCTGGGTAGTCACTCGTCCATTTTCCAAGCAATATGTTCATCGAACACAAAAAACAAAACACAATATTCATTTTCTCAGACAGCCAAGCTGCACTAAAGGCGTTAAGCTCACCTGCATAAGTTCCAAACTAGTCCAAGAGACAGTAATGTCACTCTCTGAACTATCAAGGAAAAACGCTGTAATCTTTCACTGGATCCCAGCACACAAAGGCTATGATGGTAACGAGAAGGCAGACATCTTAGCTAAAAACGGCGCATCTTAACCATTCGTCGAACCTGAACCCTTCTGCGGTGTAAAATAAAAGCACCTTCGAAAACACTGCCAAAAATATCTTACTGGAAGAATCAAATAAAGCTTGGAGTAACTCATCTGGCAAAACCTGTTCAAAACTATTTTTGCCAGAATATACTGAAAAAACATCAAAATTCCTACTGAACCTCAATAGGAAAACCCTAAAAACTTGCACAGGACTACTAACCGGTCACTGTTCTTTAAAGAAACATCTTCACCAAATGAGACTGGTAACGGACTCCATCTGTAGACTATGCCTCGAAAATGAGGAAACATCTCTGCACATTATTACAGAATGTCCAGCACTTTTCCGCCTTAGAAAGCAAATACTTGACTATGAGATCGAACTCATTCACCCACAGAAGATTGCTAGCATCTGGTTCAACTCAGGAGCAGGAGAACAGCCCTGAAACCTCACATGGGCTAGCACAATAGGTTTCATTCAGTCACCGCAGTGCCTAGAGCTGAGCAAGCTCTACCCTTCCCCCAAAATCTAATCTAATCTATTTCGCTGAACTTTGTTCAGGATTAGTTCAATTTCCTTGAGAGGTTTCCTTGTTTCGTAGCTAAACGACTGAAAAGACCGCAGTTACAAAACCCGCCGTTAAAATCTCTAGACTGGAATTGGATGGGAAATCCGAAAGAAAAAGCTAACCTGTTTGCAGAACATCTGGCGAATGTTTTAAGCCATTCCCAGCAAACACATCTGAAAACAGCTAACAATGGCGCCGATTGCGGTTGTCGATTGACTAATCGATACTCGACTTTTGTCGATTTCGATCGACATCTTTCGTTCATAATTTTCTGGTCGACTGTTGTCGACTGTTGCGTTAGGAAATTATTTTATGGGAAAATGTATTATTATTTTTTATGAAAATGTGTAAATGTTTGTATATAATACGAGTATTATATCAAAATATGAATTTGTTCAATAAAATACTTACATTTTCCCACAAAATGATTTCCTAACGCAACAGTCGACAACAGTCGACCAGAAAATTATGAACGAAAGATGTCGATCGAAATCGACTAAAGTCGAGTATCGATTAGTCAATCGACAACCGCAATCGGGGCCAATTTATTGATAAAGTAGATGAAGCTGACATACCAATTGTCACACTCAAAGAAATAAAAAGTATGTGTCGAAATCAACTATCGAACAAAAAATCACCTGGGTACCATCTACAAACTGCTCAGGTTATGAAAGGAATGCCATCAAAAGCCTTCATAAAACTCCAATACATAATAAATGCATGCCTAAAGACCCAATATGTCCCACATTTTAAGATGTTGCTCAAGCATTCGACAAGGTATAGCATGAGGGGTTAGAGTACAAACTGCAAAGGGACCTACCCAGGCAGTACTACGAAATACTAAAATCTTATACTTCAAACCGGCTCTTCAGAGTACGGTATGATCAAGAATATTCAAAACTAAAGAAAATAGAAGCCGGTGTTCCACAAGGAAGCGTCCTAGGACCTACCCTGTATTTGCTATATACAAGGGATATTCCAGTGGATAACAACACCATTATGGCTACTTTTGCAGATGATACTGCAATTTTGGCACCCGGTAAGTGCGTCGTCAAGGCTGCTGAGAAATTGTATAATGCCGTCGACACAATTAGTGATTGGACCAAAAAATGGCGTATCAAGCTCAATGAAGCTAAATCTGCACATATAAACTTTGCAAATAAAAAGTTAAGCTACGTTCAAATATTCATCAACAATCAAGCTGTACCTTACACCAATACGGCCAAATACCTTTTGATGAATTTGGATGCAAAGCTAAAATGGAAAGAGCATATCAAAACGAAAAGGGAAGAGCTCAACTTGAAATATAGAAAAATGTACTGGTTACTCGGTAGAAATTCTGACTTATCTGTCGAAAATAAAATAATGCTTATAAATAAGTACTTAGACCTGTTTGGACCTATGGAATAAAATTATGGGGCCTATGGAATCCTTCGTGGAATAGTAAATGCACCATAAGAAATAGTGATTTACATCGTGACCTACAAATAGAAATGGTTACAGAAGTTGTAAAAAACATGCTGTACGAGTATCACACAATCAGCGACTGCATAGTCATATCAACTCTGAAATGGAGTCCGTATTAAATACGAGAGGCAATGTTCGGAGATTAAAAAGAACCAAACCACAAGAGCTAATGGTCTAAACGTCATGGGAAACATTAAAAGCTTAAGCTTCCTCTAAAGCGATTATATTATTGAGAAAGAAAAATCTGTTGTCAATCGTTCATATATTGGTTCTGATTACGAGGAGTTTTTAGTGAGGTAAGAATTCCACACTACTTGGTGTCGAATACTGCCAAGTGTCTTTTGAAGATTTCCTCGTGACAAAAAAAAAGAAAAAAAAACTTATAACCTTATTGGGCGATCGTTTGGGCTTCATTCTGACATTTTTATTTGATCAATTATCTTATTTCATAGCCGGTATTGTGGTGGCTATAGTTGTTCCGGGATTCATTTTTTACCTTGCGTTTCGATATTCGTTATACGAGCCCTGGACTTCAACGAACAAACTTATCAATAGATTTGTTTGAAATTTTGCAAAACACAGAAAAACTGCCTAGATATTTGTATCGATTTCTTGAGTCGTTACTTAGTTCCCTGCTTCTTTTCGTTCAAACCTATTTATTTATCATTCTCATTAATGAAATATACTCTTAGTTGATAAACAATTCGATAACTTTATTATTGAACAAATAATGTGTTCTATGAAATATGTTTTTTGTTTTTTGTTCATTTATTTTTCTTAGGAAGATCAAATATCATAATTGCATGTACATACTTATATGGTCAACAAACACTATTAAATTTGATAATAAATATATTCGTTCTGTCATTATTCATTTATTTATTTCCGTTTTTTGTAATGTAATTGCAGTTTTTTTTTATTTTATCGGAGAACAAAAAGTCGAATTAGTAACACATAATGAATGTCTACAAAAAACTATTAAATTCTTAACTATATCACATTAATTCAATTAGAAAATACATTCCAATAGTGTTTATCGCTCTATTAATATAATTTTATATTTATTTTTATATACTTAATTTACGTATTTATGTAAGTTTATGTGTGTACATGTCGTAACCATAGATAGTAGTATAGATAGATGCCGTTTTTTTTTATGAAGCAAAGCGTGTGTGTTTGAAAAAAGTGATTCGTAGTTCATATGTAGGTGTTTATGTAACAAAAAATTTTATTTAGACAAACTTATGTAAAAAAAAAACACAAACAGATATTCATTACACTAGTTTTGGTTAAACATACAAGCTCATTTTGCTTTTAAACAAAAAAAAAAAAAATAGATGACTTATTATAAGGAATATAAGAAAAACAAACAAAAACTTTAAAGTATATTAAGGCGTGAGCTGTGGAACTCATAACGTGTGGAACTTGAAATTAAAGTAAAGCTTAACTATTTCACAACAAGACGGAAGGAGACCAAACCAATGCGTCAAAGTTTACATAGGTGGATGGATGACTCTGCTTTGATAAGTGTTATCCGCAACGCCTTGAAGCTGTTCGCAAAGGAGGAAATTTGTAAAAGAAACCGATTTCGTCACCGCCACCACCAAAAGAGCAATGTACTTATATTAGACTGTAGTAACCGAAAGAAGACCTACCATTCTATTACCACCACTTGGGGCTGCTGCTGTGGACTTAAGAGTGCTGTTGACCGCCGTTCCTGCGCTTGCAGCACCAGTTATTGCATTTGAGCTTGTTGTTGTGACCAAAGTATCTGCCGAACTGTTGGTTAGGATGTTCTTTTTTCCAATCTTCTTTGTAAAACTTTGCCCAGTGGGTGTGCTTTGACGATAAACCTTAGTAGCTGTGGGTGTGCTAAGGCTCTGTATGGGCGGTATGTGCTTTTGTTGGGAAGTTTGTTGAAGTAAATCCAAATTGGATTGGAGAAGTGGCTTGTCATTAACGTTTGTGTTTGTATTTAACAGTGGCGAAATTTCATTGTTTTTATTGGTAATGATAATCTGTTGACGTTGTCGTCTTTCACGGGCTCTTTCAATGTGTTTTTTCCGTTCTTCTTTTGTCCAATAACGGCCAGTTTTGATTTCAGATATTGTGTCGTCCTCTGTCGTTTGATCGTTTCGCTCGGCACTAATGCGCATAGCCCTATTGCGAAGGAATCGATTTCGAGCTGGACGTCTGACAATGTATCGGGTGCCATCTTGGCGTCGTTTCACCTTCCACACCATATGTTCTTCGTTGGGATGAGTGTTCAGTTTGACGGTGCTTACCTATTGATGAAAGGTTTTAACGAAAAATTAATTTTCAAAATTTTATGTGATATTTTTTATTTGAGCATAAGAAAAGCCACAACCAAAGAGAGGGTAATACAGAAAGCCATCTTTGTTGAGTGCAAGTATTTGGCCTAAAAAGACACGCTGAATCTGATATTGAACGAAAAGATTTCTCACGTGCGCTTTCCCAGTAGCTGAACCTATTTTTAAAGAATCAACTGAACACGAAGTTAGTATTTAGTATTTTAGTATTTATTTCAATAGAAAACGCTGTATAGTAAGAATAAATTGTTATAATAATACAGGTAGTGTCTTAAGTTAGAATAAGTTTTAAAAGTAATGCCTTATTAAAAATTATAATACAAAATTAAAGGGATGGGAAGAAAAGAGAGAATGAATCAAAGTGTTTCAAAATCGTGAATTTTCTTATATTTATGTGCAAATTAAAATTAAGTTTAGTGAGAAGATTACAGTAATAGATATGAAAATAGTAACGAAGAAAACGGTTTGTGTCCAATCTTGTTCCCACGTGACAAAGGGAGATGAATCCAAGCTTCCACAGCATGAAAGAAAAACTGGCGACGCGAGGTGACGCAACTATGTGCTTTGGGTCGTATCGTTAAGCTTCGAGCAGAAGCCGACAAGTTTAACTCAGCAAAAAGATAGCCCGGCGATTTATTTCTCAATATTTTGACGAGTAGAGACAAACTTTTAAATCGAATGAAGCAGCGAAGGTTACATCCCAGAATTTGACGCGCACAACTTTAAACGTGATCATATTTACGTAGATTGTACACAAACCTAGTTATAAAGTTAAACGCCATATTGGCTTTTAGCAGTGATTCAGAGTTCATGTCAACAAAGATTTCACAACCAAAGATAAGAATTGGTAAGATTAGAGACTTGGCCAATTTCATTTTAACTTCGATGGGTAAAAAGAATCTAGAACTCTAGAAGCTGCGTAGTGACTAGTGAGGCATATATACTTTTGAGACTGTTTTATTGATATGGTCACTCCAAGTAAGAGTATTATTAAAAATGATACCAATATTCCTTACTTTCGAAACCATTTCGACCACCTGACCATTCAGGACTATGTCTGGGAAATCATCAAAACCTAGTTGTTGGATGCTAATCGGTATGCACTTAGTTTTAGTCGGATTAAGTAATAGCCGGTTTTCAACTGACCATTGGCAAACTGAAGCAAGATCTTCATAAGCTCTTGCTATTGCGTCTTCGACAAGCCCCAAACGGAAACTGCGATTAAAATTTTAACATCATCCGCATAGATATGATAGGAGGAGTGATTCAGAACAGATGGAAGATCGTTTATAAATAATGAAAAAAGTAAGGGTCCCAGTATCGAACCTTGTGGCACACCTCTTTTTAACTCAAGGAATGATGACAGTTTACCTTTGTTGAATACTGCTTGTGATCGATGACACAAGTAAGAGGAAATGAGTTCGGTTGCAGCAGACGAGAAATTAAAAAGCTTGCACAGCTTATTACACAGCAAAGTTGGTTCAACCGAATCGAAAACTTTAGAAAAATCCAAAAGAGTTGAAATTTTTATTTTACTTTCCTCTGAAGCTTGCCGAACATCGTTGCTGACTTTTTATAAGGCGCTTACACAACTGTGACTCTTCCTGAAGCCAGATCGGAAAGGGTTAAGTAAATTTAAGCTATTAACATACACTTTAGTTTGGTTGTTGATTATGACTTCAAAAACCTTAGAGATGAAACATAGTTTTGGAAAAAGATGGGAGATGTTGGTATAAGATAACTGAGCTAATAAGAAGGATAGAAACCACCTAGCAATGTACAAAGGGGAGGAAGATACACTTTGAACTCCTTTGAGCGGGTACGGGGTGCAGCGAAAAGTAATAAATTTATTTGGCAGAATAAGTTAACAATATGGATTCTCACGGATGGCATTCCTTAGAGAACTCGCTTGTTGTACTACCTGACTTCAAAAAGCATTCGAAATCTAAAATGAGGTGTACCAGAGTTTTGTAAGCAGATGATGCGGGGACGAAGCTCAGATGTCAAGCAGAGTACTTGGATTGATTGTATGTTTCCTCATTCAGACATGCTTATTACAGATTTTCGTTTGGATTGAAATATTTGGAATATAATATATAAAAGGTGGAATAATATCACTACGTGTGTGGCAACAAAACAGATATAGCCAGGACTAGATCCAAAACGCACAAGACATTATTTGTTATCCATAACCAGATTGCACTTTAGCTCCGTAATCAATGTCATCACCGGACATTATCTGATAGGAAGAGACGCCATAAGACTCGGCGTCTCCTCTAATGACTTCTGCAGAAGTTGCTTAGATGAGGATGAGGAGGAGACAATTCCACACCTTCTCTGCTCATGTCCTGCACTCTCCTTTAAAAGAAAACGGCATCTAGGAAAATATTTCTTTGATGATCTGAGCGATCTGGCGAACACAGATACCCTGCATCTCTTTCGCTTTATCAAAAACTCCAAATGGTTTTGTTAAGTGAGGTACTCCCTCGCTTAGTTGTTATGGTATCACAATTGACCTAATATTGGTCTAAGTGTGTCAGTTGTTTTCCTGACAATCATTTTAAGCCTAACCTAACCTAACCTAACATGCAGACCGCATCCTATTTGTGAATATTGTGGTTTTGTGTCGCTTTTTCGTGGAATTGAATTTTAGAAACACACGGTGCTAAAGAAGTTTTATTATAATAACACAACACGACAGCGGGGACGCTACGAAGGGTAGCATAAAGAGCAGACCGAGAAGATAAAACAATGAGTGTGTCTGTCTAATAGGAAGACACGCCAAAAGACTTGGTGTATTTTCCATTGATTTCTGCAGAAGCTGCATGGATGCATGGAAGAGGAAGAAACCGTTCAACACCTTTTTTGCTCATGCCCTGCACTACTTCATGAGAGGAAAACTCATCTCGGTGAATTCTTCTTCGATGATACTAGCGACTTAGCTTACATAGACTTTTAGGGTCTTTCAAAATACATTAAAAGTTCTGCGTAGTTCGATTAGCGGGCTAGTCCCGTAATGGAAGATAAATGGGCGATCAACTCGTTAATATTACATCGGGTTTCTGAGATCAGTAGGTGATTAACTTGCTGATCTCTGTGGTATCACAATGGGCCCTTGCGGCCTAAGTGTGTCAGGCAATGTACGTAGGCATTACTCATTGGCTGACAGCCACTTCCACCTAACCTAGCCAAAAGCTGATCTTTTTTGCCTGAACCTGTTCTAGAACAGGTCATTAAACACTCTTAATATGTAACGTATGCCATTTTATGCTCCTTGTGTTTTTTGCTTTATCTTGACACATTTTGACTTCATCGAGTCTCAAATCACATCGATTCCAAAGAAGTTGCACTCCACAAATCAGTTCAATGCTGAAAAGCTCGTAAAAAGTACACATAAAAGGGTCAATTTGACTCATTTGGTGAATAAAAAAGGACGATAAGATGCAAGCAAGACACACATTAGTTGATTGATTTATTTACTGATACCACTGCGAAACTCAAAACGGCTGCGGCTCAAGGAACTCAGCCACCCCTTTTATTTGTTATATCATAATCCTTGTTGCAATTATAACTACTAACGAAGAGACGTTGTGCTTTTCACATGCTTCGATAGTTTCAGAATATTCAAACTTACCTCTTGACTGCTTACAAAATGATATTGGCTTAGATTTGGTGCTGTAAATTGAGGACATGGAACCGTATTCGATGGCACCCTTTGCTGTATCAAGGCCTGTCGAAATAATTGCTGTTGCAAGAGCATTGTTTGTTGCAAATTTGCAACATTTGTGTACATTGTGTTGGATGCTGAGATCGGAGTATTTTGGGATGTAGATTTCGCTACATCGGCTGTTAGGAAGAAAAATTTGATATCAATTTGAAAATTTTTGGTTTTAAATAGAATTTAGAAAAAAAAGAAACATGCACTTATCGTGCCGAAATTATTACAATTTTTTTGTGGGACTGGAAAAGCTTTCTGCTTATTTGGCATAAAAGGCTGCGAAGTTTTTGACGAATGTGTCGGACTTAAAAGTTTTTCTTTTGAATAACGGTGGGATGTTAGCTCTTGCGTGGAACTCTGCGTGGCTGGCCGATGATGATTAATCGTTTCATTTATAGGACTTATGGCGTGTTTCGTGGGACAGAGAATCAAAGTTGACTGGGAATGATGTTCACGGTCTCGATAGTTTGCATTAAGTTCCAAAGTCAAAGCCGTCATTGTATTGCTATTGCATGAGCCTCCAGTGTTGTAAGCACTTGAACTGTTTTCGTGATCATCACCAATGCTTGAAGTCGTACTGAGAAGCGTTCCGTTTTTCGCCTTCGTCCAAATGACTGAGCTGTCATGGTTTTGCTGAGTATTTGATAGTTTCTGTGGTAATGGACGAATTCTGTTGCTTTCGTTTAGTTCGGCACCATCATGCATGCCAAGCCATTGCTCGATCCGATTCTGATGCTCCGAACTTTCATATGGCGAGCAGTAAAATGGCTCTGATTCTGAGTCTTCGGGTATAGTTTCGTAAATATGTTCGGTGTCATAGTCAATTATAGGCATGGCAGTGGCTATTGTAGTATCTTTGGTTGTTTTTTGTACTGAACAAGATGCCTCGACATTCTTTTGAGGCTTTGCGTGTTGCGATAGCATCATGTTCTCTACACGTGAATCCAATATGGCAATTTCCTGATGCACTTGTTCTAAATGCGCTCTTATATTTTGGTGATTTAATGGGTCACTGGACGAGGTAGTTGATGTTGTTGTATCTGTGATAACTTTGGTATTGGGAACAGCCACATCGAAAATAGGGCGATTTATTTGTTCGTTTTGGATACAATCATCTACTGACAGCTTCTTCCCCGGCGAACTCTGATTACTGCCTGGGACAGACTTAACTACGTCTTCCTGACTCACTAGATAATTTTCCAAAAAGCAATTCGCATATGCCAAATTGCTAGGTTCGTCTTCATCGTAGAAGTCTCCATCCTGTTCATTAAACTCATCGTCATCCTGCAAAAAGAGGTGATATAAATTTCTTTTCAAGAACATGAACAAATTAATATACGCATTTAAGCAACAGCCGGCGCGACGCACACTTAGTCGAGGTTGAAAACCCCTGTTTTTTTTTGTATTGTTTTTCTGCCGACGCGGGGTTTATAGTGACAATAATTTTGCAAAAGCAATCATAGAAGTAAGTCGAAAAAATGACCATGAGGGAAGCCTCTCAGACGAGTGAGTCAATAGAAAGAAGGACCCATGTACAGTTCTTTTTTAAGGAGAGGTGACCTGGCTTACTTCTTCAACACAGTCTCGTTTTCCCCAAAAAGAAGACAAAATAGCAAAATATTTTGAAAAAAAAATGACCGAAAACCTCTTTCAAAGAAACTGAACCGCACAGAGACTTTTCTATCTTTCCAACACTTCGCCATCTTGAAGAGCTCACAACTGTTTCGAATTTCCAATCAAACGATTCCCTAGTCGCGTCGTTTGGAAAAAAATAAAACTGGAGTGGGTTTTTGAAAAAACAAATAAAAAGAGAAATTTAATGGTGCAGTGCAATAAGCCCCTCAGCAATAAGACCCGTGGGCCCTATTGCCCAAAAAAATGTAAATAACACCCACGGGCTTTGTTTCCACTTTGAAGAGGCAATAAGACCCACCAAAGAAAACTAAGGCCTATGTCATTTGCTGTCATTTTAAAGCAGGATTTATATGAGTCTGATGCACATGGGATTTTAAAATTAGTTTTCCTTCTTAAAAATGATTAAGAACATAGTGGATGCGCTAAATGCATATATTCTAGTTTCTTTTTATTTGAAGGATGCAACATTTTGAGGCACCGAAAAACAAAGCTCCGAAATTTGGGCATAAATTCATAGCTCACGTTGTCTGCCACTTCGTGACATAGGATGATGGAAGCTCAGTCCACTTTCTTATGCGCACATAATAGGTTCGTTCGTTGAACTTTCCCCAGGGTTGACCCAGGTTTTCTTGACAATCCTATGAGTTGTCAAAAAAAAACCTGGGTTTTCCTGTCCTCAAAAAACACTAAACCACAAATCACCACACATCCCTGTGGACCCTGTCATTAAAAAAAAAAGTCTATGTCATTTGACAGCACTCAACTCGCCACAGCAAAACCTATGGCGAGTTGAGGGGAAACCTAGGTCAACCCTAGGGCTAAAAAAACACTCATTTTGACATTCAGGGCAAATTTATTTTTCTCAAAAAATGCTTTGCGTCGACCCCAGGGCGACCCTAGGGCTTCAACGAACAAACCTAGTAACTAAATCTACTTTCTTAATGTTTGTTTTGCTCTTAGCTACTTTCTCCTGGTCTGTTCGTGTGAATTTTATTATGTTCAACCCCAAGCCCGTACTACCCGAAGGGAAATTTCGTTCGCTTCGATTCGCTTTTTACTCACGGAAAGCGAACAAAATTTACCTCCGGGTAATACGGGTTTGCGGTTGAACGAAATTGGATCGAACTGACCGCACTTAATATATGGTATGATACATACTCGTAGTTCCATAGATATTTCTTATGGACGTGTGTTCCTTTTTGGTTTGTCATAATCCACAATCAGAGCATGGACTTACGAGTTACGTCCCTGTGCCAGTTTCTTCACATTGAAAATAAGTTAAAGTGGATCAAATCCCATTACGAAATGGGATTTGAGTTCGCAGAGAAAGGAACTAAGGCCCACGGCTCTTATTACCATTTCATCATGGAAATAGCCCCCGTGGGCCTTACTTCCAAAACAAAGAGGAAATAAGACCCACGGGTCGGTATGTAAAAACGAACGATTTCAGGACTGGCTTCTTAGAAACCAGACAAAAATGCCAGGGGCCTACTATGTAACTCGTTTCTACAATAAAGGTGAGCGAATGCCAAAACAATTTCTTCTCCTTAGTTTTATAGGACCTAATGAGAAACAAGAACGAAGCTCGCAATGTTTCATTTGAAAGAAGCTAGAAAACAATCAAATTACACAAAAAAAAGTCACATGTCCGAAGCTTTGTGTCGATATTTCTTAGGTGCGGCGCGCGGGGTACTCTCACATTTTAAATAAACTTACTCCGTATAAGTAACGACTGACCAAGAGTGTTACAGCATTGTTGTTCTCAGCAATTAGGGTCTCAGTTTCTTCTTTGTTCGAGACATCTTTTCCATTTACCTGAAGTATTTGATCACCTTGACGCAAACGGCCGTCTCTGCCTGCGATACTATCTGGCACAATGTCACTTATATACACTTCTGTACATGTGTCTGTGTCGTCTGATCCTGAGCCATTTCCCCCACCTGAGCTATAGCACACCGTCAAACCAAGCCGCTCATTGCTCTCGGATTTTCTTAAAGTAATTTCCTGAAAAATAAAGAAGAGGATAACCAAATAAACAAAAAATTAAAGGCCACTGAAATAAATGTTTAAGGAAATTCAAAAATGTAATAAGTATGGCAGATATCCTGATTGAAAAGATATTAAAAGTCTGACTAAATTTCTTTTCATTTTCTTACAATATTTATTTAGCTGGGAAGATACATTTGCAGCTCATTTTAAAACTCTATTCTCAACTGATGAAGACCTTCACACCGTTGACAACTCGATCGCTTCTGTTATAGTGAACGAAATCGGTACGCATAATTCACTTATTGAACTGGAAGATGAAATCCAAAAAGTAAAAACAATAAATCTCTCGGCTGGGATGTTATAGCGGGTTTAGTTTTCTAGACACACCATCACCATCATTAAAGAATTATCTTTTAATTAAAAGTTATAAGACCTTGCGCCCCTTCTAAAGTGCGTTTGATAAAGCGACGAAGCAAGCGAAAGATATCAAGTATACAAGTTGTTCCGTAATTCGTGTATTATTCTTTGGGATGTGATTCTTGGTCATATTCTAAGAATACTTACTTGTTCTACAGTAAAGTCCGTTTCTCAACTTTGACATCACTTTTTGACAATTTAAGAAAAGGCTAACTTTGGTGTACCCTGACTTGTGTTAAATTCGACATCTATGTCAATACTGATGATAGAGACACCTTATAATAGAAAAAAACTTATGATAAAGTGCACTCAAAAACCCATGCACTTTATGATACTTGAAAAAATACAAAACGGGTAAAATAAAAAAAAAAAAAATTTAGCTTTGAGGTTTGTTGGAATAAAACAATAATATGGGCACTTTAAGTAGTTTTTTTTTATGTATTTTATACAAATGCAATTAAAACAAGTGCCCTCCTTCGTTTTGAATGCATGCCAGAGCCCGTTTTTGGATTTCATTGCGTATGTTTGCTCTCGATAACTCTTGTCTTACTTGTACTCTTGTAATCTTTGAAATTGTATTTAAATTGGACTCCTAAAGGCTTAGGGTTTCCAGATTTTCAGTAAGGATAAAGGTCCTGATATCTTCGTTGTGCTCTTCTTGAATTTCCATTGCAAAACTCATATAAGAAAAAAATGTCTGCGTATTCTTCTTTCGTAAATGAAGGCATTTCAAAAAGCTTTCTGACCCGATTCTAGAGGTCCAAATGTAACTGATGAGCATTGCATCAGCTTGCGTGAGTCCATTGATTGTTTAGATCTGACATGCCGCATGGGCTGCGACTATGGATTCGATTTGGAACCCACCACAAGGCGTCCATCTTGCTCATGTCGGGATCCTTGCAATGGTATTTCTTGTGGTGACGACAGAGAGTGCCGAATAATTGACGTATCTTGTGATGATGAGTACTGCCCACCGGTTCCAGCTTGCCTACAAAGAAAACCTGGCCACTGGCCAGTGTCCGTTCCTAGTACCACCAGGGCCTACTGGACATGAGGATGCAAACTTTTGTTCTTACGAATGTCGCACCGATTCACAGTGTGACGGGTCAAAAATATGCTGCTCGAATGGTTGTGGAACCCAGTGTATTGAGCCACAAATGAAAACAGCCTGCCAGCACTTACACGCCATACAAATGCATCAATCCTCTGAAATCGGTATACCGGCTAAGCAAATGCGTGTGGCCATGTGTGACGAGCACACAGGCAAGTGGAAGGAAGTACAATGTGGCCCAGAAAATGTTTGCTGGTGTGTGGATCAGAATGGACAAGAAATTTATGGCACCCGTGTAAAAAATGTCACACCTGTATGCAGAGTAAACTCTGCATTTGAATGCACACCTCCGGACTGCCCTTCTTGCGAATATGGTCATAAGGTTTACGCAAACGCAAATGGATGCATAACATGTGGGTGTCGAAACTTGTGCGAAGAAATTACCTGCTCACCCAATGAGGCTTGCGAGCTAATCAATGTGGAGTGCATTGACCGCCCATGTCCAAAAATGCCAATATGTGTTCCTCTTCGCGATTCAATTTGTCCCGAAGGGAATCCACTCAAGCAAGGTAATATAGAGATGAGCTGTGGCCTGTGGGCCACATAACCAGAATGATGTCTGTCCCACAACTCACACCTGCCAGTTGAATCCAGTTTCGCATAGAGGAGTTTGCTGCGCTGAGACAAGTAAGTTAGTAAGTCTCTTATTTGACCTTTTTCCTAATTTTTTTTTTTAACAGGAGATGTGTGCTTTAAATCAATGGACAACTCATGCCAAGCCACGAGCACAAGTATCAGCAATGTCACATACTACAGGTTTAGCCCAAAGGTCAACAAATGTGTTCCGTTTTTAGTTGACACGGATAAGACCAATTGCCAGACTAAGAATCTTTCCCGAAATTAACAAGCGTGCACAACTGTGTGCCCAGGTTTGTAAGCCTATACTATAATAAAAGCTTTATGAAATACATATTTTTTTCAGGACAACGGCCTTGTCAACCGAAAAGAGTCGGTTCCCATTAGAACACCGTAATTAAATCGGAATGAGCGCTGTTAGTTACAAGATGGGGGACCGTCCGTAACTACTGCGTGCTGTTGTCATGTGTTATTTGTTCTATGTAGTATGTAGTAGTTTGTCTTGTGGTGTATAAGCCAAATGGTCTTTGTCGCCCGGCTGCAACACCCCCTACTCCGCAGATTTATGTGTGGAGTAGGTTTGTAAATGTAAATGTAAATGTAATATTTTTTTCAGTTCTCACTCCATGCGAGAGGTTAAAGTTAAAGAACAATTTGGCGGCCAAATACGATCGAGACAGGCAGTCTGGTTTGAACCAAGATGCGATCCCGTCATCGGTCACAGGAGCCCTGTTCAATGCCTTGGTAGCCAACAATCAGAGGAACCTCCTTTGGATATTCAGAAAACAAAAACTTTTACCGAAGCAAAGAGCTCAATTCAGGCTCCTGGAGAAAGCTATGGGGTTTGTTGGTGTGCTGACAAAAAGGGTGCACCATTGAAAGCAACTCTAACTCGGGCATTGGAGCCAATCTGTAATTGAAGCACTGCTTCCATCAGAACAGAATTTTTTAATTGATGGCACATTCAATCGCGCGGTTTCTTAGTTTTATTTCCTTAAATTCTCAAAAACTAAAACTTTTGAAGTATCTGTATTTTGTTAGTTTTTTTTCTCAAATCTATCTCTTAAAAAAAAATGTTTAAGTTTTAGTTTTTGAGAATTTAAGGAAATAAAATAAAAGAATCGCCGCGATCTAGAAAAAAAACTAACAAATTCTTTTGTTTAAAAAAGACACATAATTTAAGGAAATGAAATTTAAGGCTTTTGAATTTTCTTTCTTCAAATCGTAGAATCTTGTAAGCTTCTAAAAATAAAATAATATTTCCAAATTTAGGTGTATCCATTTCTCTACTCGCTAATGAGTAGCAAGTCTGTGGAAATATATGAACACATGCTTCAAGCAAACATTTTTCATTTCGCCCCGCGTCCTTTACCACCGATTCCGAACAGAGTCTTCGAAACGGAATTCGAAAGGTATATCCTGATGCTGAGATTAAAGGTTGTTGGTTTCATTACATAAAAGCACTCAGGAAAAAGGCGTCAAGGACCAAAAATTTTATGTCAAGCTTACGAAAGGATAAAGAACAGTTCAAAATCTTCCATAAGTTTTTTGTTCTTCCGTTAGTAAAACCTACATTGATAGGAGAAGCGCTTGATTTATTGGAAATCACTACACGTAAATACTCTATCTTTGCCGAATTTGTAAAATATTTTAAAAAGCAATGGATATCTAAGGTAATTAACTTTCCCAGATCCCTCTATTTAGTTTTAGATCCAATTAATTTTCCAGGACCCATCAAAACAGTTCTTTGTTTATAAAAAAGCTATGCGAACTACAAGCATGCTAGAAGCATATAATCAAAAATTGGGACAAGTGTTATGTACCTAAGCATAGTAATTTTTTTAAATTTTGCGACACTTTATTGGACGAAGAATATAAGTCCACTATCGATTTTACTATATTACTGGATGGAGAAACGTGGAGGATGTTTGAGAGACCAAAACCGAAATTTGAAAAAAGGAATGAGTTCATCGATACTTTCACAAATAAACTCGATAAACGTAAAATCACGATTTCGGACTTTATTAATCAACTGACGCCAAAATTGTATGGTACTTCTGGTCAAACCAATGAAACATATTCTGAAGTCTCTGATTCAGCGGCAAGTAAACTGAAGTAAACAACCCTGGGCATCAACAAAGTAACGAAATTATAGCCTGCGGTATTTGTTTCGAAAATCCTAGAAACGTACTACTTCAACCCTGTAACCATTGCAAGATGTGTAGTAGCTGTTTTGTGAAGATAAATGAAGAAGCTGTATCTAACAAAAGCGAATCATTATGCCGATTCTGTCGACAGATAATAAAAAACACTTGCTTAGTTTACTTGTCAAAATTTATCCAAATTAAAATCTTCTAACTTAAAATTTTGTTTCAGAAAGGATGAACATTTTATGTCAGTGAAACTTCCATACAGTTAGCGTCGACAGTTTGGTATAATTTGTGAATAGATTTTATATCCAGTTGATGTCGTCCATTTTCCCTTCGAAATAATCCTCAATTGGTTTTTTGAAGACTAATCGAATGTTGATATTTGCTCTTAACATCTGAGCTCAGAACTAACCACTAAAACATTTTCTTCCACAAATCCTCTTTAAGGACGACGACACATCGCACACATGAAAAAAATTAAATAAAAAAAATTATTTGAATAATAACTAATTGTCAGTTGTGTATTTGTTTCGATAGTAGCCTCCCATGTCGCCGTCGGTCGATGCGGAGCTCCCGTGATTTAAATTTCAGGGAGTATTTTTTTTAGTGCAAATCACCTACATATCCTACTTACCCACAAGTTGTATTGAATTTTCCCTGCGCATTCGTGCAAACTATTTCTTAAGACCATTCAAGAAAAAAACCTTTTCTGTCTTTCATTTTTTAATTTATTATAACCTAGTTTACATTCAATCTCAACTCAGTGTGCAGTTTGCCAAGAGATTTCAAAATCCAATGCTTGTTTAAACACAAAACAACAACTGACATTGCCTCGTTTAAACATAAATCCGAGTAGTTTCTATTTTGTTACGATGGCAATTGCAGTACAAAAAAAACTGAAAAAAAAAAAATTATAAGAAGGTCCAGTGTTCAGCTTTAGATTTTCTCAGGCTAAATTTCTTTCGTTTCCGTTTTTCTTTATCCATTCATCAAATCAAAGGAACTTTGCTTATGCTTTCATTCCTTTAGTATGTCATATCTATGCAGAAATCATTTTTGTTCAAATACCCAAGCCCATTCTATTTAGAGAGCTGTGCAAATACAAATAAACACAACTCAAGCAGATATAAACAGCAGCAGTATAGCAGCTGGTCCTATTGCACTTTTATGGACATTAATCATGCTGTTGCTAAAAGAAATCATAGCTCCAGAAGGATTAGATAAGGAACTTAAAGGTGCCTACATGAATTGAATTGCGTTGCATTTTACTTCAACAATGTAAGATTTTAGCAGCTAATAATAAGAACACGTTCTTAATCATGGTTTTTCTTCTAATTTCACCTTTACCACCTTTATGCAGGCTTGGCTTGCCTTTGTTTTTTGCTTGAGCGAGAAAGTCAACAAAATACCTTTGAATGGTGGAGTATGTACAAATTCGAATATGTGTGTATCCATAAATGAAAGCACTTCCTTGTTGATGCTTTTGTTTAAACCCAAGTCCTCAATTAATTTGGAAACTAACAAATATCAGAGACCAACAAAAGTTAGAATAAAAGAAGTTAAATAAAACTTTTATATCAAGAGTAGGTATGAAAATGGTAATTTATTTTTGGATGATGTGAGGATTTTCAGTTGTCTTATTTTGTTGCTTAAAAATTCATTCATGATCTATATTAACTAAATTGTCCGCCATCTAACGTTTTTTTTTAACTAGTGCTTATTTCTTGAATGGTAACACTTAGCTCATGTCTGATTTGACAGGCAATTAGTTTTATCCTTCCGCTGAACGAACATGGTTAAGTAATGTGTATACGCTTCACCAACGCTGGGAAATATTGCGACATTGACATGCCGATTTTGCCAAAAAAATCATCTTTTTAAATGAAGCTCATTTGATCTTGGCGGGTATGTAAACAAGCAAAATTGTCGCATTTGGGGCACAGAAAACCCGCACGCATACATTGAAAAGCCGATACACCCAAAACGAGTCACTGTTTGGTGCGGATTTTCGAAAATGAGCAAGGAGTGGCCGTTACAGTCAATGGCGATCGTTATCGGGCCATGTTGTACGAATTTTGGTTCACAAAAATTTAAGAGGAGGATAATGGCAACATTTGGTTTCAGCAGGACAGCCGAAGCTACACTCGATGTTTTGCGCCCTGTTTTGAGCTGAGCTGATGTCGTTTGGCCACCTCGGAGCTGCGATTTGACACCGTTGGAATATTATTTGTGGGGTACCGTAAAAGATAAGTGTTACGCCGACAAGCCAGAGACAATTGACGCTTCAAAGGACAATATTCGTGAAGCCATTGGTGAAATACAGGTGCACACAATCGATAATGTGCTTAAAAATGGACCGATCGTGTAGGCTACTGCATGGGCAGCCGTGACAGCCATTTGAATGAATTTATTTTCTATTATTAACCGGAAGGATTGTATATTCAAATAAAAAAGAAATTTGAGAAAATATTTAGTAGTTTTTTTTATAGCATTTAAAAAAAAAAAATATTTGGCGGACCCTTTATAAAGGAATCTTCAAAAGTCTCTATATAGTCCTTAAACTGATAAGCTTCAAATCTACTGCAGTAGATAAATTCGTGTAAGTGCGTGATTTACGTGCGTACGTCTTGAGCCGAAAAATTGTTCTGGTTCTATTCATGGGAAACAGGGGACACTTTTGGCTTGTGAGCTTATAAGTAAAAAACTAATGAAGTAATCAACCTGAAACTGTCCACCGATATTTTTCAAATTATTTGCCTTAGCATGAACCTTAATTTATTAATTGTTATAATAAACACAAAGAACGGTAGCTATTAATACTAAAGGGTTTTTAAATCTCTAAACTTTTTTTAAAGTTACTTTTATGCAATAGCATATATCAATGATATGCCATATGCAAACTTAAATCAAATAAAACTGCAGGTGCAGATGGCCTTGATGCCGAACTTTTCAAGGCAGCTGGAGACCAGTTGGAAAGGAGCATGCACCAGCTGATCTGCATGATATGGTCGGAAGAAAGCATGCCCGATGAATGGATCCTAAAGAAGGGAGACCCTCATCCCTGCAAAACTGGTACGATTATGCAAAATGCAAGATGAATTTTGGAGAATTCACGCTGCTCCGTCAAGGTAGGTAAAGAACTCACCGAGACCTTTGATGTCGAAAAAGGCTTTAAGGCGACAAACTGTCATGCGATTTCTTCAACATCATACTTTGAAAAGATTGTTAGAAACTCAAACGTCAACACCAAAGCTATACCGCGACATGGGCATAGCGTACGCATGGCAAGGCTACGATGGTTGGGCCATGTAGAGCGGATGGACCCAAACGCTCCGGCTCGACGGGTTTTCGAAAGCAGGGAAATCGCGGAAGAGGAAGACCTTGTCTTAGGTGGCGCAATCCATCGGATGAAGACCTCAACCAACTTAGAGTGCGAAACTGGAGAGAGCTCGCCCAAAATCGAAGTCGTTACAGAAGGATGTTGGTTGAGGCCCAGGTTCACCCCGAACTGTAATGCCCACCTAAGTAAGTAAGTAAGATAAACTGTGGAAATTCGAACGAAGTTCTACGAATTTAGAAGCATTTAGTTTATATTTCGATAGTTTCTTGATCTATGTTACCGATGTGATACTTACAGAACTGGGGAATAGAGTTCAACGTATCATATGTGGAGCATGCGTAAACATATGATTTACTAATACGTTTACTATTGTTATATATAAAAAACAACTAACCCCTGTGAAATATACACTTCGTTACAGCACAGAGTATTTTTTTCGAGTCAAAAATGTTCAGTTTCAAATTTTTTGTGAATTTTTGAATACAGACCAAAAGCTAACGTTCCACTTTCATTCAAATTTCACACTTTATATACTATAACTATTTACTATAACACGACATCTTCAGGTAAAGTTTGTATATTACAACATTGTTAAATGTCTGTAACTTCTATCAAGATGTTAAAAGGTGTCACTACTTCTGGTTTTATAGCTAGAGGAACGTTAAAGTCAATGCTCCACGTATGGAACTGGGTGCCATCTAGCTCTGCTTTAAGCCCTGTACTGCAACTCTGCTTTTGTTGAGCAGAGTATTAACAGCTTTCCCCTGTTAAAGTTGTTCCGTAAAGTTGTAATGATCTCGTTATAAGTTTTCAGTTTAGAATTAAAAATTGAAGATTCCAAAATGAAGTGTCAAAAAAAAAACAGATTTTTTTGAGTGGCTGTACTACAAGTGGAAATAAAACATAGAACAGGGCTCTACCTCTCTCAACTTGAGGATTGGGGTTGGTTTGAGTTGATTACCCTGGAGACCTAATGCCACTAATATTATTCCTCATATGCAATCCCAATCCCAAGTATCCTCTCATAGAGAGGATCTTTTGCATAAGCTATCATGTCTCAAAGTCAAAATTTAGAAAAAAAAATCTATTTTCTTTTCTTTAAATAAATTTTTTACAAAACGTTGCCTTATGAAAGGTCACTTTGATTGATCATAAATGTTTTTAAGCAATTCAAAAGATTAAAAAGTTCGTTTTTGTGGAAAAAAGTACCTTTAAGGCTAGGTGGACTTTTTTAGCGAACTCAGAACTCTAGTAAAAGTGTTTGCTTGTATTAGTAAATCATTTTATTCTCTTAAAAGTGATCCCTCTTGCCATCGTCTGATTTCAAATTCTCCCTCTTTTCTCTCTCTTTTTGGTCTCGGCAACAGCCAGAATCCAGAAACTAGAAAAGAATTACGCCACGGTTGCCACTTTGGTCATTTATGTCCAAATCTGGTCGTTATTATTTCACTTGGTCACATGATCAGTTTTTATTCCATTAGGTCATTTTTCAACTTCAGTTTAGGTCCTTAAAATTGAAATTTATACGTTAAGCAGTTTTCTTATCGAATTATGTGAAAAGTGCATCAATAATTTCGTTCGTTCAAGCCCAAAGATTGCTATGAGGTAGCCGCAATGAGTCTCTTGATAAACCTCAGTTTACCCTTAGTACAAAGCTAGGTGTTTTTTGAGTTCTGCGCTTGTCTTGAAGTAGAACTAAGATTTCGCAGGGGAGGATTCAGGTAGCAAACACTGATATCAAATGACACGTGCTTTTCTTCAAATGACCGGCATGTGTGGTGACTTCGTGATAAAATTTGTTTTGAGAACTGAAAATCAAGGTTTTGGCAACTAGACACAACGCTGCGAAGCTTGTTTTTATCAATACTGTCAAACGCAGGTTTTTTCTAAGATCTCCCGTGTGTTGTACGAATTTGTTGACGTGTGGGGTTTCCAGACGTTCACAAAGACAAGACTTCGCATCTGATGATAAGGAAGAGTATTCCTCTATAATTGGTACCATTTTAAGATTTTCCATTCATTGAACATGGTTTCACCCGACTAAATCATGCAGCTGGTGCACTCCTTTCAAACTAATCACTAGCTTCCATAAAAATTTCGGCGTCGAGACCGTCTGCAAATCCAGTTTTATTTGATTTAAGCTATCATACGAGTTTGCAACCCTAACTTCTTCTGATGGCATTCTTGATAATCGTCTAAGTTGAGTCCTCATAATTAATTTTTCAAGATCCTCAGAGATGAATGCGGTTCTACAGCTATGTTTGCTTTGTGGTCTTTACGGGCTTGGTTCTTTGTTTTCCTTCCTGGCATGATTTTTTGACTTTTGGTGCATACTTTGAAGCTCATACTTTCATGAAATTTCTATATTTCCTTAAACAAGCGCTGTTCATGCTGCTTTTTCCGTTTGAGATCTTGGTGTTCTTTCCTTCTTTCTTCATCGGAATCAATCATAGTTTTGGTCATTTCAAGCTACGTTTGGTCATTTTTATTTTCATTTTTGGACACATATTTTTTTTGGCAAGTGGCAAGCTTGAATTACGCACTTGCATAAGCAGAACAAAGGTGTGAGAATTATACGAGCATGCGCTGTGCAAGTAGGCATATAAAAAAACAGATATCATTCATAAGGCACACTGGACGAAGATATATGCATGTACACAATATGTCCGAATGAACATTTTTTACGATTTCTTGTTTTTGGATGGGTTGAGAATAGAAATATGTATTGTGTCAAGTCAGGAAACCGATTCATTTTTTTTGTCAGTTTGCTTGCTGAGATAAATACAAATAATGAAGATGTTGTAGGGTCGATATTTCTTATCTTGTGTTTTTGCGAATGTGGAAAACATGATATTTGTGTGATTTAATTGTAGGTCAGTTTCTTGGCCTAGTTTGATCAGAAAAATTAATGAAAAAGGGGATAACTTGGGAACTTAGATAATACTCAATTTTTTTTCATTTATCTATTTTTATTATTTTATTTTTATTTATTTTTTTTATTTTTTTTTACCAATAACTTGTATCCATTTTAATAATTTCATTTGCAAGAAGATATATTTTAAGAAAATAAAGGAATGGATGTTTTTTGAAAACTGCAAACGAAGGATGAAAAATTCCCTAAGAAAATTCAAAATTTTTCAAGTTAAATTTGTTTTTAAAAATTTTCCGTTACAATTATTATTATTTTTTTTTTTTCACTTGAAATTTGAACAAAAACAGTAATCTTGTGGGCCATAACCAAGCAAATTGAGATTTAAAGAAGTCATCTTATGAAACGGCCTGTTTTTTGTTTGAGTTCTTAGGATTTTTTTCAATGACCAGTAAATAGATAGAACTTTAAATTTACTATAATTTACTAATATATATATCGACTGATAAATATAAATTTTAAGCTGAAAATATAAGGTAGAATATGAGTTATAGTTCTCTGTATACGTATACCCCGCTTCAAAAAATGAACTCGCACTTCCTCCACGGTTCCAACTGGCTTGTCGAAAACAAAAAAAAAAAGTTATCGTCGTTTTCATCTGCAATCCTAAATGCATGGCATGAACTATTATGAAGTGAATATATACAAAATTGGACTTTTGGTAAATATTTGGAAAAAATAGTTACGAATTTCCGTTGGTTTTTTTGGTTTTTGCTAAAAAAAAAGTCGTAAACTTGGGAATATTTGGTTGATAGCAGTGTGTAGTGTGTAGTATGATAGTATAGAGGAAAGTCTGAAAAGCACAGTTCTGAGAAGAAAAATTTTAGGTCCGCTTATAACTGTGAAAGTATAAAACTTTTTTAACTGCTGTATTTTTAAAACGACTTCGAATTTTCAAAAATCACATTGCTATCGTATTCTAGATATTTTAAGAAAGCAATTTATGAAAAACCAAAACAGATCACGTGAGATGGTCCTATTAAAAAATATATATATGCATGGTTAATAATAAAAAAAGTCTTTCTCATCACTACAGAATTTAAAACTTCATGTACTTGGCCGTATCAACACCACCTCCTTAGGTACCTACTTGTTTTTTTTTTTTTTTTAAATAAAAAAAAGGAATTCCATCTCTCTAGGAATAATCTACCTTATGAATAATTACCTTCCATAATTTTTTCTTGTAAAACGATTTTTGAGACATTTTTACAAGTTTTGTTATGTTGAATGAACGGGCTGAAATTTTGTCAACAGCACGAATAAGCCAAATTAGACACGAATATTTTATTATAATATACCAATTGAAATTCAACATGTATCTAACAATCAGCACAACACAATTTACAGAAAATTACACTGTAACTCTCAATGTATAATTTATTTTAAATTCAATTGAAAGAATTCTCAAATACAAAAAAGTTCCTTCTTTATCAGAAACTAGCTGACCCACCCGGCGTTGCTCGGGTCTAACTTATTTAAAGCGTTGTTAACACAAAACTGTCAAGAAACGAAAACTAAGAAGACTAAGTTTAAGAATGCCTGAAAATTTCTAGGTTTATACTTATTTATTTCCATCATTAGGTCTGTTCAATGAACTTTCCCCAGGGTTGGATAGTTGAGTAGCGACCCGCCCCGGCTTCGCACGGGTACAATGCTGATACTAAATACCCTACAGAAAAACTGTGAACGTTGTATATAAAAACACAGCGGCCCGCTATGGCTAGGGTATAAAATTAAAAACATATTTTCTCTGGAAGTTACTCTTGAAAGAGCGACATACAGTTAGCCATGTGAAAAACAGTCAACACTCAAATCTAAGCCTGCAACGTTAAAGGTTTGACCCTGCGATTTATTAATGGTCATTCCAAAAGATGTCTTCACCGGAAATTGCAAGCGTTTAAATTGGAAGGGTAAATCCGATGGTATCAGAGGGATTCGGGGAATCAATACATTTTCTCCGGTACCACATCCTGTGAGTATTGTCCACTCTATTATGAAAGTTTTCAGTGATTTTACCAGCAAACGCGTGCCATTGCAAAGTTTTGGTGAATTCAGGTTTCTTAATAAAATAACAGGTGGTACCCGTGGTGTGATGGATAGCATGTCCGCCTGTTAATCCAGAGGTTCGAGTTCGAATCCCAACAGAGGCAAAAATGTTTTTCCACGGGTATCGCCTTTCGCGAGGAATTGGTCAGTCCTCCGTTAGTATTCATTGCCATGAAAAGCGCTTTCTCGATTAGCCGTTCGGAACCGGCAGAAAATTGTAGGTCCCCTCCATTTTCTCACAAGGCATGGTTGTGAGAAATGCGGTAGGCCCAAGGGCTCCTCGCTCTGTTGCGCCACCCTATTTATTTATTTATTTTAATAAAATAACTGGACAACCTACTTAACACCATTTTGTGTGGAGGGAGTCCTGATGGGTTCAAAGAGTTTAGTAATTCTGTAGGAAAATGAACAGCTTCTTCCAGATCGAGAACAGTATCGACCGAGTAGTATATTTTCGTATTTTGTTCGTTAGTTGGTGACAGAATCGCTCTTTCTTTAAACCAAGATATTGTCTTTGAACTTATGTTATCAATGTCAGGCAAGAGCCTGACTGAGGCGAGCCTCACGTTCCGTTGACGATTCTTCATCTCTTGCTGAACGTACTCTTTTGGCATTCACTATACTACGACCTATGTTCGAACGCCGACGTCTTCCAGACTTGAACAAAAATTTCTTAGTTCTATATGAATGATTACCTATGTACGAATTGCCATATTATTAGTATGTGCCGCAGTAAGTAAAAAATATCTGAATACTTACCATTCAGAAACAAAAACAAAAGATACCTATTCTTTTCAACTTAAACTACGATGCTTTAAAAAATAGTTTGCTTTTCGTGCGAGTTTCAAACCGATTTTGAAAATTATAAAATTGAAGTTAAAGTAAAAGTAAATATTTTTAATAAATGTGTTTGTTATGACATCGCATTACAAAACTTTAAATTTCTTGGCCTTTCTCTGCTATAATATGCATGTATTATACATATAAACCTTCCTCTTGAATCACTCTATTCATAAAAAAAAACGGCATCAAAATCCGTTGCGTTGTTTTAAAAATCTAAGCATACATAGGGACATAGGGACAGAGAAAGCGACTTTATTTTATGCTATGTTAAGATAAAGAAGACGCTGAATTGCAATTAAATGCCCATAAACATCCGGACATGTATTTTCATAGATATACATAAGTACTTACTTCCTACCCACACTTATCCACCCTCTGCTTGCCTTCCCACATGCACAATATGAAACAAAAATAAAATAAATAAAATATAGGTACAAATAGGTACAAACCAATAACGAAAGAATAGTACAACCAACAACTTTGAAACAAAGTTAAACAAATTATTTCGCATAGGTACACCATACCCAAACGCATATCTTATTCCAAATAAGTTCAATCCTATATGCCTATGTAAGTTACTGACCTATACCTAGACACATTTGTTATGTCATCAACAAAACAATAGAAGTTCTCAAACACAAAATAACTACCTAGTCAAATACAAAATTTTAGCTGAAGAAAAAAAAGAAACACACTCTCTCACACTCAAGTTGCGTACACTTTTGACCAAGGAATTCCATTCTATTAGTGCAGTGGTGCTATTTTCTCACCCCTTTCCCTTTGTGCGTTTGCCTATATCCGTTTCTTTCAATCCTTCGTCATTTCAAACTTTTTTTTTACATTGCAAGCACTGCTACCACCAAAAAAACCAACAGTCACACAGTTTGTAATGAGAAATGAATAGCACAAAAGATCACAAAATAAGGTCATAGGTATAGAATATAGATGATATGTATGAGGGAATGCATAACGCATAAGATCATCTGAGCGATACTCCTTTTCCAAATCACAGAGAACAGACCAAAAAAAGAGAAAACGGCGCTAAAATTGGTGGCGGATTTGCTTCGAACTGAAATGCATATGTATATGTTTTTAAGCAAGTTTTTCTAGTAAAAAACCCAAAGTAGACAGTTTTTCTAGAATTAATATTCCAAATTCTGTGACCACAATAGTATATTTCTTTATTGAAACTAATTAAGATTATATCAAAGAAAAATACCAACAAAAAATTGAGGTTCTTTTGGCTTCTCGTTTTTCAAAAATCGTTTGCAAATATGACTTTATTGAAGTTGAATTTTAGCGGTGTGGAGAAAAAAATATTGACTTTGGGCTCGGAGGTTAGTTCAGGAGCTTTATTACCTTCAAAAAAATGTATATATATATGTACTTGAAAACACCCACGCCTTGCCCCGTGCTTTATAAGCTAAAAATAGGCAGTTTCACCAACTTCTCATCATAACACCTGTTTCAAAACACTTAAAACTATTACCAATGATTTTATAAGATGCGCCTGATGTTTATCTACTATTTCCTTTTTATTTCATGAAAAAATATTAATAAACGCCAAAGTTATTACCATAAGAGTATGCTGAAAACCGAAAAATTACAACAAATTGACGAAGGTTTTTTTCATATAAGGAGACAAAATTTGAAAAAAGACGCTCGGAGGTTAGTTGCATATATATTTTCTAGTTATAAAACGAAAAAGAAAAAAATAAAAAGTTCATAAATACGGGTGCCCCGACCAAAATAGTGAACAAATCGAAATTTTCAATAAAAAAAACGGCTTCCGGTCTCTATAAAAACCGTTAGGGAATAACTTTCAGCATTTGAATGATACACAAATGTTTGAGTGTTTATCATCTTTACAATACATTTTGTTTCATCAAATTATCAAGAAAATTGCAAAAGTTATGAAGCAATAAGTCAACGCACCTTTCAAATTTTAACGAAAAATGCAAGGGACACCTAGCCTTAGAAACATAAACAAAAAACAACTAAAAACTTATAAAAACATTCATTATTTAAGTAAAAATGGCCACTAATGAGGCAAAATTTTGTAAAAATCTTATTTGAAGAAAAAAAAACGAGTTTTTCTTTCATAATTTAATTTTGAGACTTGGATTCTCAAAAAATATTCACTAGATAAGCTTGAACTAAAATTTTAATGCAAGGACAAAGTAAAGGGTTTTCTAATAAGAGTGATATGATTTCTTTTAAAAAAAAACACACTTGTTGTTAAGGAAATTCAAATATTGTTGATTTAATGTGCAGTTCAATCAATACATTTAAGTTTTAAATAAAATGTCATTCAATTGGCCACCACGACTTCTTCTGCTGCAACAAATTCGATGAACCCAATTTTCGAGCACTTTTTCCACTAAATCAAGTCGTATATCATGAATGGCACGTTCAATATTGACTTGTAAGGCTTGAAGAGAGTCTGGTATATTTTGATGACTTCAAATAATTCCACAAAAAATATTCTAATGGTGTTAAATCGCAACTTCTTGAAGGTTATTCAATATCACCATTTCTTGAATTAATTGAATCTCCAAACTTTTCTCGCAAGAATTCAATTTATGCATTTGCTGTGTGGCACGTAGCCCCTTCTTGTTGAAAACAAATGTTGTCAAAATCAACTTCTTCCAATTTTGGCCATAAAAAGTTGGTTATCATCGATCTATACCGTTCTAAATTGTCAATAATGGTGTTACCAGCTTCATTTTGAAAACAGTACGGACCGATGATTCCACCAGCCCGAAAACCACATCAAACTGTCTATTTAGGTGAATGCAATGGTTTTTCATGAATATTTTGTGGATTTTCATCATTCCAGAATTGATAGTTTTGTTTATTTACCGCACTAGTCAAATGAAAGTGAGCCTCCTAGGGAAAGATGATTTTCTTAAAAATAGTTGTCGGTTTCAAGTTGTTCCAAGGCAAAATCAAGAAACTCACGACGTTTACGGATTTCGGTGGTCCAATATTGAAATTGTAAACACTTCTGAATGCAATAAAAAACAAATGACAGATCATGACATACTACAAATGGCCGAAACGCCACTGCAAAATCATATCATACCTATTGGAAAACCCTTTATTAGCTTTCAAAAACATTGTAGCATGATGAAATAAGTGGCTTAGTTGATTTGTAATATTTTTTTAGAAAATTCAGTCAACATTTTATAGATGTCCCTTCCGCTTAAATGGAGGGATATAGACGCCCTCCCATACTATTTTTTTCTGGTCTTGGCTTAACCTTACCGTTCTGAGCTTATGTCGCATCGTATGCAAAGCAACCTGCATTTTTTTTTTATAGTTTGAGTTTGAGTATGGAGTACAAAAAATTAATGCTAATCGATTAATTATGGTTTTAATCTTCTAATATACCCCATTGTTTTTATAAAATAGAAAAATGAAACGATTGTTATCGATTACTTGTGTTACCCCACCGTCACAAAGACCCACTACAGAATGTTTGTAGAGATGTTTCTGATCAGTTTGGCAAAGAGAGGAAGAAGCAAAGTTTTGCTTTTTCTGTAGAAAAAAAAACCAATATCATTTTACTCACCTCTATGTCGATTTCTGGAGCTAAGCATTCACTGAACAAATTATGCTCATTGTCTATTATTTGATCCGGATTCATCATTGATGTGCCGCTAAATATGAAATCAGTCGCAAAGGTATCAGTCTGTATGCCAATCGATACGAGCCCTTTGTTAGTTTTGCAATCTTCAGATGGCTGCATTACGCTGGACTCCTTAGCCGGCGAAGATGGTATACTCTTTGCAGGTGATGTTGCTGACGAAATAGGCGCACTACTACTTTTGACGAATGTTGGATTGGAAGAAGAAGAAGAGTTGTTCACGCTACAGAAAGTTGGTTGGGTTTGATTATTTGATTGAGAGAATGTCGTGTCACCAGTGTTATAGTTTCTTTTTACAGCTGTCAACAGAGGAGAACCACCACCACTGCAATTTTTGTTGGAATTACATTCAATTCGGTTTCGTCGGTTAGAAGCGGTTCCGCCGATTCCAAGTGAACTTTGGCTGGACGAAATTATCAAATTTTGAAATTGAATTGAGTCAAATGTCGTTGTCGTTGCTGTTGTTGTTGGTTTCGTTATTGTAGTAGTTGTTGTTGTTGTGGTTGTCGCTGTTGTCGGTGTTGCTGTTGTTGTTGTTGATGTTGTTTTTGGTGCTGATACCGACGATTGGTAGTCACAAGGTAATTTTTGGTTTCGAACTGGTGATGTCATGAGAGATATTATTGACGGTTGTCTTCTTGAACTGGAAGTTTCTTTCTGATTTGGTGTTTCATTACTGGGTTCGTATGCTTCAGTAGCGGCGATCGTATTTTCAGTGCTATCGCCGTTGTAGGATCGACGTCGAACCTCGACAAGAATCGGTTCAGACGCTTCTAGGAACATTTGCACAGCTTCTTCGTGGGGCATTTGACTCACGTCAACACCATTTACCTAAGAGCGTTACGTAATTGTTTACAAAATATGAATAAATAGAAGTTATTGTTGTTTTAAGAAGGTTTCATGTGTGTTTTGTTTTTAAATAACTGACTTACTTTTAGAATTATAAAATGCATTCCTGCCATAATAGTGAACTCTGCTTTTAAGGATTTGCCGCCCGTGCTGTTCGAAAAGACAGTTCGAAATTGGAGTTCAAAGTAATCATTACATCGCCTTCATTTGGTTAATGATGCTGAAATTAAAAGAAAAACATAAACAAACAATGAGTTAATAACAAGATTAATAACAAAAAGAGCCTAAGTGTTATAGCATGGGCGTAGCCAGGGGGGGGGGTTTAGGGGTTCAGCCCCCCCCCCCCCCCACGCCTCTTCTTCATCATCGGCTATCTAAATGATTCGACCTTTGAATCGAAAGGTTATTGATTTAGAATGGGACAAAGAAAAGGTTTATTTAAAGAATTTTCTTTATGAAATTGCAATTACTAAGAATGTTCGCTTGCGACAAAACATTATCAAAACCCCACAGAACCCCTGCATAATGGTTCTCTAAAAGGATAATCACTCTTAGTTGCAAGCTGGTTTAGAGCGTGAAAAAATGGGCATAATCTATGAATTTTTTGTGACTCAACAAAAAGATCAATCGAAAATCTGTGAAAAAGGTTTAATAATTTAGGTTTTAATATACAAATACAAATTTTTTCGTGTCAATTAAATTCAAAATGGCGGCTGTCCAGCATTTCTTCGGAGGTGCCTCATTTTTTAGACGGGTCCATGGTCGAAGATGTAACCTCCTTAATTTTGGTCCTGGGAAAAAATCCCGAATATATAACAACAGCAAGAGACGTACGTAGGGTTTCTTCAATATTTTGTTTTTTTCGCGAAATGGTGCACGTTTGAACAAAACATTACAATTTTCACTATAAAAAAACGACAAAATTGTTGATTAAAAAAAAACTATGCAATATAAAAAAAAACCTACGTACGTCTCCGGAGAAAGGTATTTCGAATGTACTGTCAAAATTTCGTAAAGATCGTTGAAGATGTGCTGGTTTTATGTCTTCGTCCAGTTCAAAAAAAGTGATTTCGAGAAAAACGCGTCTAAAGTTTTAAGTACATACAATAAAATCATATGGCAAACCTGTAGAGCTCTGCCGCAGAATAGAAAGTTTGGGCATTTAGACATTTTTGCCGGCATCCATCCTTTGGTCTGTCATTATTAAGCCCCTAAAGTACCTTTTAAGACAAAAAAGAATTTCAGTTTCTTCGAAATTGTAGACCAGCTTTCCCCCTTAACAGAATTGTTTCCATTGTGGGTCACATAAGACTATTTCTGAGATTCCCTTTGTTTTAAGAAGATTAAAACCAGAGTGTATTTAATAATGAGTGGGTATTTGTACGCTGCCCAAGCGTAAATTCGTAAAGAATGTGCTTTAGCTCTGTATGTACATTGTAGTGCACACTCTCTCAACCTAATCGTTCCTATGTCTAAGTATAAAAGTCCTTCTACTTTAGACTTTTTCGTTACCAATATACCAACTTATTGTTGTAGGCCATTCACCTTCGATAAACTAGGGTCCGATCATCTCCCTGTAAATACAAACATGAATCTCCAACCAAAAGAAAAACAAGCCAAATTATATTACAAACTGTCTGCAGCAAATTCGGACTAATTTGCTTCCTGTTTCAACAGAAACTGTAGTCAAATTTCTACTACCCTTGTAAACAACACAACTCAAATAGATTAAATGTGCAGTAATTTTGTAAATTTGTTAAATAGGGCAGCTGACTCTGCAATACCCAAGTGTCTTGTAAAAGACGATCACTCGGTTCGACTTCCTAGCAATATTTTACTTTTAAAAAGGCTAAGGATTTCAGAAAGAAGGAAATGGCTTCGTTATCGTTATGACTACTTTCTCGACAGTACAAAACTTTTAAATTTTGCAATATCAAAAGAAATCGAAAATTACAAAAACTCGCGTTGGAATAATCTCCTTTCCTCCTTTGAGAAATCCAGTAAACCCTTTTGGAAAGTTTCGAAAGTGATAAGAAAACGAGGTTCAAGTATTCCACCCCTCAAAACAGAAAACGAACTAATAATAACACCAAAAGACAAAGCAAACATATTTGCTTCAAGTTTTGCAAAGAATCACGAAATAACAGCTCATTTTAGTGACGCCAAAACTTCCACTGATGTAACAAATACAATAAATTTTGTTTCGACATCAAGTATCGAACTAACAAATTTGAAGTTAGTTAATCCTAATAAAATACGAAAGTTGATTCAAAAGTTAAAAACTAAAAAATATCCTGGTATGGACGGTATAAACAATAAAATTTTGAAACTCGTCCCCCTCTCAGGCTTACGATATCTGACTTCAATTTTCAATGCTTGTCTTAAATTAGGATGCTTTCCAAATTGCTGGAAAACTGCTGTGGTAATACCAATCGCAAAGCCCGGCAAACCAGAAGATATTGCTAGCAGCTATAGGCCTATAAGCTTACTGAGCTCTCTAAGCAAGCTATTAGAAAAGATATTCAAGGAAAGTCTTGACAATCATTTAACTGCGAACAATATTCTGCCTGATTATCAATTACCTACTATTACAATACCAACCACCAAATTCTGAGAATCAAAAGTCATGTCAAAGTAAAATTTAATATGAAAGAGTCGACTGCTTTAGTACTTTAGGATATTGAAAAGGCCTTCGACACGGTTTGGCATGATGCGTTGATACATAAACTTGTTAGATTTAACTTTCCAATGGCGACAGTAAAAATTATTTTTAAGCTTCCTTAGTGGGAGACAATTTTTTGTAAGACTACAAGACGATATATCTTCTGTACATATAATATTCCATATGGAATTCCTCAAGATACAGTACCTGGTCCCATATTATTTAATATCTTTGTCTCCGATTTACCAAATCTTGGAAATAATATTGGTATTGCAATGTTTGCTGATGACACGGCTATTTTTACATCGGGCATATTTTACTTGGAAGTTTACCACACGTTGCAGATTGCTCTTTCTAAAGTCGAAAAATACTTCTTTAAGTGGAAGATTAAGGTAAATCCTTTGAAAACACAAGCGATATGGTTTACGAGGCGTCGAAAGTCTTGTTTTCTCCCAAACAATGTACAACTTCGCATGGGTTCTGAGGATATTGACTGGTCCGAGCATTGTCGATATCTCGGGGTCATACTAGACAAAAAACTTAATTTTCAAAAACATAATCTACAACTATTGACAAAAGAAATCTATACAAAAGAATTCTATACCCATTAATAAGCAGAAACTCTAAACTCAGCAAAGAAAATAAAATTTTATTGCACAAATCAATTTTTCAATCTATCCTCTGATACGGTGCTCCTGTTTGGAACGATTGCGCTAAAACTTACAAGCTTAGCCTCCAAAGATGTCAGAACAAAATTCTAAAAAAGGATGCTTGATCGTCAATGGCACTATTCAACCTACAGGCTTCATGAACAAAGTAATGTCAATTTTCTGGACACCCTTATTGAAAATTCAACTCAAAAATTTTATGTAAATTGTTCTATCTCTGATAATGAATTGATTGAATGTTTACCCCCATTATAAACTTATATATACGTATGTACACACATATGTATTTGAAACTTTATTTTGTATCTTATTTCATGTATCTGAAAACGGCTGATTTCAAATCACAGTTTTAGCACTAATTTAACGTGGGAGTTTTGCAATATTAGTTTTTAAGAGTTGAATAAGGGTTTTTATTTGTAGTTTTCCCTTGAATAATTAATATCAAAATTTATTAAACAAATTAATTTTCTCATAATATATTATTATAAATTTATAGTTGAAAAGGAAATGCTTATCCTAAATCTCTAGAATACAATATCCTTACCAAATGTAAAATAAATAAATAAACTCTCTCAACCTTGCTATTGCTGAATGCTGACTCGTGTTCAAAAGCAGATGTGCGAAATTGCGTTGGGATCGTGCACTCTGTTGGTTCCTACTTAAGACATTCTGCTCAACGCATTACTTTTTTGTATGGTAAAATTCGGGAGCTATTACCGGCTGTAAATCAAAAAACCCTGTGTGAAACATGGTGGGTTCAAAAGCATGAAGCCGTTATGAGATTTAAGGAAATTTATCCAGCTATTGTCAATGCACTCGAAGAACTCCAAATTAGCCACAATAAAGAAACATCGCAGCAAGCTGTTCAAATGCTTTACACACTTCGATCTTCGAATAATGTTATGTGCCTAGTGATTCTTCAAAAAGTCATGAGCTTTACATTTTCGCTATCAAAACAACTGCAAACGGTTAACACCGATAACACCATTCAGTCACGTGGATAAAGTTATGAATGCTTTGTAACTTTTGAGAAATAAAGTTGACAAAGAGTACGGTCCTCTATATGAAGAAGCAAAGGTGATGTTTGATGGAAATGGTGGTATATTGCAAATGCCACGTTTCGTTGGAAGGCAACTTAATCGCTCTAACACTCCTGCGATGGATATACATATACTATACACGTATTACAAAATAAATTTATTCATCCCATTTCGAGAGCACACAATTCACCAATTTACCGAGAGGTTTGCGAAACACCGCAAAGTAGTATTGACATTGACAGGTGTGCTACCTTCCAATTTTGCAGTCAGTTCTGAAATTGAAGAAGCTATTTTTATGTATTCGGCAGTGCTACCCGAAAGACGTACATCCGTAGCCAAAGCAGAACTTGAAGTGTGGAAAGCAGCTATAACTATCTCCTCCCTAGTCCAAAATCTGCTTTGAAATGCTTGGATAGGTGCGATAAAAAATTATATCCAAATATTTACACGTTGCTACAGAAACATACCTGTTTCCACTGCTACACCAGAAAGGACTTTTTCAAGCCCACGGGTACTTAAAAACTACTTGCGGAACACAACGAGTGAAAACAGACTGAACGGCTTGGCTCTTATGAATATTCAATACGGGATAGATATTGACGTAGATGAAGTAGTGCATATATTTAAAAAGAAAAACAGAAGATTGATTATACAGGGTGTCCCGTAATTCGTTTTACATACTTTGGGATATGATTCTTGGTCATATTCTAAGAAAAAAATTGTTCCACAGTAAAGTCCGTTTCTCAAGTTTGACATCACTTTTTGACAATTTAAAAAAAGTCTAACTTTGGTGTACCCTAACCTGTGTTAAATTCGCTATCTCTGTCAATACAGATGATAGAGACCTTATCTTAGACTTAATTTTTTGTAAAAATAACAATCTTTAAGACTGTATTTAAGTTGAGCTTTCATAGGTTAAGGGTTGCCAGATTTTCAATTTTAAGTGGTGTCCAAATTTTCTTCCCCAAACAAAGTTTTGACTTTGAGATCATTTTTTCGCAGAAAATACCTGATAAACATAGAGTTTCTTTATTTTTTACAGATGAACAAAACAATAATAAAAAAAAAACTTAGTAATAAGTGCACTCAAAAACCCATACATTTTATGAATCTTGGAAAAAACTAAAACAGGTAAAAATTCTAATTTTGTCTTTTTTACGGTTTTTTATTGCAACAACTTGCAAAGGGAGCAGTTTTCCAAGAACTTTTAGTAGTTTCTTTTGTATTTTTTACAAATACAATTATAAGAAGTGCTCAAAGTGCCCTCCTTCGTTTTGAACGCATGCCAGAGCCCGTTTTTGGATTTCATTGTGGATGTTTGCTCTCGATAGCTCTTGTCTTACTTGTAGTGATCCTTCGGAAATACGTTGTTCTAATTCGGTTAAAGTTGTTATTTCAGAAGACTAAACAATTTCTTTCATTCGTCCCCATATAAAAATATCCAGTACAGTGAGATCGGGAGATCTTGCAGGCCAGTGAATTGGTCCATTTCTGCCTATCCATCTACCACCGTATTTTTCATCCAGCCAATCCTTAACTTCACGACCATAGTTCGGGTATGTTCGGGGAGTATGTAAAAAGATATTAAGAACCAATCTTTGATGAGATTTTCCATTGGCAAACAGAATCATATTTACAAAAGCATATTTACACTATTGACCAGTCTTTTCGATAGGTTTAGAAAGAAAATAAGTTGATTCTATTTCTATTTCTACTATAATATTACCGCACAAATAAGCACAACCCAAATTAAATTAAGTTGAAACAAGTACTGCTAGTCCCAAACTTGAATTTCTATTGAAGAATATTTAATTTTCATACATATATCTTTCCCTTTTGACCATTTTTTACTGCTTCGTTTGTTTGTTTGATTTGTTTTTTTCTTGCATTGGGCTATATTTTTTAGTCAAATAATTCCATGAGAAAAGCTTTTAGCTTCAGCAAAAAAGAACTAGTGCAAAATCCTGTATTATATACACCACCAGGTAAGAAACAGGGCGAAAATTCAATATGAATATAGTTTTTATTTCTTTAATTTTTAATCGAGAGAAAAAATTTCTTTGCAAATACCACTTTTTTTTTTGAACACGTCCTTTCGCAAAAGCTTTGATGAACTGAAATCATTGGTGGTGCCATCTTATTTTCAAAGCTGGAAACTATCAATCCACAGCAATGCCATCCCTGTTTTCACTGTGGAAAATTACGACAGTAAAATGATTTGTTGTTGTTCCCCAAGGGAAATTTTTACTGTACTATATACTAGCATAAAAAAAAACACGCCTAATATGTCTGGTCGATACAATGGTGTTCAGGCAATTATTTGCCAAAAATTTGCTCCGCATGCTCTGTACGTCCATTGTGCAGCACATTTTTTGAACCTTGCTATATCTATTTCCAGCAAAATACCAGCCATAAGAGATTGCCTTACCACAATTGAAGCAGTTTACAATTATTCTCATGGAGTAAGGTCACTGGATCTCACTTGATCCTCTTTCTGATTTCAGTTTTCAACTCCAAAATAGAAAAAACAATAACAAAAATCTTTTTGTTATTGTAATTTTCAATAAGCGAAAGCGGCTGAATCTGACGCGATATATCTCAAAACATCAAGCAGTTGAAGATTTTGAGGACCTATTTCCGTTTGTTTTCGAGACTCTTAATCAAATAAGAACATTGGAAAGTGACGCAAAGAACTTAAAAAACCCTATGGATTTCGAGTTATAGATTAACTTAAAGGTTATAAGTATGGTTTACCAACTCTCGTTGCCATTAAGTCGTGAGTTTCAAAGAGTGAATTCAGATTTGGGCGAAGCTATGGATCTCGCCAAAGATTTTAGGGATCAACTAAAATTTAAACGGGCCGAAGATGACTCATTTTCGAAAGTGTTTGAAGAAGGATCGTTTGAATGGTTTGGTTGCTCTAGCTATTCATCGCGAAATACATATAACAGCAGACGAGGTTATCAGCCTTATCGGGAATTACTTGGGAAATATTTTCCCCAAAAAATGTTTCCCTTCCCGGGAACAAGTTCCTACTATCGGGAATTCCCCACGGATTTTTTTTTTCTTCACTCACTCGCTGAATTTTCGCTGAGTTTCCAGCTGTCAAAAGTGATCGTATTCAGTGATCAAAAATTACTTTGAAATTTTTCGTGCGAAGAGTGTGTTCAAAGATTAATTTTTGAATAATAAATTATTTTTTTCGTTTATGTTAAATTTATTTCGCTTTGCAAATAATTAGAAACTTTCAACAGTTCTGAAGCAGTTTATTGAAATTTATTTTCGTGGAATTTTCGTATGAAAATTAATGAATTTTTCAACGACTTCCAAATATTTAATTAATAAACTGTGGTAAATCGAACAATTTCCAGATAAACTAATTCTTGGAAAGAAATTTATTTCGAAAGTTTTTAAGCGAAGTTTAACAAAAAGTTCATCAAAATGACGAGCAAGAAACGGCAGGCTTCACCTAAACAAAACGCAGAAATAGAACAATTAAGACATCAGCGACAAGTTCTTAAAAATAATATTGTGCGAATTAGAACGGCTTTAGAGGAAAAAACGATGTCACTTAATCCAATAGAATAGGAATGTCGGTTAGATATTTTAAATTCATACGTCGATCAGATCATGGTCTGTCAAACTGAGATTGAATCAGCTGATCATAGCGACGTATTCCGCGGAGAGTTAGAAGACATTTGCGTCAGTGCAAAAGCTTTACTTGTATCTAAAGTAAATAAGGGTCGTAAACCAAGTGGAATTGAATATTCTTTTAGTAATCCACATCACTCGCTCCTTCCAAAAATGTCTCTCCCGAAATTCAGTGGGAAATATTCCGAATACAAAAATTTTATTAGCCTTTCTGAGAGTCTTGTAGACAATGATCCAATGCTTCCCGATATTGAAAAGTTCAATCATTTAATATCATGTTTATCGGGTGAAGCTTTAGGAACAGTTAAAGCTTTCCAAATAACGGAACAAAATTATCAGAAAGCTTTAGCAAGTTTAAAAAAGGTTTATGACAATAATTGCCTTATATTTTTTGACAATGTGTCTACTCTTTTCGAACTAAAAGAAATTCAAAAGCCATCAGCTTCTGCATTGCGCAGCATGATAGACACTGTTTCCGCAATTTATGATTCGCTTCTTTCGCTTGGTGACGAAAAGAATATCACAAACGCGATCATAATTCATTTAGTAATGTCAAAGGTTGATTCGATGACAAGATCAAAGTGGGAAGAGCAACTAGATTTCAGTACAATTCCTTTATGGAGTGACTGTGAAGCCGCGTTGATTAAGCGATATCAGCATCTTTCTGCTGAAGAAGCATCGTCTTCAAAGCACAAAATTTCTGATAGGTCATCAAAACCAAAACATGAGATGAACCATAACAGAAACCAAAGGGCTTCGTTTGCTTTTGTAAACCAACAAGCAAATAAATCGAAATGCTTATACTGCAATTCAAACGATCATTTTATTACGACATGCCAAACCTATGCTTCAATACCTGTGATGCAACGATTTGAGTTTGCGAAAAGTGTGCCTGTTTGCATCAACTGCCTTCGAAAAGGACACACAGTTTCAAAGTGCAAATTAACTCGGTGCAGTGTTTGCAATAAATCGCATCACACATTATTGCACCAATATCAAACTACGGTTAATAGCACACCATCACAAGGAGCTTCGAGCTTTCAAGCTTTGCATGTCTCTGTTTCAAAAGATCAAGTTATTCTCGCTACTGCTATCGTTCAAATTAAAGAGCGTTACTTGATTCAGGCTCGCAAATCAATTTTGTTAATTATTTTTGCGTATTTTCATTGCTTATGGGTAGATTTTTGCTATGAAAGCAAGACCAACATGATTTGATACTTATATCCTACAAGAAATCGAGCATAGAATAAGCGTTGAGTGCTAAAACAGCATAATCTATTCTGCACTTTCAGAAAATGAGCGGTAAAACACCTGAAAACAAGCTGAAAACAAGCTGAAAAAATTAGAAGGCCAACGACCTTTGTTTTTTACAGTTGTTATTTGTATAATGTCTAAACTATTTTGAATTTTTTGTCTCCAGTTTGTTTGATATGAATAAGTAAATAAAAACACTATAAAATTAGTTTAAAAAACAAAACAAATTTTTAGATTTGTTATTGTTAAAAAGCTACTTTGCTTAATTTCACAAATTATTTTTAAAGTGTAATAGGCGACGCGTTTCGGAATCTTTCCATCATCGGGCGCAAGCTTCGTATTTAAAGTCTAAATGCCAGTCAGTCCTCCACCTTCACAAACCAACCGAAAGACCAGAATTCGTGGAGCTAGTTGCCGCTACTTTATACCTACTAAGGCTGCTGGAAAACTAAAGGTATGCCTGACAAACATTTTTAAGTCTACTATTTAACCAAAAAAATCGTAACACATAAACATCAGAAAGGCTGCGAAGGCTTTGCAACTTATTGAAGGAAGGCCCACTGCCTCGTGATGAAAGAGGAAAACATCTTTGCAAAAATGCTATATCTGGTGAAGTGTGTCTACAAATCTTAGGTCATATAAATTCTTTTCCACAGAAAGTTACCCATTATTCGTCAAAAGAAGTTCAATATTTGGATGCTAAACTTGATGTTAAGAAGATGTAACTTGTTTCAGCAAAAACATCCAGACACTATTGTGAAATATGAGTTCTACTTAAAAATCTTTAATGAACGATTTAATCTTAGATTAGGAAGGCCACAGGTTGACAACACCTGCTGTACATGCGAATTACTAGAGGTTAAAATAAAATCTCCGTCATTGAATGATGACTGAAGTGGCAAAAAGATGTGCAGAGGCAGAACTGATGGTTCTGATGAATGTTTAGCTTCCTCAGATAACCATCCAAGAGGTGTTTTATCTGCGTCAACTTACTGTTAATATTTTTTGTATTACAAATCTTAAGACAAATTCTTCAAAATTTTACACTTACCACGAAGGTGTAGCTGGTAAATCTACCAAAGTCACTTTTTTCATCACTGACTACATCAACAACCACGTTCCTAAAAAAGGTTAAAAATCTTTTTATATTCAACGATGGATGTGGAGGGCAAAATAGGATTAATATTTTACTGCGATATTTTGCTGCGCTTGTAGAGATTGGAAGATTTTTAAAAGTCAAGCAGATCTATCCAATAAGAGGGCATTCGTTCTTGCCATGTGATCGAGCATTTGGGTAGGTATATCAAAAAAATTTATGATAGGGTGTATGATATGCAAAAACTAAGTGCCTATTCTTAATTCACACAAAAACTTCACAGTAAAATTAATTCAACAAAATGATGTACTGCAATTCAAGAATTGGTGGCAGAAATTCTATAAAAAACATGCTTATCAGTTTGCTCATATAGAAGGTCTGTCCCTAAAAACAAAAAGGTCACTTTCTAGATTTTAAAGTACACACATTTCATACATTTCATGCTCGATTTAGTTTTTTCATCTGACGCAGTTAGTACTGTTGTTCCTAAAGTATTTGTGTAGTTAGTCTTGTGATGTATCAGCCAAATGGTCTTTGTCGCCCGGCTGCAACCCCCCTACTCCGCAGATTTATGTGTGGAGTAGGTTTAATGTAAATGTAAATGTAAATGTTGTTCTTAAATCTAAGTATGGCATTACTAACTTAGACTTCACCCACCTTTAGATATTTTTCTGGATTAAAGTTCTGATTTATATGTTCGTAGTAACTCATTTGACTGTTCATACACTTTTGACTTGCGGAGAGCGAATTTCGATTTGCTTTCCGAAGAACTCACCAGAGCCGGTATAGATAATTGGGCTGTTTTTTTGGGAGGCTGTCCGGTACCTTGTATTGTAAATCCAAAAAAATGGTTCGCGTTTTATGTTTGATTGTTGGTATCCGTGACGGGTTGTCAAACATAAACAAACAAAATAGCGGTGTTCACAAAAGTATGAAAGTATTTTCTTGTGGTTTTTTTTCTCTGTTTACACGCTTGGGTTCAGTTCACTTGAGAGTGAATGAGAACAAGTGCGAAAAACTTTTAAATGTCGGCAATCCGCCAAAATACATTACTTAGAAGTTTAAAAGTTCAATACTTATATTTTAAAAGTGTCTTAAGAAACTAGACACAAGCGGATACTTATCTGTATAAGAATCAACTTCCGCTTCATGGTATATATGTATAAAGAATAGTAAACTCGATTTCCCATTTACTAATTCTTTGGACCGAGGCCATGGGGAGGCGCAATGGTCACTTCCTTATAAATGTAAAAGCACATTTGAGCTGTGACCGAAGTCGTATGGTGGCGCTACACGCTAAAAACGAAATCGAGTTTACTATTCCTTGTATATACAATGGTTATTAATTGTAGATTAAATAAGTCTGGAACAGATGGCGCTTTTGTTGTTATTAATCATAGATTGCATAAATCTGGAACAGATGGCGCCTTAAGCGAATTTCTTTACAGAGAACTGTAAAACATTGTTCCTTGTACCTCACAGATGGCGACCTACAGCAACGCGTGGCCGGGTCTGCTAGTAATCAATAAATAAATCTATTTTAAGATAAGACGTAGTAAATACTATTGGAAAAAAATGTCAACATTCACCGAAAAATGTGTTAAGGAACTATGCAAAAAAGAACAAAAAAATAGTTTAACAGAGCTTTTTTCGTTTCTTTTACGATATATTATTATATACCTATGAACCTGCAAATTAAATAATCAAAATCAATAAATTTCTACAAATCAAAAATCGTTACCAAAATTCTTTTCTATTCTATTCTTGTACAAAATTCATTTCCATTCACTTGTGAACACCCCTTTTTTCTGTTGTTCGAGATACATTTAAGTCTCTAGTTGCACCAACATTTAAAAATGAAACATCGAAAAACTCATTCCAACTCGAATAATCTATCCCTTGTAAGATTTACTCATCCTTTTATCCCCTGTATCTTTCGTTGTTTTTGCTTTACATGTATTTACAATACAAGGTACCGGACAGCCTCCCAAAAAAAACACGCCTAATGTATCAGCTTCTAACAATATCAACGTTGCAGTCAAATGCTTTTACTTGATCTTCGAAAATTTTATGAACAAAATTATTCCCCGAAAAATCCTTAAGAATTCCTGCTTTAATCAGCCATGGTATACCAAAGAACTAAAAGATTCTGCGAAATAAAAGGAATAAAGCCTGGAAAGCCTACATTAAAACTCATTCTACAACTGACTATAGTGTTTATATTAGTTTCTTTGAAAACTTTAACACGCTCTGCAAAACTCTTTACTCCAACTACCTTAGACAGATGTCATTCTCTTTAAGGGATGACCAGAAAAGTTTTTGGCGATTTGTCAATTCAAAGAAAAAATCTGATGGTTACTTAGTGAACTTTATTTTTGGTGATACTCCACTAGAGAATACTAACGATATTTGTAATGCCTTCGCTAACCATTTTCGAAGCCCTTTCTGTGATACCCCCGTAGTAATAGATGAAAACTACTTTACGTATTTACGTAACTGCTCTCAAGTTAATTTTAATAATATCCCTATTCATAGTGACAACATTTTAAAATATTTATCACTTTTGCAAGATGACTTTTCGTCCGGTCCGGATGGAATCCCGCATATTCTTTTAAAGAAATGCCGTTCTGTAATATTGTCCCCACTTCAATATCTCTTTATGCTCTCAATCAAAACAGGCGTTTTCCCAAGCTTTTGGAAAAAGTCCTTTATCACTCCGGTTTTTAAAAAGGGTTATAAGATAGAAACAAAAAACTACAGGTCTATATCCAAACTGTCTTGCATCCCCAAACTCTTTGAGCAAGTTGTTTGTGACAGCCTCTCATTTTTCACAAAAAATATTATTTGCAGACAGCAGCATGGCTTTATGCAAAAAAAGATCAACGGTAACAAACCTTCTTTCTTTTCTTCACAAATGTTCCAATGCCCTCGAAAATGGGTCTGAGCTCGACTGTATTTACACTGATTTTTCCAAAGCATTCGACCAACTCTCTCATGATGTTATATTATATAAGCTCAAGGCTTTTGGATTTCCTACAATATTTATTGCAAGGATTTGCTCTTATCTCTAAAATAGAACGTACCAAGTAAAATTTCGTAACAGCTTTTCGAATCCCTTCAATGCTCTGTTGGGTGTACCACAAGGCAGTCACCTTGGGCCTTTACTTTTCATTGTTGCCATCAATGACGTTGTTTCGTGCATTTCGTATAGGGAATTCTGATTTTCGCAGATGATATGAATTTTTTTAAATCCATTCAAAATAGTTCTGATCGCGTACTTCTTCAAAAAGATATCGATAGCTTTGGAATATGGTGTAAAAAGAATGGTCTTAGTCTCAACCCCTCGAAGTGCCAAACTATGACTTTCTCGAAAAAACGAGAACCTAGTAATACTATGTATTTAACCCTAGTTTACGTATTGGGGCGCGCGAACCCCAACGCAATTTTGAATGCTTATAACTTTTTTCTTAATCATATTTTTGACCTGGGATGAAAGCTCAGTGAACGAATTTCATTTTTCTTTACGTTTTTCATCGTATTTTCATCATTTAAGATAATTTTCATCATTTAAGATTTAAGATAATTTTCTGGAATTTTTTTCTGAAAAAACCCACAAACCAAACTTGGGGTTCGTGCGAACCCCACTATGGTTCCGGCTTGTTAAGACAGCCTGAAATAGCCTTCGCAAGATTGTGTTGTGTTGGTAATAAAACGACCTGTTTACATATTTGGAACATAAGATACCAATGCCATTCTCAACAAAAATCCAAAAATGAATGAAATGGACAGTACTGATCTGATCTGGTACGGTCAATTCAATTCGTTCAAAAGTATTTCAACAGGCTGGAGAGTGTTTGTCCTGGCTGATAATTGAGCTCAGCGACCAATTGAATCGTCGAAACGGAGGAAGATATTCAGTTGTCAAAACGTGTACAATTCATCAGGGCTCGAAGATTTGATGCCCATTGATAGTATCCCAAATTAGATGTGAATACAAATTTTGGGGTTCGCGCGAACCCCAAGTTTGTTTATTGCATTATTCTTCGTGCCGTAAACTAGGGTTAATGTCTGGTTATTCATTATGTAATGTCTGAAGTTTTCGTGACCTAGGCATTTACTTCAATGAATTTAGTGAGCACATAAGCTCAATTGTAAGGAAAGCAAATTCTATGCTAGGTTTCATAAAGAGATGGTCAAAAGAATTTGATGATCCTTATGTAACATTATCTTTGTATAATTGTTATGTTCACCCTCATCTCGAGTACGCCTCACAAGTTTGGTCTCCCCTATATGAAATTCATAAACATCGTATTGAGGCAGTACAACACAAATTTATACGTTTTGCTTTGAAGGGTCTCCCTTGGGAAGATCCATTCAATCTACCTCCTTATGAACATCGAATTCAACTTTTGCAATTGCAAACCCTTAGTCAAAGACGGGTCAACAATGACCTAATATTTTTCCATCAGCTTATGACTGGCTTTATTGATGCTCCCTACTTGCTCTCGTCCATAAGTTTTAACTACCGCGGAGGATCTCACCACTTTCGTAATTTAGAGTTGATTCATATCCACCATCATAGAACCAACTACGGCATGCATGAGCCGCTATCGCGCATGAGTAGGTTATACAATTCTTATTCCCTACTTATAGATTTCAACGTTAATAAAATTAGTTTAAAACAAAAATTTAAAACCATTGCTCCACATGCATGAGTTTTGTTCAATGTTTCTTAGTTTATATGTCCATGAAAGTATTTGTAGCTTATGTTTTATTTTGTTTCTAGTAGTTTATTTAATTATTATTGTAATTCATGTTAGGTGTTCTATATTGTATGTCACTATTTGTATTTTTTTTTCATATATATATTTCTTATACGTTCTCTATGTGCTGGTGTTGGTGTTTTCTAACCTCTAACACTTGCATTAATGATGAAGAGCGTAGATAAGTACGTACAAATGAGCTTGCTCTAAGCTTCGTGCGACTTAGTCTCTGAGATGCAAAATACATAAGAGTGATAGTGTTGGAACAGTGATATGCAAGAAGTTCTTTGATGGATTGTCAACGTTCACTTTTGTTCAAAGGCTTCCGCTAAGAAACTATGGTCAAGAACTCATACATTTTCCAACAGAAAGGGCATACATAGGCAAGAGACCAATTAATGAAAAAAAGTAAGCAAATAGCTCAGAGAGTGATAACGAAACTATTGACTGAAATAGCTAACTTGGCAAAGTATTACAGTCGTATTTATAGTTCCATTCCAAAGTATGTCTAACTTTGGACAGTCTTAGAACAGTGTTCAACTCCAAATCGTATTTATAAACACTTTCATCGCTGTCTAAGGAGTGTCTAACTTTAAACACCGAAATTAGTTGTCTAAACTGTGGCTAAAGTGACATTTGATTAGCACAAAACAATTTTGTTGAATATATTATAAAACACTGTTGAGAGTGATAAGATAAGAAAAAATAAGTACATAGTTTGAAGTGCAAAAATACTACTCACAAAAATTTCATTTAAAAATTGCACAAATTTCATAATTTTATGACTTTTTCGTAGCAAAAAATCAAATCAGCTGTTTTTTTGGTCTAGTTCAAGTCCTACGCCACACTCTTTCAAATCTTTTTAGTTGTTGTACTCGTATATAAAAACACAAAAAATGGTACTGCACAGATACGTCATGAACGCCACCATTTAGTTTTTCATTCAAAGTTGACAGTTTGAGGAGTTGTTTAGACAACTCTTGGAATGCATTTATAAATACGAAATTGGATAAGGCTCGCCCAACTCCTTAGACAGCGTCTAGTTGGACAGCAGTCTAAAGATGTTCTAAGCAAATTTTATAAATACGACTGTAACCGTTTTGAAAAAGCTATTCTTTTTCACTTTTCTCTTTAATTTTCTAATACTGTTTCTACTTTCACTTTCCTCTTCTTTACTCTACTATCATAATAATACTTCTTTTAATAAACTTTTTATTAATTTTTGTAAATTCATTTACCTCTAAGTACTATAAAAGATAATAACCTTAATATACCACACTTTACTTTATACAATAAATAGAATTATATGGCATGTAGCGCCTTTTTGTTGGGACCTAAGGTCATGGCACTGCGTTCCTCATCAACTATAAAATTGTAGCCGGAGTTTTGAACAAATATGGGCCAATAAACAATTTCCTTGTAACAAACGGGATCGGTGGCCATCTCGTTTTGGGTCAGTTCAACGAACGTGCGAGGAGCTTGGGGCTATGGCGGATGAAATCTTTCGGGTCTTCTTCGCAGCTCAGTGTCAGCACTGTTTTTTTTTTGTGTATAGTCCTTCAATTCCGCTCGTAAAATAAAAATAAATAACCATCAATTCCGCTCGTAAAATAAATAACTTGTATTCAATATTTCAATAGTATTACACAATTACTTTGTTGGTTGTCTAAGTGATTTTTTAAGTGCGTTAAGAAGTATTCATTGTTAAAATTTGCTTTCAGTGCGCTGTGAATAGTTAAATTGTGTTAAATTTTTTGTTTCATAGCTTTCCAAATAAAAATTGTTCGTTTTTCTTTTTTTGTTTAAAACTAAATTTGTTCTTTAATTTAATAAGTCATGCAGTGTGCAGCAGGTAAATGCGTCAATAATTCCAGCGCCCCTGTTTTTGCATGTTATGGGCCTTGTGGCAATTACTGCATTACGACCTCAACTTAAAAAAAAAAAAATTGCCAGTTATTCCTATCGCTAAGAAAACTTTTCCTGAAAACGCAATTTATAATTTTAGGCTGTCATGTGTTATTTGTTCTATGTAGTATTTGTGTAGTTAGTCTTGTGGTGTATCAGCCAAATAGTCTTTGTCGCCCGGCTGCAAACCCCCTACTCCGCAGATTTATGTGTGGAGTAGGTTTCATGTAAATGTAAATGTAAATGTAAATTTTAGGCCTATCAGTATTCTTCCATGCTTGTCGAAGATCCTAGAGAAACTTATGTCGAAACAGGTACTTCTTTACTTGACTTCCAATAATTTGCTCTATGAAAAGCAATCTGGCTTTAGAGCCAAACACAACTGTTCAACTGCTATGGTTAACATTCTGGAAGAAATACGACAACGTTTTGATAATGGTTTCCTTACTCTGTTTTGCTTACTTGATTTTTCTAAGGCATTTGAAAAGCAAAGTTCGTTGTTGCTTGTTCACACACATTTCAATTTTACACATTTGGCTTCTATTGCCCCGTTATTTTCTGTTTACTTTACTTTACATTTACATTTACATGAAACCTACTCCACACATAAATCTGCGGAGTAGGGGGGTTGCAGCCGGGCGACAAAGACCATTTGGCTGATACACCACAAGACTAACTACACAAATACTACATAGAACAAATAACACATGACAACAGCACGCAGTAGTTACAGACGGTCCCCCATCTTGTCACTAACAGCGCTCATTCCGATTTAATTACGGTGTTCTAATGGGAACCGACTCTTTTCGGTTGACAAGGCCGTTGTCTTTACTTTACTTTTTCACCGTCACATCACGTTTTAGTTGTAACGTGGTAGTTTTTAAGTTATAAATTAAAATTTCTATTGAACTCCTATTGCAAAATGTCTCGCGGTGGTTTTGGTCGCGGAAAGCGTATTTTTGAGACTCCCCCGGACGAAACTCCTTTATCATCGTCTTCAAACTCCAGTGGCAGTGGCGGGGAAATATCGACACAGGACAGTGGAATTGCTTCGCGGAGTCCCATCTCTAGTACTGAACATCAGCGTTTGGGACGAGGAAGACTTTTACAACAGCTCTCACTCTCATCCACGGTGACTCACGAACCAGCTGGCAGACCAACAGGTCGTGCATCAGTCTTGGCACTTCTCAACTCTCCCAACTCTACATCTGATAGCATTGTCTTTCCTGGAGCACCTAAGGGACGTTCACGAGGGACACTTTTTGCTGGATCGTCCGATACATCTGACCCGACAAAGACGACAACATCAGGAGTATCAAACGGAAGTGATTCATCGAGTGCACCTGAACTCAAGAGGCTGACAGAAAACGTAAGTAAACTACGTATTGTTCAATACTTCATCTGGTAGGGGACAAGTTGTATCACCACCAGTGCCAGATGATCCGCCATCTGAATTGACGGCTGTGTAAAAACACGGCAATAAAGGCAAACCAGTCCCACTTGTTTGTAATTATATACGACTCAAGCAGTTGGATCCCAATAAGGGCGTTTATGAGTATGAAGTGCGCTTCTACCCAGAAATTGACTATCGTTCCATTCGTATGAAGCTCCTCGACGAACAGTCGGCTAACTTGGGTGGAACCAAGACCTTCGACTGTGTCGTTTTGTTTTTGCCAATTCTATTGCCCGACAAGTTGACCACTTACATCGCCAAAAACCCCTGCGACAACTCTGATATAGAAATAAGAATCATGTACAAGCGCAAGAAGTCGCTCAAAGACTGCATTAACATGTACAACATCTTATTCGACCGCATCTTTCGTATTCTGGAATACGTCCGCTTTGACAGGAAGCAATTTGATCCATCGGCACCAAAAATCATTCCACAGCAGAAGTTGGAAGTCTGGCCAGGATATGTAACCGCAGTTGACGAATATGAGGATGGTCTCATGTTGTGTTGTGATGTTTCTCATCGTTTGCTTTCTCAAAGAACTGCGCTGGACACTCTCATGCAGGCCTATCATGCAGATTCCAACAAATACCAAGAAAATGGTAAAAAGTTACTTCTTGGCACCGTTGTCCTAACGAGATACAACAACAAGAATTACCGAATAGATGGCATTTCCTTTCCGAAAACCTTCATGAATCCCATGTCTACTTTTAAAACCAAGACATCAGAAGTCACGTACATGGAGTACTACCGTGTGCATCATAACATCGAAATAAGGGACAAAAAACAGCCGTTGCTTATCAGTATTAAGAAACAGCGCGTGACAAACCAATCCCAGCTGGAAGAACTAATGTTCTGTCTCATTCCAGAGTTGTGCTACATTACCGGACTGCGAGATGGTATGCGGTCTGACTTTAAAGTGATGAGAGACATCGCTACATTTACACGAGTCACGCCCAATCAGCGGTCTTTGGCTTTGGAAAAGTTCTGTCAGAATGTGAATGGAAATCAGACTGCTCGTAAGGTTCTTGAAAACTGGGGCTTGCAGCTGGCGAATACTCTACAAGAAGTTCTCGCCCGTCAGTTTGAAGAGGAACAGATATTCTTTGCCAAGAACAAGTTTTCTGCCGGTGTCCAGGCGGACTTTGGCAAATATGCCATCAACAATGAGCTGATTGACGTAGTCCATTTTCGCAACTGGCTGCTTATCCATTGCAACAGCGACAACAGAGTTGCCAAAAACTTTATGGATCTAATGGAGAGAAACGCTCGTCCGATGGGCATCAATGTGCAAAGCGACCGAATTGAGGCATACGTGGGCTGTCTGCGTGAGAACATCCGCCAAGGGGTACAAATTGTCGTTTGCATATGTCCCACCAGTCGAGATGATCGATACGCTGCCATTAAAAAAATCTGCTGTGCTGAGATGCCCATCCCGTCGCAAGTAATCTACGGCCGAACGCTGGCCAACGATGCCAAGAATCGCTCAATCGTTCAGAAGATTCAAGAGAAGAGCAAAAAATCACGTTATGTGATTTTCGACCTGTGATTTGAAAGTCACATTCACAACCTGTGAACGGCTCTTAAATAAACTGTGATTTGATAAAATGTGATTGAGAATTTTTTTAGAAACTTAACAGAAAAATGCGAAAATACTATAAGTTTTTAAAGTAATAGTATTGGTCTGTGTTTGCGACGATCTTCAACAAAACCAAATGGATTTAAAAGAATCAGATTTTTCTGAAATACCATCAAAACCTAAATATCGTCATCTTCGAAATCATGATGCACAAAACGCAGGCAAAAGGAAGAAGAGGAAGGAGACTATGTCTTTTCCAATTGCTGGAATGTATTTGTCAAATTATGTTATAATTTTTCTGTGCACCCGTCCTTCTACTCTACTTTCTTGAAAATGGTCCCTCCTCTTTTGCGTGATAAAAAGAATTATGCATTTTAACTCATTAAATAGCAAAACTCAGTAAAAAAAATTAGTCGAAAGCAGTACTTACTTCAATGTGATTAGTACTTTAGAAGTTGCGAGTCTTTTAAAAATATGATTTTAAAAATATGTAAGAAAATCAAAAAGTTTTTAAGAAATTAGTAAATACTGCGAAAATTTTAATTTTTCAAATCTTGGTATGCTTATTTTCTTAACTAATCTAGGGCTTCAAAAATATAAAATTTTGTCAAAATCGTGTAAGCCATTAACGAAAAAGTCGATTTAAAAGAAACGGTTCTATGGGAGGTACCGTTTTTAGGCTTTCCCAAAAAAAAAAAAAAAAATTACACCATAAGATAGATAATCTAAAAATAATGCTTCACACAAAATTTAATCAAAATCGTTTAAGTCGTTTTGGAGAAATATAAGAATTACCATATGAGTTGCATTGCAGGTGCCGTTACTTCAAGACCTAGAGACCTAATTCCAAAACCCCTCTGTAAGTTACCCCACAGACCTTAACCATAAATTATCAAGAAAATCGGTCGAGTGGTTCAGGCTGTAGATTCATATACAGACAGACAGGTAAACAGGCAAACACATACACAGACAAAATTGCAGGACGCACTTTTTTCTTTTCTCTATTCTGATATCATCGTAATGTCATGTTTTGTTGTTATCTCTCTTTTTTCTGTACGACTGCAAAACTTGCCTCATAGTATCTATATTCTATAATCGCAAGTGAAAATAGGAAAAAAACAAATACGTTTTAAGATTATGTCTGTAAAGTCTTAAAAATTGCCAGGAAACTTTTACCCCAATACATTCCATAAATAGTATTTATATTTATTAAATACCATACTACTTATATTTTCATGCAAAACCAAAACCTCAAAGCTTAAACCACGAGCCGGCTTCAAACTTTAATTAAATACCTTCAAAATAAGATATCGACATCGATCATAGAGATCCACGATCCACGAAGTAATTTTGTTGTTACCCTTTCTACTTTTCATCAAATATAAAGCATTTTTTTTTGCATGGAAGTCTAGTAAACTGTGAAATAACAAATGACTCATAAAAATCATCAACAGAAATCAATTTTTGTTGAACGTTCATACATTCACATTTCACACTTCGTTTTAGTTCACGTTCAGATTCACAGCCACAACGCACACGCACACAACTGTGACTGTGTTTTTGGGAGTCATTTCACAGCCACAACACACAAGACACAACTGTGAAAACACAGTTTTTTAAAAGGTTCACTAAAGCGTTCTGTGATTTCACGTTCACAGCAAGAGAAAAGAGCACTTAACTTAGTAAACTGTGAAACTGTGAACGTGAAATCACAGAACGCTTTAGTGAACCTTTTACAAAACTGTGTTTTCACAGTTGTGTGTTTTGGCTGTGAAATGACTCTCAAAAACACAGTCACAGTTGTGTGTGTTGTGGCTGTGAACCCGAGATAAGAAATTAATTAGATGGCAAACTTCACACACACATTGAAACTGCCTACAAGCTGATTTACCGAAAATCACCTCTACTACTTTGAGTACAGCTTCCACTCCACCTTTACTTTACACAAAATCTCACTACTACCACTTTGAGTACAGCAAATTTCACTACTACCACTTTGAGTACAGCTTCCATGTATTCACAGACAGAGGATGTGATTACAAAAACAACAATGTAAACAAATGGTTGTTGCGGGGCAAGAGAAGTAAAGGTTTGCCATCTAATTAATTTCTTATCTCTGCTGTGAACGTGAACTAAAACGAAGTGTGAAGAACAGATAAAAGAAAGTAAGGAAGAGCGTATTGCGTTATTGCGTATGGTATGGGCTGCTGTGATTGTATGTCTGACATGCTGGCTTTGTTCTTTGTTGGTGTCAGTCATACAAGAAAAAATTAAAAGGATTTTGTTATATGTTTGGCAAAATGTGACTACTAAACTACTATGTTTTATGGCACTTTCCATTGGACGAAAAGAACCGTCCAGGAGCGTCCAGAAGCATACTCAAACCGTTCCATTGGTGCAAAAAGATCGCTTCTCATGATTCTGAGGAGTGACAGCCGCTTCTCGATTTGAAATGAGAATCGACTCAAGAAGCACTAACACATGTTACTCAAATGTCAAAAAGAAAATTTTCTTCAAGGAATATTTTTTAAGAGCCATAGGTGTTTCACTCACACAAAGGCAATTACGTTAAACTGAACAGAAATTATTTTGGGTGTTCCATTGGTTTTTAAAATGAGTGCTTCCCCGAGTGAAACCAATGGAAAGTGCCATTAGTGTATGCAATTATGCATGCATGTTTTTGTTTTGTGTAGGATAGGAAAAGAATTATAAGTAGGAAATAAATTGCAGGTATTTTCAAGGTTTTTTTAAAAATATGGTAAATTTAATTCGCACAAAAAAAAGCATATTCTTAAAATTATTTTTTGGTGTAAAAAGACTGGAAAAGGCCCGTTTATAAAAATACAATAACGCACCGTGTTAAAAACCCAGATTGAAAGGTCGAGCTAATTTTCGCAGTGGAAGGTGCTGTAGAAAACGTCAAAAGCCCACCGTGTCGGTTCGACTGCAGGAAAGATAATTTCAGTGTGGGTGTCTTTGAAAGATTGTCCTTTTCGGTGAAAATTGTGGAAAAGTAGAATAACTCCCGATCTAGCAGAGATAGAGTGCTGGCGCGGACACGTTGGTAATAACCACCGTCTTAGTCGATTGGCGCTGCCAAATATTTGGAACTTCGTCCCCGTCGCCCCATTCCCCGGTTTCACACCCATAGACGCTCATAACTTCGTCAATTTTACTCCGATCGACTTGAAATTTTAACACAATATTCTTGAGATGTTATGCAATCATTTAAGAAAAACTAAATACCTTACCTCTCCCCTTTAAAATCGTTGTCTTTTTTTTCTCGAAATTAGGATAGTAAACATACACAGATCAAAATCAATTTTGTCAAATATATTCTATAACAGTTGCGAGTGATAAGATCGAAAAATAGGTAGTTTGAGGTGCAAAAAAACTACTTTCAACAATTTCATTTATAAATTGCTCAAATTTGATCAGTTTAGGAGATTAGGAAAAACTGTAGCACAAAGTCAAATCAGCTCCTTTTTTTTGGTCTAGTTCAAGTCCTATGCCAAAGTCTTTCAAAATTTTTTAGTCTTTGTACTCGAATATCAAAAATTAAAAAAAAAAATTGGTATTGCACAGATACATCATGAGCGCAACCTTTAAGTTTTTCATTCAAAGTTGACAAAGTCCAAGTAAGGCTGTAAGTATTTGAGGGCTTATTTAGACAACTGTTGGAATACATTTATAAATACAAAGTTGACTTAGGCTTTTCCAACTCTTTAGACACCGCCTAGTTGGACAGTTGTTTAAGGATGTTCTAACCTAAGCGACTTTTATAAATACGACTGTATATTGCTCGAAAATTATGTCTGGGTTTGAAATCACAGTCACAGGTTTAAATCACTGTGAATCAAAAATCACGTTCACAGTTATACCTGTGAACGCAAAATCACGGCTAAGCCCATCTCTTTTGCCCTCCAAGTGAACTGCAAACTGGGAGGAACACTCTGGAGTGTTAACATCCCCTTGAAAAACGTAATGATTTGCGGTATCGACTCATACCATGATCCCTCACAGAAAGGTAACTCAGTGGCTGCATTTGTGGCGTCCATCAACTCAAAGTACACGCGTTGGTACAGCAAGGCAAACTAAACGAGAAGAGATCAATGGGCTTTGTGTGTCGTTGATTTCAGCACTCAAAGTATACGAAAAGGAGAACAACATGCTACCGGACAAAATTATCATCTATCGTGATGGTGTTGGGTATGGACAATTGGATCTAGTGGCCAACTACGAGATTCCACAATTCGAGTCTGCCTGCGCCAAAGGTTTCCAAAACTACGCTGCCAAAATAACCTTCATCGTTGTCCAGAAACGCATCAACACCAGGATGTTTGCCACAAACCGTGGTGAACTTTCAAATCCAATGCCTGACACAGTCCTTGATCACACCATCACCCAGCGATTCCTCTATGACTTCTTCTTAGTATCCCAAATGGTGCGGCAAGGCACAGTTAGTCCGACTCACTACGTTGTGGTTCGCGACCACTCGGACTTCTCTCCAGACATCCTACAAAGATTAAGCTACAAGTTGTGTTTCCTATACTACAATTGGCCGGGAACTGTTCGAGTACCAGCCTGCGCTCACAAGATGGCTTATCTCACTGGACAGAGTGTGAAACGATCACAAGATGGCTTATCTCATCGGACAGTGTGTGAAACGATCACAAGATGGCTTATCTATTTGACAGAGTGTGAAACGAAAGTGATTAAGTTAGCTAAGGACATAGATACAATTCATACATAAATGTGGCGGGTTTGAAATACGAAATTGGATTTCTAATTCACGTGCAGTTCTAGAAGCTATCGGCGAGATGGGATCAGAAAGCAAGCGTAATTTAGACATGAGCTCTGAAAATACAGCTGAAATGATTTTGGGAATGTGGTGGTATATGGTATCAGACACATTTACTTACATACTATCACCAAAGGCTTCCACCAATGAATTGCTGTCTGGAGATGTTAGACCAACTAAGCGTCAGGTATTACGAGTCTTAATGAAAATTTTCGATCCACTAGGTCTCATCGCAAATTATTTGATATACATACGTCAAGATTCTGATGCAAGAGATTTGGCGAACTAAGCTGGAGTGGGATGAGGCAAGGCAATTGATGATAACTTATATCAAAAATGGTGCTTGTGGGCACATCAAATTAAGAACATTTCAAACATACGTATTCCTCGATGCTATTTCAACAATATAAAATATGGTGATCACGAGTTTTGCCAGCTGCATGTTTTCGTCGATGCAAGCATCAATGCATTTGCTGCAGTAGCATATGTACGGGTAACGAAAGCCGAAGAATCCGAATGCAGAATTATTATGTCGTCGAAAACCAGAGTAGCCCCCCTTACACTCACATCCATACCCCGACTCGAACTGGAGGCAGCAAGACTTGGCGCACGATTAGCAAAAACTGTACGCGAATCACATACAATCAAGTTCATTCTATTGGTCTGACTCCAAAACAGTCCTGGCATGGATACAATCGGATCACCGGAACTGCAAACAATTTGTCGGGTTCAGAGCTAGTGAAATTCTTGAGACAACTGCGATTAATCAATGGAGGTATGTGCCAACAAAGGAAAACGTTGCCGACGAGGCCACAAAATGGCAAAAGGTCCCTAAAATGGTTGGATCTGAACGCTGGTTTGTCGGACCCAAATTTCTCATAAGAACCGAAAGTGAATGCCCGATTAACTTTAACAAAATTGAGATGACTTCAGAAGAACTCAAACCATCTGTATTATTTCATCATTCAATCTATTACAAGTCACTAGTTGAGCATGAAGGGCACTCCAGCTGGAAAAGATTGGTGCGTACACAAGCATTTGTTTCCCGTTTCATTTGGAACATAAGCGCTAAACGGAAGTCTGTCGTTAAAAGGAATGAGAATCGCATAACTCAAGAAGAATACCAACTTGCAGAGAATTTAATATATCAACAAGCTCAACTAGACTCATATAAGGATGAAATCGCACTTCTCAAAACTAAAATGGAGATGGAACTCTCTATTGAACTTTGTAAGCCATTAGAAAAGTCAAGCCCAATCTATAAATCATCGCCTTATATGTATAGATCAACATAGTGTTCTTCGGCTGCGAGGAAGAATTGATGCTGTGGTTGGAATACCACCAGACACAAAACGGCCAATATTACGACCTAAAGGACATCATATAACAGAGCTTATAATAAAAGAGTACCACGAGAAGTTTCATCACCACAATAATGAAACTGTTGTGATGAAATCCATCAAAAATTCTCCATACCGAATTTACGAGCAGCCATTAAAAGCGTGCGCAAGAACTGTCAATTTTGCAAGAATGCCACAACCATGCCGAAACCACCTGAGATGGGAGATTTGCCACCAGCGAGACTATCATCTTTCTGGAGGTATATTTTCTAGTATTTAAGTTGTTTTGACTCTCAACAAAACGTTGGGTGTTAGAACATAAAAAATTAAGTTAGTTTTTTCAACATCTCCTTTGGTAAAAAGATTTTTTTTGAACTTTTAACTGTTTACAACTCACAGAACTTCTCTTAATCAAATTTTAAGATTACAATATTGTCAATGGGGCCGCGTTGTCAAGGCTTTTAAGATTTTTGTTTCTCCTATAAAAAGCAAAAAATATAACTTATGTTGTTTTAACAATCACCGATTCAATTGGTATGCTTAGTGAAGAGGCACAAGAAGCCAGGAACAAGGACTTTAAGGCTTACAGGGAATATTTTAGCAGAAAAACATCCAGAAAAGATAATTCACCTGATATTTTTAATCGTTTATTTATCTCATCAGATCCAGTCATGAGTCATATGCGTTCATTGCCCGTATTAAATCGAAAATCATTCGACCCCGAAGTTTTAAAATTTATTAGAAGAATAACGTTAATAATAACTCATATACTATACATGTACCAATGTATCTGAACTTTTTTTATAACTCCATTTTTTAAATTTATCATAAATTCCTACTTTTTTCCATTGAATTAATATAATTTTGGTTTATAAATAAATTTGTTTACTTTTGTATGAAATATATAACAACTTTTGGAACAAATATTGTAGTAACAGAGTTTTGAGCACTCTCGCCACACAAGCGGCCCCAGTGTACGACGGCGACGATTCCAGCATATAATGGAACAAAACACTAGAATTGACATACAAATCTGCAGTTGTAGGTACTGCGACAATATTTTGATAAAAGAAAGGAAGACAAGGCTTCCATCTACTTATTAATTTTTTTGAAACGTTCTTTATTATAATTTTTATTTTATTTTTCCTGTAGGTAGGTAGAGTAGAGGTACTTATTTCCGAACAGCTTCAGTAGTCGAACAGTTTTGCCTAAAATACGTTAAAATAACGTTATTTTTCTTGTTATGAGTAAAAAAACGAAAGAAAATGAATGTCTGCCCTTTCCCTTACTCATATATGCGACATCTCACTCATACACTTACGAATTGCTATTCAAACAGCCGTCGATTCTCTGCATGTATCTGATGTGTGAAGAAGCGCAAGTAAACAAAAAAAATTTTAGTTAAAGTGGTCAGAGAAAATAGTGTTTATTTGTGCTAAATCATCATGTTAATTGATTAAAGTAGTTTTATATATTGATAAGGACATAAAGTAAGCAGTTCTAAAATTTATTTCGAAATTTGTTTTATTTCCTTACTGTTTTGAACTGTCCGGCTAAAGGAAACCAAATTTCGCGAGTTTCCTTTCCCGAACACTACTGTTCGGAAATAGGCAACTGGTTGAAATAAATGTTTTATTATTTCAAGAGTAATTATTGAAGTAAATTGTATTCTCTTTCATATTTTATATACAAAAATGCAATACGATCAAATGTTCCAGTAACCGAACACCACATTCCAAAGTGTTCGGATAAAGGTTTCAACGATTTTTGTTGGATCCTTTGGCCGAACAATGTCATATTTCATCTCAAGACTGTGATGATATAGTTAAAAAATTTTCGTTCTCGTAACGTAAGCAATAATCAAAAAGTCTTATATTATTTTTGTTTTCATTGTTTTAGACAATATTGATATGTCATTGTGGAATGCCTCACCAGGCAATTTAGAAAAGCACTTTTCTTATTTTATCTATTTATTATCTACGATATACATCAACAGATTTGAATCTTAAAACTACTATAAGCAAATATAAATAATATTCAGAGGTAGCTAGATAAATCTAATCGTATTATTATATTGCTGTGTTAAATAAGCTATTAATAGTTTTTTTAAATTATCCCTCTGCAAAAATAAGTCTTGTTCGCCTTTTGACAAGCATGTTAAATCTAATGCCAAACCAGGTCGTATAGACGTTTTAAAAGATCCAAATTCTTCTTCCGCTCCTATACAAACAACGCCAGTTTCAAGGCTCCGAAATTCGCCAAGCAGCACTTGTTCTCCTTTTGACAAGCATTTGAAATTTCCTAAAACCAACCATATGCACAAAAAGAGGAACCAAAATTCTTCCCGAAAAAAAGAGCGCCAATGTCTATTACGTCCTTAGAGTAGGTGAATTTTCATAAAAAATTTTGTCGAAGCCAAGGAAAAAAGAAAGAAAGAAATTGAGGCAAAAAGAGTTTGAGACTGGCAAGGAAACTGCATAAGAAAGTAAAAAAGACAAAGAATTTGAAAAAATCCAACCAAAAACAGAAATGTGGCGAATGCGAAGATGAGCTTAATATTGACGCCAAGGATGACCAATTAAAAAACATTGGCTGTGACATGCGACCGGTGGTAGCATTGAGGTTGCACCAAATTTTTTGCTCTAAAGTTCGAGGAAACTCAAACGAGGGATTTATATGCAATTTGTGTTCCTAATTTTTTTTATTAAATTTTTTTATTTATGTAGTTTATAAGATTTAACTAAAATGTAAAGTTTTGTGAGTTACTGTTGTTTTTTTTTTGTCATGAAGTTCTCATATTTATTTATGTTTTTATTTTTATTTTTAACAGCAAAATATTTAATATATTTTCTAAAGTCTAAAATGAAGTTAACTGAAGTTAGCTGAAGTTAAAACAAATTTACTTTAAAAAACTATCTTCAGTTTTGGTGTTCGGAACTCAGGAAACTAAGTGTTCGGAATTGGGAAACTTGTGTTCGACAACTAGTGAAAATGAGTATTTTGGAGTTTCTATTTTTTTTATAAATAAACGATTGCGTTCACTAATATGAATTTATATTTTTTTGATAAAAAAATATTTCATCTCTCGCATAAAATTTACCTTATTTTGTTATCGTTTAAGGAAACATTTTGATAGCGTTTTTACTTCTGATGAATCGTTAAGTGTTCGGGTATTGATACCATTACCTACCTACATACCTACAGCTATGGACAAAGAAATAGCACACTCATTCATTTTCTTATGAAAACTGCATTTATTTTTTCCTTTTGAAATTAAATATTTTATTTCCTATTTTATGACATGAAGTGACTTCTAAGGATTAATAATAATTAGTAATAGGGAATTATTTCTTTACAATTCAATTTTTAACAATATATTTTGCAGTGATGATCAAATTTCTTGTGGACAAGAAAATAGCACACTTACCTATAGTCGTTAAAAAAAATTATTTTTAGTGAAAATATTTTTTTTTTTCATAAATTTTGGTATAACCAAGTTAGTTCTTAGTTGGTTGACCACGATTTTTTAAAGTTGCTTGGCACCTCCTTGGTAAGCTTTCAACTAACGCCTGGCATCTACTTTGCGGGATAGAGTACCAAGCTTCTTTGATTCCGGCCCAAAGTTCGTTTGAATTTTTAAATTTTGTGTGCCCAATTTTGACTTTAACATCATTCCATAAGTGTTCTATGGGATTAAGGTCAGGACTTTGAGCTGGCCAGGTTAGGACATCGATTTGTTCATCCACGAGCCAAGCTTTTACTACATTTGATGCGTGTTTGGGGTCATTGTCGTGCATGAATATCCACTTAATTGGCATGAACTCAAAGGAATATGGTTCCATTGTATTCTTCAGTATAGCAAGATAAGCGAATTTATCCATTTTGACATCAATCCTCACCAATGGTCCCACCCCATGCGGAAAACGTACCCAGACCATTAAATTTCCCACTCCATGTTTCACCGTCTTTAAAGTATACTTAGGATTGTACGCTTCGCACTTAGGATGATACAAAAATTGCGGTACTTTTTAGGCTTGATAGACTGCATTTGTTTATCAAATCTACATACCCGAAGAAAAAGAAACATCACAACCATTTCACATTACGGAAATTTTGAATTTATGATTTTTCTTAATAGTGTGCTATTTCTTTGTCCATAGCTGTATGTGTTCAATTTATGTTTGGGTAGCAAGGTTTGGGTTCGGGTAAACAATTAAACAGTCACATACGACAACGGCATATCTGGAAAGATTTACCCTCATTTCTTTCATTAAGGCGAGAATATTGAATTTATTTCAACCTTTTTGGTTCTAGGCAGATGTGAGTCTTCCTCATTATCCTCTTTTTCACTAAGAGAGAATATTGAATTTATTTATACCTACGTTTTTTGTTTTAGGCAGATGCGAGCCTTCCCCTAAGCCAAAAGTAGCAATTTGAAGCTTACAATAACATTGTATCCAGGCGACCGACGGCGACGCGACGCGACGCAACGATAGGTGCCTACCTATAAAAAAACAAAAAAAAAAAACAGAAACGAAAACAACAAATAAACAGAAAAACATTGACGGTCTTCAACTCCCATTTCTCATTATTATGATCGTAATAATCTCTGGAACTGAATAGATACGAGTAGACGAATGTGTATCTGTATACACTCGAGTTACATATCATTACATTCTTGAGAAGACTAAATACCAGAGGATGATACATCACTTCACCACAGAAAGGAAAAAATAAATCCCACTCGCTCGCATGACAAACGTATGAATATGAATACCACCAGATGTAATGCAAAGAAAAACTGAGCAAATAGACAAGAATAATAAAATACTCCAATACCCCATACCCATACGCTATATCTATATTGCATGAGACTTGGAACCACCATCGCCTATGATCTGATCATTGCCTTTGTATTTATCGCTTCCTGCTACTTCCTGGTGTTTTATTGGTTTAGTATACCTACTCATAAGAAGAATTAACAAACTGCAACATGAGCAAACGAATAACAATTATGTTAGTCCATTGACACCCTGTTGTAGTTGCTTCTCGTCGCCTTCGTCGTTCTTCGAGTGTAGTGCGGTATCCACAAAAACTCTTCAGGAACCACATATTTTCTTTATTTTTTGTAGTACAAAAAGGTAAAAAGCGGAGGGCCGAAAATGAAATCAAGTTCTTCAATTAACTTCAAATGCTAAATATACAATACAAACAAATTAGATAATAGACACTGGAACACTGCTTTAGCTGTCATGGAGTCAAGATAGAAAAAAACATAGAGACAGAAACAATATTTCACTTACCTTTTTTTTTGTCTTAAGAAAACAATTTATAGTTTGAATTTGATTAAAAGTATAACAATAATTTTCAAGGAACAGTTAAAGGGCACTATGTACACGTTATGAACACTTAATAGTTTGTAGAAATACTAGACGAACGCACAAATTGTTTCTTATCTACCGACACTTGCTCTTGTTAATATGTACATATGTAATAATTACACACATATGTACATAGGTATGTATTTTTTTTATATATATATGCTTATTTTTTTGATACTTTTGCTATCAATATGAGAAATCACAATAAAACTTACAACTATACAAAAACTGAACACAAAATAATGAGACAGTGAGAAACTATCACGACAAAATCACAACGACGACGACGACGAGAAAACAGAAAACGGACAACGGGAAAATATTTTTTTCGGACGCTAAACTTCATATATTAGCGCTACACTTAAAAGAAAAATGGGTAACAAACCGTAAACCACCCACATCACACTACACAAGCAAAGCAATAAATACTGAGACTGAGACAGAGACTGATGGAACACTAATACTCTTTATACAATCCAGAAGAGATCTCCTTTTGGACGACAACGAGAATACACAACAAAACAAATGCAGAACTCGCCTTCTTCTTCTATTTCTGGGATGAATGGGAGGACAATCTGGATGTGTGACAAGGATGACCAGAGTAAGTGTATTTAGTGTGGTAGACTCTCAAATTTTATAAATTGAATATTGACAAACCAAACATAAACGCGCTGAAGGACCCACACATAAGAAGTACAAGCTACTATGGTAAATGATAATAATGAGAGGTGAATTCACAGTTTTCTTCTTTCTTTTTTTTTTTTTGGTTCTCTTAATGGTTTAGCTTCAGGGATGAAAAATTCGGTGCAACTGTGCCGAACTTGAATTCGCTTAAGTGTATACAAAAAAAAAATAGTGTAACAGAATTCAATACAATTACCAGATTTGCGTCTTTTATAAAGGGTGTTTATTTAGAAGTGTGGTTTTCAATCTGGAGATGTTTTTCGGAAATAGTATTTTTGACAGCTGTCATAAGGTAAACGTACTAGTACCCGGACACTTAACTTTTTTCTCAACTTTGACTTCAAACCATTTTGTAACCATAAAAGCTACCGCGGAAACTTTCATTGATTGTAAGAATTTAGACATTTCTCAATAACATGGCGTTCAAGTAAATTGCAAAGAGATCATTGTTAAAATTAATAAAATTACAATTTAGTAAAGTTCCATTTGCGTTAGTACCCGGACAGCAAAATTTAGTACCTGGACGGTCTGGTTTGAGTACCCAGACACAATCATTTTAAGAGACAAGCCCTGTCTGGATACTGAAAATATAAGATAAGCGCAAATTTTTTGTAACAATACAGGGCTTGTCTCTTAAAATGATTAAATCTCTCAATGATTAAGTCTCTTAAAATGACTGATCTAGTATCCGAACGCTTTTGTTTTAGTATCCAGACACAATAATTTTAAGAAACAACCCCTGTCCGGGTAACTGAAAAACATATTCAATTTTGGTTTTAGTGCCCGGACACCATAAAAAATAATGGCAAAGTTTTTATTAAATTTGGTTTTTTTTGCAAATTGTTAATCATATTTCCAACGAAACCAATGACTTTCCATTACAATAAATTAACTATTACTTGTTCAATTGCTTACTACTAAAAACTGTTCCCACTATTCTTTTTTTTTTACCTAAATCGACAACGAGACCGCACCTTCAAACCTTAAATGAATTTTTTTGTGTGACTTATCTATTAATCGCAAAAAAGGTCAATGTGTCCGTGTACTAACACTGTACGGATACTAGTGCGTTTACCCTATGAGGGAAGGAAACTGGTCTAGAATTTTGAAGAAACCGAATTTTTTTTGTCTCAAAAGGTACCAAAGTACCTTAAAATAATATACCAAAGGATGGATGCCGGCAAAAATATCTAAATGCAAAAACTTTCCATTCTGCGGCAGCGCCCCTCAGGTATGCCATATGATTTTATAGTACTTAAAACTTTAAACGCTTTTTTCTCGAAATCAGTTTTTTTTAACTGACCGAAGACATAAATCTAGCAAATCTTCACCGATTTGTACGAAATTTTGACAGTACCTACAATCGAAATACCTTTTAAATTTTTTATAGTGAAAATTTTAATGTTTTGTTCAAACGTGCACCATTTCGCGAAAAAAAAAAAAAAAAAATATCGACAAAATCCTACGTACGTCTCTTGCTGTTGTTAAATAGAAACCAAAAATTTTCAGGATTTTGTTTCAGGACAAAAATTAAGGAGGTTAAGTCTTCGGCCATGGACCCGTCTAAAGAATGAGGTGCCTGCGAAGGAATGCTAGACAGCCGCCATTTTTAAATTAAATTGAGACGAAAAAATTTGTATTTGTATAATAAAGCCTAAATTACAAAACCTCTTTCACAGATTTTCGATTGATCGTTTTGTTGAGTCACAAAAAATTCATAAATTATGCCCCTTTTTTCACGCTCAGTTTTCAAAATCTTGCCATTTTGCCGTGAAAGAATTGAAGCCGCTCAATAACTGGGCACTGCGAATGTTCGTTAAATTGTCTCGAAATGAAATCGCCGTTAACACCGATTTTTACGTAGCTTGGAATTTTAAACCTGTTAACCCTCCTTTACGACCCGCCAAAAGTCGTGTTCACCGGACCTTTTTTCTTTTAATTTTTTTTGATTTCTGATTTACATTGTTCAGTTTTAATTCTTCTGGCTATTGTATGAATTCATTCTAAATATTTGTTATAGCAGTGATATAGAAATTTAATCAGAGATGTCATTAAGCAGGTATGTATGAGGTTATCAACAAAATTTTTCAATTTCAAAATCGATAAAAATTGACTAATTTCGGAAATCTGGGACTCCCGCTTATCCCTTTCGAGATGTCTGTTTAACGTAATTACTGAATGAATAATCAGCAAGCCTGCCAAATATGGCTTGAAGTTTTGGTGGCTGAATGAAAGCTCAACGGGCTATCCACTGAAGTTTTCTATCTACACTGGTAGCTCTGACTAAAGTACAGGACTTGGTCATGGATATGATGTGCTGATGTAGTTGATGCCATCATATTTCAACTATGGACGCAACCTCACTATTGATAATAATTTCTTTACGTCGGTGGATTTGGCATTGAGGTTGCTGGATAAGAAGATCACCATTCTTGGCACGATCCGGAAAAATAAAAAAAGATTTACCTAAACCTTTTGTAGCGAAAGAGGTTTTTGATGACCAGAATGAACCTGTAAAGTTCAATAAAAAAAAGCTGTATCGTCCAGTACGCTCATCCGCCTTTCTTCCATTTTTTACTTGCAATCGCTCAAAAAAAAATTAATTGAAAATGACATTGCATAGTAGAAAATAAGAAAAAAATGTGTCCTGCAATTCTGTCTGTCTGTCTGTATGTTTGTATGATTACAACAAATTTGTGTGGAGAAGTCGAAAAATGGTACCTCCCATAGTAGGGATAACCGGGGCTAGTTGGGTCAAGGGGCAAGTAGACTAACCGCTAATAACTTCTAAAGAAAACCATTGCTTTCAAGTTTATTCCACTTGTTACATCGCTTGCTGAGCCTCATATTATCTTCCGCTAGTGTCGCACGTGCGTCGTTCGGGTATTATCCCCAAAAAACGAATTTTTGCGTTCGTCAGAAATTTTTTTGTTTCCTTTTCTTTTTCTTCTTTCTATTGGGTGTTTGTGTTCAAAGTCAATTTTTTTTTAGAAAAAGAGTACAGTTCATGTTCCTATTCTTAAGTCTTAACAGCTGGTAGTTGTATTTTATCTTGATTTCAGAGTACCAAAAAAGCCGTTAAGTGCTGAAAGACCGAACGGGATAAGTTAACTATTTTTTCGGGGTAAGTTGACTAATTTTTTTTTCTTTGTAGTTTCTAGAAAAAAAAGGACATAATGTGCGGAAAAGCATGAGAGCGTCGAAACCATAAGCTTTTTTTAAGTTTTTAGTTTGTTATATCACAAGCTTTGATTTGTTAATTTAATTTTTTTATTCATTTCGAGATACCACAAGGATTGGATTTTGTTTGTTAATTTAATTAAATTTTTATTAAATTCATTTTTTTAATCAATTTTTTTTTATACTACACGAAATGTTTTTATTTTTAGTTTTTAGTTTTAAATAAAATTGGCTTTTAATTCTATTTGCTTATAGTTTAATGGAAATAAGAACGTAGTCGACCTACCCCATAGCCTATGCCAACTTTCCTCGGTTTTGATGTTAGTTGACCAACTTGAAGAAGCTTTGTAGCATTAGGAAAAAAAATGTCTTAGTGTTCACATTGCTTAGAAGACATATTTTTTTAAAAAGCAAAAATAATGTTTTATAAAAAGGTGGTTTTTCCGTTTTTTTAAGATAAGAAAATTTTTAGTCTACTAGCCCCGGTCTATCCTATCGTTTTTTTCAAAACCGACTTTCTCGATAATGGCTACACAATTTGGACGAAATTTTGTATTTTAGAAGTCCTAAGTTGTTAAAGAAAGATTACATAGGTATCATAATTAGAAGTATTAGAATTTTTGCAATTTAATAAATCTAAAAAAAAAATTTGATTTTTTTAATAATTTCGAAACTGTCAAATTTTTTTTCGAAACATTTTCTGGCATGATCAAAGATCAATCAAGATAAAAAGAGAGTTTTTGACAACGATTTTGATTAAATTTTCAACTTTTATGTATATTATAGCAACTGCGAAAGAATGGTGCTATTAGATTTTCGCTTAAGACCTTTGCAATTTTTAATTTAATTTTTTTTTTCAATATTTTGTGTGATTTAATTCAATTTTCATTATTAATGTTTAGTTGGCAGCCCTGTATCCTCAAATATATTATGAAGAGCGAATACTAAGATTTTGTATTTAGCCTTAAAATTTCGATATCATATTTAACACACAATCGCAAGTTCGTGCGACCCAGTCGTGTCCATTTTTTATATACATACATATATACAAATTATATCTTATATCTGGCGCACTCAGACCAATTTCCGATTTACTGTACTACCAGAGTAGCAACCATCCCTTTTCTCTGGTGCAGTAGATGGAAATAAGGCGGTTGTATTCCACATACAAACTCAAATGTGGCGTTCAGATCAAACTGGGAGGAAGTAGATAGTAGATTCCCGGAGCGGGATTCAAAACATTTACAGAGCCATAACAATAATAACATAAATATCCAAACTTTATTAGTTCACATATTTTAAACCCAAGCCCATCCCGCTCTCCGCTCGATTCCCCACCAACATTCGATCCTCTATTACCACCTACTGTTAAACTCACGCAACAGTCCCTAACTGAGTCTACCGAGTCCCGTTATGCTCTCTCAAAACTTAGAGATAGTAAGGTGTTTGACAACATTCGTCTATTCCTGGCATATCTTCACGACAAACCAGACGATATGTGTGTAGACGGTAAAACGAAAAGCTACGTATTAGCGTCTATTCAAAAGGAAGGACTTCCTTCTGATCCTCAACACCTAAGGCAGCTCTACAATAAATACCACGAGCTCTTGAATATCTCTTCGTTGCAAGTCTCCAAAGATCTCTTAGCTTTCTCTCGGTACGTTCAGTCCAAAAGAATCTCTTACCTGCAAAGAATCCGTTCCGAAACAGAAAAGTTCTATCGCTCCTAACACTGAATCCAGTTATCCCGCTTCTAATCTCCACCCCCTGTCTTTTTATTACCAAAACGTAAGAGGTCTTCGTTCTAAAACTCACTCAGTTTACTTGCAGTCTCACAATCTTCCCTTTGACATATTTGCACTTACTGAAACAAACCTTTCCCAGGACATCAAAAGTCAAGAACTGTTTCCTTCGTTTTTCAATGCCTTTCGTGATGATGAACAACGTCATAGCGAAACCCCAAATAGAGGCGTCCTAATCGCTGTCCATAATAAATACGAATCTTCCTTCGTTTCATCCTCCTCTTCCAAACTACTAGACTACATCTCTATCAAACTAACATTCTCTAATCAGTCCATCTTCCTGATGTGTTTCTACATCCTTCCCGGTGAACCAACAGACTCGTACAAATTGGTTGTTGCTACTATCGATAAAGTGCTTGAAATCTCAGAAGCACAAGATGAGATAATTATTTTCGGTGACTTCAATCTTCCTTATCTTCAATGGAACACTTCAGAAGATCAAATTGCTTTCACTCCCTCACCCGTTTGCCTCAAAGAATGTGTCTTCGTGGACGGTCTTACTGATTCAAGCCTTTCCCAAATGAGTGGTATTAAAAACTATATGGGCCGGCAGCTTGATCTTATTTTCACTTCCGACCCCATTAACTCATCTGTCTCAGAAACCACATCCCCATTATCTACAATTGACAACTTTCACCCGCCTCTACCTCTCTCTTTTTTTATAACCTTACCTTTTCTTCTACCTAGCCCAAGTAAGTATTCGTTCAACTTTCGTAAAGCTAATTTCAAGAAAATCAATGAAATCCTCTCTAATACCTCATTCGACTTTAATAATCTCTCAATGAATGACGCAACTAGTCTGTTTTACGAGAAATTGTTGCACTGCATAAATCTCTATGTTCCCCTTTCGCGTGATAAGTCCTACTAAACATCCCCTCCCTGGTACAATCATAGTCTACGTGAGCTACGAAACAAGAGAAATAAGCTCTGGAATAAATTTCTACGCTCGCGTTCAGTTTTCGATTACTCTGATTACATTGGAGTGTTTTATAAATTTTCCAACCTCAATGAAGCTCTTTACATTGACTTTACATCCACCACCCAAGCTAATCTAATCTCGGAGCCAAAATCGTTTTATAAGTTTATCAATTATAAAAAGAAAAATGATGGTTTCCCTCCTTCTCTTCACTACGAAAGCCAATCTTCCAACGAACCAACAACAATCGCAAATTTTTTTTGCAAGTTACTTTAAACTGTCTTTTGCCCAAAAAACCCCAGATCTAGACCAGACTTACTTTTCCTATCTTCGCCATTTCTCTACTGGGCCTTCTAATCTAAGCTTTGATCAGTCAACTGTTCTTAATGGTCTCCTCAAACTCAAAGACGAGTATAATCCAGGTCCAGATGGCATTCCTGCTATTTTACTTAAAAAGTGTTGTTCGAGTTTAGCCCTTTCTATCACTAACCTTTTCAAACTATCCCTTTCAAGTGGTGTTTTTCCGGACTTATGGAAAATATCTGTTTTTTCACCTATCCATAAAAAAGGCCCCAAAAACCTAATTTCTAACTATAGACCCATAGCCAAACTCTCTCATATCCCTAAGCTTTTCGAAAGCATTCTGTATGAAATACTTTCTTTCCAGTGCAAATCAATGATATCCTCCAAGCAGCATGGTTTCTGTAAGGGAACCACTAATCTAGTTGAGCTTGTTTCCTTCTCTCGTTCTGCGATGGAAAAAGGAAACGAAGTAGACGTCATCACCACAGATTTCAGCAAAGCTTTCGACAAAATCTCTCACACTTTAATCCTCTTTAAACTCTCCTTCCTCGGATTCAGCCCTATCCTACTCAAATGGATATCTTCATATTTGGATAACCGCCAATATAGAGTTCGTTTCCGTTCTACTCTTTCAGTTCCTTTTGTGGCAACCTCCGGTGTGCCCCAGGGCAGCCATCTTGGACCCCTCTTTTTCATTCTTGCCATTAATGATGTCGAACAGATCATCCAATATTCTTCTATCTCACTTTACGCGGATGACGCTAAAATTTTCAAAGTCATCACCTCCGATCGAGACTCTCTCCAGCTTCAAAATGACCTCGATTCATTCGTCTTTTGGTGTTCTAAAAACCTCCTTGAGTTAAACATTGCCAAATGCGAAGCAATAACTTTTTCTCGTAAGAGTAATAAACCTCCCCCCAGGTCCTATTATCTTCAGAACATTTCCATAAACCGTGTGCAGCTTATCCGAGATTTAGGAGTTCTCTGCGACAGCGAATTAAATTTTCGTTCTCATATTGACGAGGTAATATCAAGAGCTAATTCCGCCCTTGGTTTTATCAAGAGATGGTCCAAAGAGTTCCACAACCCCCTTGTAACGAAATCCCTCTATATTGCCTATGTTCGCCCTCTCCTAGAGTATGCATCGCAAGTGTGGGCTCCATATCAAGCGGTTCATATCTCTAGGATCGAAAGTGTTCAACGCCGTTTTCTGCTGTTTGCCCTTCGGGATCTCTACGATGTTAGAAACTTTCTCACCCTGCCTCCTTACCGCGAACGTTTCGCAATTATTAATCTCCACTCCCTAGAAAACAGAAGGAATGTCTTTGACATCATATTCATTCACCGACTTCTTACTGGTAACACTGACTGCTCCCCTCTTTTAGATCTCATCTCCTTCAACACTAATCCCCGAAACGTAAGATCATTCCGATTTTTTTTCCTTCCTTCTCATCGTACATCCTATGGTCTCAACGAACCCCTAACCCGCATGATGAGTAAGATTAACTCTGTTCCTTTTCTTTTCGACCTTAATCTTCCAAGTCCTTGTCTAAAAGTCCTCCTTTTAAACCATTTCTCATCCCTGTAGTTTAATTTAGCTTTAATTAGTTTTAATTAGTTTAAGTTTAGTATGTTTAAGTTATTTTAAGCTTGTATTAAGCTAATAAATGGGGCGGTAGCCCCACCAAAATTAAAATTAAATGGAATTACTAAAATTTTTGACATGAATTTGAACGACCGATCTCCGGCTCATGAAGGATGACACACCATAATACTCGCCCATGTTATAACCGATCATTCCCGCAGCTAATTTTCTAATCGTATGTTGGTAACCATTTTGATGATGTCATTTGGCGGAGCTTCGAGCAGCGATTTGACTCCATTAAACTCTATTTGGTGTGTGGAACCGTGAAAACCGATGTTACATATGTCAATAATCCCGAAAGAATTGAAACTTTTAAGGCCACTATCATCCAAGCAAGAGTTGAGGTGTTGGAAAATTAAGGTGGCAGAAGGGGCAACTGCGAAGCCATCCGAGGCAGACACTTTAAAGACCGAAGCTGTGTTCCATAAAAAGTGGAAGTGTTACAACGATCAACTAGATCAGACTTATTTAACATTTTATATGCAAAAAAATTATTGAAGTATTGTCCTTTTTTTACATTAAATTGGTTTTCAATACAGTTTGAATTCAGTACAATTATAATACTGTTTTTAATACAATTGACAGTTTTTATTTTCCATCCCTGTTAAACTTTTTTGTCCTCCAAAAAAATCTGCTCTGTTTGTAGTTCTTCAAAGTTCATTCTTCGTTTTGCTCTTGCCGTTTCCTATATCACAAGACTAGTAACATTGTCACCAGCGCTGCCACTTAATAGACGGTTGGGCGCAGTTATGTGAAAAAGGGCAGTAGATTCAACAAGAGCGCAAAAATAACAAATAATGTAAAAATGAAATTCAATTTACTTTAAATGCATTTTATTTGAAAAAACAAACTTTAAAAGGAACTCAACAATAACAAAAAACAAAATAGAAGTTCAATCAACTAAATTAACAAAAAATCACATGTTGAAATGAACAATTATTATAATTTCTCATTAATATTCGACTTAAAAATGACTTCATTGAACTCAACTTACTTACTTACTTAGGTGGGCATTACAGTTCGGGGTGAACCTGGGCCTCAACCAACATCCTTCGATAACGAGTTCTATTTCGGGCGAGCTCTCTCCAGTTTCGCACTCCAAGTCGGTTGAGGTCTTCTCCCACTTGATTGCGCCACCTAAGACGAGGTCTTCCCTTACCGCGATTTCCCTGCAATGTGCTTTCGAACACCCGACGAGCCGGAGCGTTTGGGTCCATCCGCTCAACATGGCCCAACCATCGTAGCCTCGCGATGCGTACTCTTCTGGCTATGCCCATGTCGCGGTACAGCTCATACAGCTCGTTGTTGTATCTTCTTCTCCACACATTGCCTTCGCATACGGGACCAAAGATCATTCGGAGAATTTTTCTTTCGAAACGACCAAGGGTTTCCTCATCCGCTTTCGATAAGGTCCATGCTTCCGCGCCGTAAAGCAGGACTGGGATGATTAAGGTCTTATATAAGGTTACCTTGGTTTTTCTGGAGAGGGTTTTGTTTCTCAATTGCCTTCTTAACCCAAAGAAGCAACGGTTGGCAAGAGTTATTCTCCGTTTGATCTCTGCACTGATGTTGTTGTCCGTGTCTACGGCGGATCCTAGGTAGACGAAGTCCTGTACTACCTCGAAGTTATGTCTGTCTATTGTGACGTTTTGTCCAATTCGTCGATGTTCTGTGTCCTTATTTGATGACAGCATATACTTTGTTTTGCCCTCATTAACCATCAAACCCATTTTTGCCGCTTCTGTTTCAATACTCGCAAAAGCACCTATGACATCACGCTTTTTTCTTCCCATTACGTCAATATCGTCTGCATATGCGAGTAATTGCACAGACTTTTGAAAGATTGTTCCTCTGGTGTTGACGTTTGAGTTTCTTACAATCTGTTCAAGTATGATGTTGAAGAAATCGCATGACAGTTTATCGCCTTGCCTAAAGCCTTTTTCGACATCAAAGGTCTCGGTGAGTTCTTTTCCGACCTTGACGGAGCAGCGTGAATTCTCCAAAGTCATCCTGCATAGTCGTACGAGTTTTGCAGGGATGCCGAAACTAGACATGGCTCTGTACAACTCGTCTCTGTAGATACTGTCATACGCGGCCTTGAAATCGATAAAGAGGTGGTGAATATCGATATTATGTTCTCGGGTTTTTTCCAAGATCTGCCGTAATGTGAAAATTTGGTCTATTGTGGACTTCTCTGGTCTAAAACCACATTGATAAGGACCTATCAAGTTGTTGACGTGGGGTTTCAGACGTTCACATATTACAGCAGACAAGATCTTGTACGCGACGTTAAGGAGGCTTATCCCTCTATAATTGGCGCAGTTGTGAGGGTCTCCTTTCTTTAGGATCGGGCATACGATACTGAGGTTCCATTCATCGGGCATGCTTTCTTCCGACCATATCATGAAGATCAGTTGGTGCATGCTCCTTTCCAACTGATCTCCAGCTGCCTTGAAAAGTTCGGCATCAAGGCCATCTGCACCTGCAGTCTTATTTGATTTAAGTTTGCATATAGCAAGCTTAACTTCTTCTAGGTCCGGAGGACGGCATTCTTGATCATCGTCCAGGCTGAATGGGACAGTCTGCCTGACAGCGGAATTTGTGTCCTCATCGCCGTTAAGCAGTCTGCAGAAATGATCTTTCCAGATCCTCAGTAGCGACTGTGACTCTATAACTATGTTTCCCTGCTGGTCTTTACAGGCTTGAGTTCGGGGTTTGCCACCCTGGCATGATCTTTTTACCTTTTGGTAAAACTTCCGAATCTCGTTTCTGTCATGGCACCTCTCTATTTCCTCAAACGAGCGCTTCTCATGCTGCTTCTTTTTCTTTTTGAGAAGTCGGTGTTCTTCCCTTCTTCTCTCCTTGTAAATCTCGTTATACTGATCGTAAGCAGCCCTTGTTCGTGTTTGCATAAGCATTTGTCGTGCTCTTTGCTTGGCTGCATTTGCCTGCCTACATTCTTCATCGAACCATGGGTTTCGTTTTGGTGGCCGAGTGAAACCCAGAACCTCAGAGGCAGCGGTTCTGATGGCTTCTTGGCATTGCTGCCACTGGTCTTCAATGTTTAATGCTTGCGGCATGGGATTCAAGGATAATTGAAGGGACACTCGATTGGAAAAGGCATTGGCAATCTCTTGCGATTGTAGCTTTCCGACGTCATATCTCTTCACAGCGTTAGTTCGTACTGGTCGTGAACAAGATATCCTCATTCGTACCTTGGCTACAACAAGGTAGTGGTCCGAGTCAAAGTTGGCCCCTCGGAAAGTTCGGACATCTAACACACTGGAAGAGTGCCTTGCGTCGATCGCAACATGGTCAATTTGGTTGACGATTAATTGATCTGGGGATCGCCATGTGCCTTTATGAATTTTGAGATGCGGGAAGCGTGTACTACTTACAACAAGATTTAGCCCCGCAGCAAAATCGATTAGCCTCAATCCGTTTTCGGAGGTTTTGTCGTGGAGGCTATGCTTACCGATTGTGTTTCCAAAGATGTCCTCCTTCCCTAGTTTTGCGTTGAAATCGCCAAGGACCATTTTCACGTCGTATCTAGGGCATTGCTCATATGTTTCTTCGAGGAGCTCGTAGAAACAGTCTTTGGAATCGTCGTCTTTCTCTTCTGTGGGGGCGTGGGCGCATATAAGGCTAATGTTGGCGAATTTAGCCCTGATGCGGATGGTCATTATACGCTCATTGATTGGATTTTGGCTAATCACCTTATCCCTGAGTTTTCCTCTAACGACAAATCCGCACCCAAATAAATGCTTTTTCTGTTGTCTGTAGCAGTCGCCATAGTATATGTCACAGTTTTTCATCTTCCTTATGCCCGGTCCACTCCATCGCACTTCTTGGATGGCGGTTATGTCTGCTTTGCAGCAGTCCAGGGCGTCCGCTAATTCTCCAGCTGCACCTAGTCCGTTAAGAGATCTTACGTTCCAAGTGCAGATCCGGAGGTCGTTGTCCTTTTTTCGTTTGCATGGGTCGTCAACTTTGAAATCATTATCGTTATCCGAGGCTGTTAATTGTTTCGGAACTGGGCTTTTTTTACGTGGTTGGGTAGTTAACCCTACGCACAACCCCCAACCTGGAGGGCCAGGTCCTTTTGGATCCCTTCGGACACAAAGGGCATTGAACTCAACAGTAAAAAAAAAAAAAACAAATTCTATAAATTAAGTTAACGAAAATCACAATTGGAGAATATATTGGTATTGGCACCTTCATGTTAAATAATTTATTTCTTACGTACCAATTTGCCATTCTATAATTTAAATTTATTGAAAAAATCAATCTGGATCTGTAAGCTGTTTGGTTAAAATAATATTTTTGTTCGTAGTGTTTATGTTCGAAGAGAGTTTGTGTTGTCAGTTTTCACCAAATAAACTAAAGAACATTTTTTTTAGCAGTTGCTCTACTGTGGAATAATGAACTAGCTCACCTAGCGCGTTTTTAATTGTCGCCCTTGACCAAAATTTTGTAATATGAGACAGATAATTGTATTTATTCATAATATCTCTATTACCTAACAAAAACCTCCATTAAATATTAAGATTTTCGACATTTTCACTTGAAAATGAAAACTCTTCCAATATTGGTAAATTGATCTGCAAGTACCTTCCACTATTTGACCCACATCCAAATATTTAAGTAATTTAAGTTTTTTGTTGTAGAAGTCAAACCGTTTTGTAATTTGGATACATAGTTCTTTGTAAAAATTTATCAAATTATTTTTTATTTCGATTATATCTTCCTCAAGAATATCATTTCAATTTAAATACTGTTCAAAATTAGTGCTAAGGTGAAAGTACATGTCTGAAAGTGGCAAATACAGAGCAGAATCTTCAAAATTCACATTGACGATTATTACATCAAGCTTTATAAAATTTTTAAGTATTAGTAACCGATTATATTGTTAAATTATTTTGTTAAATAAGCCACACAATTGCAATTGAAAAGCTAACAGATTTATTGAAATGTATGCTAAGCTACTCTTCTGATGCCAATCTTTTTCCCTGGTATGGGAATATTAGAAGCTGGACACAACTTTTTTAACTCCTTGTCATCTTCTTCATCTTTAGAAACATCTATTTCAAGACTCATAACAATTCGGATTTTCCCTAGTAGCTGCGTTCAGTTAAATTCTTTGAATATCAACGAATTGCCTTACATCAATCTTCACACCCTTAACAGGAAAACTACATAGCAACAATTGAGGATTTGTAACTGTCACAATTGACAAATATCTTTTTTCAAATTAAATTCTTTTGATATCCCTCTGAATAACGTTTTCTTCTTCAGGAGACAACAATTTTACGCTTTCCTCACAAGCTCCATTTTTTTTAAGTCTGGTAAGCCATCTTGCCGAGTAAATCACACATAGTGCAAGGATAATAAAGTAAAACAAGGTTTGCAGAAGCAACCTGAGATTGGCGTTCTCCTTTATGACGCTCATGTATCTCGGAATATAATAAAGACAATAGCTTGAAACTTTTTCTAAAATCTCTTCACAGCTGGTCGGACTTAATAGATCGTTGATTCGCTCTGAAAAAGCTTATTGCTCTGCTTTACTAAATTTAGCACATATGAAAAAAAAAAGATACAGCTTATTTATCGGGTTCTTCAAAAAATCAAAAAATCTCTAATTGATGAAATAAACAAACTAAACGAAAAATAAAGCCAACGTTGAAGATAAAAACACATTAAAACATTCTTGAAACTCTTTAAATGCACCAATGCTATGTTAGTTAAAAATTCTTTAAAGATGAGCAGATTCATTTTGCTGCGCAGTAGATTTTTATTTTGGCCTTCACGCAGTAGATCTACTGCTAAAGGAGCAAAGTGGCAGCGTTAATTGTCACTGTACATGGAAAAAAATAATACGAAGAAAGTTTTTATGTTCGTTTGCCAAATAGCAAATAACAAGAAAATTGCTTTAAAAGCAGCATAAGAGTGCTCGTAGAATACATACTCTGGTGGTAGGTTAGGTACAGTGCCGCAATCATAATTTTTATTATTGCAGGAGACTTTACTTCCTAGTGTTGCCCCCCAAACGTGCCAAAATGTAGCGTCGCGGCGTTAGAATGTAGTAGAATCTATGTACATAAAAACGAAATTTCTCTTGTTAAATAAAGTTAACATGTCAACGAATGCTTAAAATTTTATTTCACAAAAGTAAACATTATAAAAATGACTAAAACAACGTAAATATTTATTTCAATAGGTTTAACCAAAATTGATGTTTTAAGATTCTGAACAGTAATAATATTTATTTTCAATAAATCAAACATATAAAAATTGGAACAATTTGATAACAATAAAATAAACAAAGTATTTAAAAACAAAGTATCAAATCTCAACTTTCAACACCCCCACTAGATTTTTATACTTTTATGCCAATGAGAGTACAACAGTTGTTATGTTTTGTAGCAGGGAGTCCTTTGGTTAGAACATCAGCAGGCATCTCTTCAGTTTTCAAATATAATACTTCTAATTTACTTTCTTCTATAAGATCTCGAATGAAATGATGCCTTATGTCGATGTGCTTTGAACGTGCGTGATAAACGTTGTTTTTAGATATGTTTATTGCACTCTTGTTATCGCATTGCAATATAAGTTGTTGATTCCAATGAATTAGTTCTTGCAATAAAGATTGAAGCCAAAGTGCTTCTTGAGATGTTGAGGCTAAAGCCATATACTCAGCCTCTGTGGTGGAGAGAGCGACAGTAGGTTGTTTCTTTGAATTCCACGAAATAGGTCCTCCTTGGTATTTAAAGAGATAACCTGTAGTTGATTTTCTGTCATCTGAGTCACTAGCCCAGTCAGCATCCGAAAATCCTTCTAAACGTCCTTCAATGTCTCGAGTGTATTCTAGCTTGTAGTTTATTGTTCCTTTAATGTAACGGAAAAGTCGTTTAACCGCTATCCAGTGAGATTTTGAAGGATTATTATTAAATCTTGATAAAGCCCCCACTGCAAAGGATAAATCTGGGCGACTAACTTGTGCTGCATATAAAATACTTCCAATAGCTTCTTGATATGGAACGGTTTTCATGTAGTCAGTTTCGTCTTTGCTTTGTTGATGTGTTTCTTTTATAAGCTTTTGGTTAATATCTAAGGGTGTGGATACCGGATTACAATCCTCCATATTAAATCGCTTGAGAATATTCTTTAAGTATGTCCGTTGGTCTATCCATAACTTTCCCTTTTCTCGATCGCGAGTTATTTGCATACCAAGCACAAATTTAGCTTCTCCAAAATCTTTCATCTCGAATGATTTTGCCAAATTTTCTTTGATAATTCTTTTTTCATCTTTGTTGTTTGTAAAAATCAGGATGTCGTCTACGTAAATAGCGACGAAAGTCTTATCTGAGCTGTTTGTCTTGTAATAAATACACGGATCGGTTTTGGATTGTTTAAGTCCAATTTTCTTTAAAGTTGCATCCAATTTCTTATTCCAAACTCTGCTAGCTTGTTTGAGGCCGTACAGTGATTTCTTGAGTTTACATACTTTATTTTGAACATTATCAAAACCTTCAGGAAGATTCATGTAAATCTCTTCGTTAAGTTCACTTTGCAGGAAAGCAGTCACAACAACAATTTGATCGATATCCAAATCATATCGTACAGCCAAACTTAAAAGTACCCTTATGGACGTGTACCTTACGACGGGAGAAAATGTTTCTTGATAATCGATCCCTTGACGTTGCGAATACCCCTTAACGACCAATCTAGCTTTATATTTTTCGACATTACCACTTGCATCTTTTTTCGTCTTGAATGTCCATTTGGAATTTATGGCTTTCTTTCCTTTTGGTAATGAAACTATTTCCCAAGTGTCATTTTTCAAAAGAGCTGTATATTCATCGTTCATTGCTTTTTTCCAGTCAGACATATGTTCGCTCTTCATTGCCTCAGCAACTGTCTTTGGATCTTCATTGTCGTTAGCCATGTACGATAGGTAACCGTATCTTTCAGGTGGATTTCTTATTCTGGTGGATCGTCCTATTCCTCTGTCAGATATGGTTCCTTCTGAAAATTCTTCAACAATGAAATCATCTTGGGCATCCAGAAAACTGTTTTCACTTGCCGTTTCGTCTCTTATTTCGATTGGTATTTCATTGTTTGAATCCGCTGATGAAATTTCGTCTTCATTCCCCACTGAATCATGTCCTGTAAAAATATCACAATAAGATGTATCGTTTGTCTCACCATCCTTTGGAAAAATTTGCTCATGGAAAACTGCATCTCGACTTATTACGACTTCTTTTTTCTTTACATCGTAGAAGCGATATGATTTTGAGTGTGTGCAGTATCCGACAAAAATTACTTCTTTTCCCTTGGCATCGAGTTTCTTCCGCTTTTCTTTTGGAATGTGAATAACTGCTTGACAACCGAAAACCTTAAGATGCTGCAGATTCACTCTTCTTCCACTCCAGATTTCTTCAGGTGTTTTTTCTTTTGTACCTTTGCAAGGTGTTCTGTTTGTTAAATAAACGGCCGTATTTGCAGCTTCGGCCCAAAATCGTTTGTGTAAACCAGACTCGATGAGAAGACAACGTGCTTTTTCGATTATGGTTCTATTCATTCTCTCTGCCAACCCGTTTTGTTGTGGAGAATATGGAACCGTTGTTTGATGTTGAATGCCTGCATCTGCTAGAATCTTCTTCATCTTAAAATTACAATATTCCTTTCCATTGTCACTTCTAATGGCTTTTATTTTGTTACCAGTCTGATTTTCTACAAAATTTTTGAACTCAAGGAACTTTTCCGCTACCTCATTCTTGCTTTTAATGAAAAACGCAAAGACTTTTCTTGAAAAATCATCAATGAATAAAAGCATGTACTTTGAACCTCCAATTGATTTTTGTTCAATCGGACCACAGAGATCTGTATGTATCAGTTCTAAAATTGATTCTGCCCTGTTACCAATTGAGTTAAAAGGCTGGCGTGCCATTTTACCTTTGATACATGTGATGCAATCGATTTTTGAGCTATCGCAATCAATATTCTGCACCACTTTCGGAATCATAGCTTGTGTGGTTTCGATACTTGGATGTCCAACACGCTTGTGCCAAAGTTCAAAGTGTGAAGTTACATTTTTTGTAAAATATGCACTTTGGTTGTGTGGTCTGTTGAGTCGGAACATATTGTTCACCAAGCTTGCATTTGCAACAACATTACCCCTTTGGTCTTTTACTAAACATCCATTCTTGGAAAAAATCATTGAAAAACCCTTCTGAACAATTTTCGAGACAGATACACCGAAAGAAAAACCTTGGTAAAATCAAACATGAAGCTTGTTTGTTTTTGCGTCAAGCACGAACATGCTTAAATTGAACAAGCTGGCATTTTCATTTTATTTATTTAAATGCTACAGTTTTCATTGCTCAAATCAACAACGTCATTTTCAATTTCATTGTTAACCAACAACGGTTGTGATACTAGAAACATACATGTCCATGATACTTTAACAACGTTTGTGTTTCGTCAACAATTCTGAATTGTTGGTAAAATATGAACATTGTTGATCAAGTATGTTCGTGGGAATTCAGCCACGTTTTTATTTGCTCTACAGTTTTAATGTAAAATTTCTATGATAAATGCCTGAATTGAAGTTTGACCTATACATTTGATAGGTCAAACTTCAATTCAAGCATTTATCATAAAAATTTTACAATAAAACTGTTGAGCAAATAAAAACGTGGCTGAATTCTCACGAACATACACAGAGCGAAAAAGTACTACATAACATCAATAAGATTGCCTTATTGAGCTACTTTGCTAAGAAATCTTATTAAAAGTATCAAATAATATGACATTTTCATAGAGAAATCTTATTGATTTTATAAAGAAAATCTTATTAAAGTTTTGAAAATTGTGTACTATAGTTTCTAAATGGAAAGTCACATTAAATGATGTAAACAATGTGAAAACCTTATTACTAATCATTTTTAAGAAGAAAATCTTATTCACATATTTTTTCTGTAAAGGCTAATAAGGACATCTTCTTAAATCGAAAAGTTTTTCTTATAAAAATTTAGGCAGTAGACCAAGCGTTTGATGAACAATAAGAAAACCTTATTACTTTTCAGTTCTAAAAAGATAAACTTATAATGCGGGGTAGGTTATTTATACGTGAGTAATACACGCAAACATGTGTGACATGCATTTGGACAGTGTAGGAATTTTTACAATGTACTTTTATGTGAGCAGCAATAAGAGAATCTTATTAGCTTGCAGGTTTAAAAAGGTAAACTTATTACTTTTCACTCGTCTAAAGAAATCTTCTTGAAACAAAAAGAATTCCTTCTTATTAGCATGAGTTTTCTCATAAACATTGTGTTTGTGTGTGATACCTGCAACGGTGCTTTGCATTTGCATTCTTAAAGGAATTGTGATCGCTTTGAGAAATAGACGCGCACGTGATTTGCTCCGCTTCTGCAAAAATAGTCAAGTAAGCGGTAATTATTGAGTTTTGAAATGGAAAATAGTTTAGTTTACAACGCGAGTGAAAGTGAAATTATTGAACAGCCCGGTGAAACATTCAGCATTCCAGGAGTAGTTTGGAAAAGTGAAGACATTGTGGAGACACGGCAATTTTTTGATTCCTGGGGCCTGAGTAGTTCGGCGTCGGAGTTGCTGAAGGTGTATGGTGTCACATCTATCGATATTTTAGAAAAAATGGAGATGGAAGATGTTGACAAGTTTTTCAGCTACTTCGATAGTAGCGGGTACTTTGGAGACCGCATAAAATTTCAAGCCGGACTGAGACAGTGGAGGAAGGAAAGGGTAAGTTGTTTTAATATACCTATTTTAGAATTATTTATTCAATGAAAAGCTTGTGCCCGCGACTTCGCACGCATTTCATTCCATGAAATAGTTTTACGTCATACGCGTACAAACATCCAGACATTTATACAATACATTCATACAATATATCATTATATTTTTATTTTATTTTATCTTTTAGAATAAGACTTTATTGTGTGACCAGGGCACCCTTTCACCATCATCGACCCAAAAGGTTCTGGAATGGCTGGAAGTTCCGTAGTTTCTCACTGATTTTAGAGCAGTTAGAGTGCTTTATAAAAATAATTTTTTAAAAGAATTTATTTATTTTTGTTTTTAGTAATTTAAGTTTATTTTAAATAATTTAATTTGTTCCTTTTTTTTGTTACTGAGAATTGAGATTTTTATGTTACACTTTTTGTTAGCAACAAAAAATCAAAAAATTGAAAAAAATATAACTACTTCGTCTTTTCTTTACATGAAAAAGAATTTAAAAAAATAACCTTATCTCATGGAAACCTTATCGGGTTGAAATCTTTTAGAAACAATAAGACGACCTTATTGAAAGTTTGTCAAATGTTTGAAATAATGTGAAATAAAAGAGTTTTTTATTTTAATTTTTAATTTCTACTATTTCAGATTACTTCAGGCCTACAAACTTTCAATAAGTTCCCCTTATTGTTTTTCCAAGAGATTTTCATCCCTTTTAAATAAGATCTTATTGTTTCTAAAAGATTGTCACATATTATCAATAAGATCTTCTTATTGTTTCTAAAAGATTGTCACGTATTATCAATAAGATCTTCTTATTGTTTCTAAAAGATTGTCACATATTATCAATAAGATGTTCTTATTGTTCCTAAGAGTTTTCCTCATACTTTTCAATAATTTTTCTTATTGTTTTAAGAAGTATTCGTATTAAAAGCTAATAAGATATCTTCTTAAAAGTATGTGGATATCGTATCAAATGGTCATCAACAATCTAATAAGATAATCTCTATGGTTTTAATAAGACTTTCTTCTTGGATGAAAACCATAGAGAAATCTTATTACTTTTCTTCTATTTTATGTGGTACTTTTTTCTCTGTGTACTTGGTCAACAATAAAGAATAATTAATTATCCCTTAAGATAAAATGGTCACGAAACTAACTTATCATAATGAATTGAAGTTCCGTTATGCGACTTCACGTTTTCTGTGGGCTTAAGTATGAAAAGTATTGGAATTCAAAATGTTACTGATACTTTAACTATTCTTTATTGATTAAAGAAGTATGAACATTGTTGATCAAACATATTGGTGATAGTTCAACACTGTATTTGGTATTTCAATCACAAACGTGATAGTTTTTGTAATTTCAGCCTTAATTGGTAGTTAAATATGTTTGTTGTTGATCAAGTATGAAATCAACAATCACGTTGTTGGTTAAAAATTAGAAAATATTCAAATCAACTACGAACGTACTTAATTTAAACACTTTTATGATACTTACCTGAAAAAAAATTGATCACGGCAGCATACTTGATTTGAAAATGCGTTCTTATTTGTATTCATCACGAAACTTGGTTAATTTCACAACTTTAGATGAATTGTTGATTAACAATGAAACATGTTTGAATCAACCAAGGTTTTTTCTTTCGGTGTAAGAGATTAATGCATAAGTCAGGAACGTGAAGGACTTCTAAAAATTCAACCTCACTTTCTTTGAATTTTCCATTAGATATCTTCATATCGACTCTACCTATACCTTGGACTTGCATTTTTGAATTATTTGCAACAATTACCTCAGAATTAAGATTTTCCATCTTACTTGAAAAGCATGCACTATTTGAGCACATGTGAGCTGACGCTCCCGAGTCAAAATACCATTCTTCTTTTTCAAGAGCCGAGACAGAAAAACATCCTAACATCGCATTCTTCTTTTCTTGAAGGTTCTTATTCTTTTTTGGACATTTAGCAGCAATATGGCCAAATTCGTTGCAGTTGTAACATTTAGGACCCTTAAAGTTCTTATTCGCAAAGTTTTTCTTGTTCTTGCCAACAAAAGCAGTATCTTGACTTGAATCCAGATTAATGTCTTGAAGAATTTTGGTTTTAATACTGTCTCCTGTAATAAGAATCCCAGAGCTTTGGATTCCCATTATCATTGGCTTGTATTCTTCGGGAAGACCAGCTAGAAGCATTGATCCTATCCATTTTTCATCTAGGTTGAGACCAACAGACCTGAGCTTGTATGATGTATTTAACACATCGTTAACGTACGCATCTACGGTAGAAAAATCTTTCAATTTTGTAGAACAAAACTTTTGGATGAGCCCAACTCTCCTCACAAGACCAGAATCTTGAAAAACTTTCTGAAGAGAATCCCAAATCTCTTTAGCGCTTTTGCAATGTCTTATATGAGGATAAATGGATGTTTCAACAAGCAATATAAGCTCCGATTTTGCGTTTAAGAGCTTCGTTGCATCCTTCCCCGTCTCACTACCTTCAGAAACAGCCGTCCAAAGTCCTTTCATTTGGAAATAAGCTTCAACGGAAAATTTCCAGTCTTCGAAGTTTTCGCTTCCCCGAAGCTTTTCAATACTGAATTTCGTTTCAGACATCTTTTCCCAATACAAATTTCCTTATTATTTTGTATTTAGTTCGTGATAAAGCCCATAACCTGATGTTTTAAGATTCTGAACAGTAATAATATTTATTTTCAATAAATACAACATATAAAAATTAGAACAATTTGATAACAATAAAATAAACAAAGTATTTAAAAACAAAGTATCAAATCTCAACTTTCAACAAAAATAAATACCTCTACGTTTCTTAAACTTCATAATTTTAATTTATATACTTGTATTTTTGTAATGAGTGGCGTTATGATATGAAAAGCCTGCGTGTAGCTAACTAATGAAGCGGGTAGATCAGCAGTCGAAATATTTAAATTTTTTCTCAAATCGTCTTTTAAGCTTAGACTTGAAAATTGTCGTTCTGCTGTCGCACTCCATTTTTTTTGAAAAAAAAAAAACAGACATGGGGTAAAAAAACATTAAACACCAACACACACATGTATCTTGAATCAACTATGAAGGTACTTTAATTTAAACTTACATATAATAAAGATAACAACGCTTAATCTAATTATATTTTTTATTGCTGTTGCAAGCCTCTAGCAATGCCTTATTTGTTTCACGGCCTCGTGCATTTGTCTACTTGAAAGACTGAAATTGCAGCGTATACATTATTCAGCCTTTACCATGTTCGCACTTAAATTGTTACGGCTATCTTTCACCACCACCACAATATTTATGTAACAGAGATAATATTGTTTGTATACAATGTGGCATAATATTATCTCTTCTTCACTATCAAGCAAGATGATTGTATGCTTTGGTCTCCCTGCAGAAATATAAGGAAGGCTATGATGAGTGGATCTGCAGTCCTATAGTAACTACATAGTAGCCTTAAGCTCCTTTTAAGATTAATGTAAAATATATGAAAATAAAGGACATAGTTCCTCACTCCTTTTTATCGCTTCTTTTACAAACAATGCTCTAGTGAAATAGCCAGTTGCATTCCTCCCCTGAAACAATTTAGCCGCAATACCCGCCACGCAAGGAATGCTCATTAGTTCTCCTATCAGCACCACTTCGGTCGTACAGTTAAGTATAGAGATTCATATTTTAGCCGCTCAACCCGAATGTGGAATGCTTTACCCAACTCAATTTTCCACACGCAATATAGTGTACAGAAATTCAAGAGTGATGTGCATCGGTATCTCCTTTCTTATCCTTTCCTTATTTCCTAACACCCGCACTGTGTTCTAAACATTATAAGGGTAGTCATAACCCCTTGAAGTGCGCGTAAATTCGTCGCCCTAAAATTGGGTTGCCGTAAACGCCATTTTTACGTTTTTGGAAAATCGCATTTGAATGTTTGACATCCAGTTTCAGAAAAACCAACCGCTGAGATTTTTTGATTTTTTTACAAGATACTTTTATGAGTGCCTTCTTTCTAAAAGTGCAAGCAGATGTCCATGAATTCTTTTAGATTATAAAATATTTACAATTTATTAAAAAAACATAATTGCCGTATGCGCCACAAAATCAAAAAAAAAATTCTTAACTCATGCACGTATGTACGTCAAAAATGTGCACATGCGGCATTCCAATACAAAAACTTAAATTACAGATTTCTCTGAATAACTCGGTTTTTGTGCTTCATATTTAAAATAAGAAATAAGAAGTTTATTATTATATTCAATTCAATAAAAATTTATTTCATTTCATATTTTATACTTTGAAATTAAGATTGACAAAAAAAATATTCCATAAACAAAAACCAAAAATCAATAAAAAAAACAGGAAAAAAAAATTAACAAAGCAACAACAAAAATAAATTAAAAATATTATTCATTGTTTTAATTGATTAAAAAGAGCTTCAACATATTTTTTGTCTTCTTTGGACATAAAAGGATACAAGCTTTGAATATCTTTTATTTTTTCTTTTGATTATCTTAAGCTGCATTACAATAATAATAAATAAAAAAATACAGCCAAATTTTGGTCCAATAAATTTTTTTGTGTTCCCAAATTGTTTTCGAAGGTTTTTTAAAAATAGAAACTGTTTTATATTCCACGTCTCTAACATTCGATCTGTAAGATTGTTGAAACATTGTTGGATTTTCGTATTTAATATATCTTGTTTGAGAAAAGGGAATGTTTGAATAATCCAGTTGACCTGCTTTCACGGAGTAGGCCTTGAAATCTGCTGGCTGCATTTGCATTAGTTTCAGAGTAACTTTTGTATATTGCATATTTTTCAATTGCCGTAGCAGCGCCAATGGACTATGTATTTCGATGTTTAAATGTTTGTCTATAACACTGTGGACCGAGCCTACTTCTTGTATTAGAGTGTCCTGGGATTGAAAATTTTTGAACAATCGTTTTCAAGTTCGACGAATTGTGCAGGAAAATGTTAAGAGCTGTGGACATTATTCTATTTTTATTCTGAGGGACGCAGGAATCACTCCACAAGGTTAATGTCTCTACAAGAGGATATTCCGTCATAATTTGGTTGAGTATTTTTATCAAAGCACTGGCTATATCATCACCCGAAAGTCCACTATGAACTTCACTCCATAGAGCGCAGTATGTTAATTTTGGGCTTTCAGCAGGTATGCAAACGGTTGCCGTCATGTTGAAAACACTTAGTTTTCGTTTATAATAAAAGGATGAAGCGTTTCCTTTAGGAAGCGAAAAAACGCTTTGTAAATCGAAACACACTATAAGATTTTTTGATTCTAAGTTGTTTCGGTCCAAATACCTTTCGGTTTTCATAAATAATTTTTCCATTTTATGTTCATCGAATTTTTTAACTTCTTGAGGGGGAGGATTTTCCTTTGCTTTGAATGCCAGGCATCTATCGCATTGATCCTTTTTTGGTTTGTAAAAGGATAGATTAAATGAATTGTTGAACTCTTTTCGATAGATGCATTCCTTTACAGGATTCAGTTTTTGACTCTTTATACAACGAGTACATCTTTGATATATTCAAGTTCGGCTCCAAATATTTTCTGTCAGAACTTGCACGGCAATAGTGACTCTCTATAAAACTGTTAATATGATTCTGTATTTCTATTATTTTTTCAGGTGGAGTAATTTTTTTGGTATTTTTCCCTTTAATGTAGGGCTTTTGGATACCAGTTGCTCCAAGGTTCTTAAAATAATAGTAAATTCTCTTTTCATTTATTGCGAGAGTATTAAAAAAAGCTTGCAGACTTGATGTATGACGTTATTCGTTTCCAAATAAAATTAAAAGTATTATTCTTTTAAGTTGATTCGGGTTTTCTTCTACGCTTGATTGGAACTTGCTTCACAAATTTGCAATAAATGTTGGCTTTTGTTGGTCCGATAAACTCCAAAATAACTTAAATATATCTTCACTCACTTGAGGAGAAAATATTTTTGAACACATATAAAAACAAGTATGCTTACACGGTTCCAAGACTTTTCTCTCTCCTTTTGCTTTTCCTTTGACATCCGAATACTCCTTTCCAGATTCTCGTAAGTGTTTTCTTACATTCTGTTTCCATAAGGCACAATTTTTTTGCCTTTTCCGAGAGGAGCTTTTTGGAGTCATATCAGTTCCTGTAAAAAATTGTTGAATGTGAAAGTTTAAAATGGAGAGCTAGGGCTTTTTAAAATCACATTTATCTGCAAAGATCATATTACCTGAAGATTCGCATTCTGATGGGATACTTCTTTCTATCCCTGTAAAGGATTTCGGCGAGATTGGTAGGGTGTAGTCAGGGTCGTTAAAGCTATCATCTGAACCTAAAAACATTACACAGTGCATAATACAGAGATTCAGGCTGGAAAGTAAATCTTTACCAAAGTCTGATCCGGTTAAAGATGAAGAACTGTTTGTTTCTTCCCTGAACTCAGCCTCAGTTGGGACAAGCTCATCTATTAAGCTTAAAAGATACTAAATTGAGTCTTCTGTATGACCTTTAAAAATTTTAATTCTTACGAGAGAAGGGATTCATCCATTGGAGGTACCGGAGAATTCATTTTCAAATTAATTTTTCAGAGATACACGTCCTCTTTTGATGGAAGCTGGGAAGCGAATGAAAAATTTTCTCGAAGAAACTCTATTTATACTTTTTCTCCAGTTCAAGTAAAACCGTATGCACGTACGCCAAATTAAGAAAACATTTTTTTTTATTTAGTGACGTACGTGCATATCTAAGTCATCGTTTTGTATACACACACATAAGTCAAAACAATACTAAAAAATATTTTTTCCTTTTACGGCGTACGTTGGAAGATAAAGAACGTCACAACAATTCTTGCAATAAAATTTTGGAAAATTGTATGGAAATTTTGACGTATATGCCAAAATCTGGCGTTTACGTCAAAATAATACCTGAATTTAATGATTTCGGTGCATATACGTCAAAATCATTCCGAATATCTCCGCAATGGAAAGAGATAGAGCAAAGAGGATGAAAAATTTGAAAAGAGCACATTCGAAAACATAAGACTGCATATCAAACTCAAAAAACGAATTTTGGCATTTACGGCAATCCAATTTTAGGGCGACGAATTATAAAAATAAAAAATATTCTTTCAAATCACATGTTTTAATTCGCGACGTGCATAATGCTGGTTTTACATGCATCTGCAACTGCGGAAGTGCAGAAAAGTAGAGCGAGACGGATGAAGATTAAAAAGCACAAAAGTTAAAAAGAGAGACGAATAGGATTATGGTTGCAGATGAAAAATTATGGTTGCAGATGAACATGTTCATCTGCCACCATAATTTTTTATCTGCAACCATAACTAGGAAGTTCGTTCCCTCTCTATCAGACAAGCATGAATTTTACATCTTGTGTCTTTTTCCGATTTTCATCTGCACTTGCAGATGCATGTAAATCCACCATAAAGCGGCAACATCAATAGCCAATTGCGTAGAAAATTTTGTCAGAAAAAAAATACCGAACCTTCCATAGTTCGGTTTCTTTGTTGTACCGAACACCGAATAGAGAGCTTAAATACCGAACAGTTCGGTAAAATATCGAAAGGTTCGTTAAAGTACCGAACACCAAGCAAGCTTGGTCGCACTGCTATGAGGCAAACTACATAGCGTTAGCACATAGCTGCGTAAATTGTTAAATGTTGGCTTTCCCTGGAAATTTTCGGCTTTCCTAAAATTGATCCAAAATTTAACAACATCTTCATCAAAATATTCGGGTCAAGAGTTCTTTAGACCCCACTTACTGTATTCATCGTTTAAGATGGCTGCATTTTTTTTCGCAATTAAATGGAAAATTTTTAATTTTTCCAAACACAATGTTTGATTTTAAATGTATGCAAATTGATTTATGTTCTGACTTTTTGAAATTGTAGCGTTTTGCGAATATTTTACGAATGTAAGTGAAAGATTTTTTTTGAAATTTTTTTTGCAAAAATGCTGATTCCGCCTATCTATGTACGTAGCTTTAAGTGAGCTTTTGTTGCAACTCAGCAAATCTATATTCAACTCAGCAGTGGATTTTACCACTCAACACAAAAACAAATCAATACTTAGCACATTTAGCTCAGTTTTTTTTTTGTGTTCAGTGTTAAAGTGACCTGCTGAGCTAACTATAGGATTGCTGACTTGCGACAAAAACGCACCTTTAACGTACCTGGCCATGAAAAAAGGAAAAACGACTGAGCTTAGCTAAGCTTGGCTTTATAATATAAACAAAAGCTTTTTCTAAAATAATTTTAATTTATTGTTGGCTGTTTTTGGAACACTATTTTTTGTTTTAGTATAATTGCAAGTTCCCTTTATACAGCACATTCGCTAAAACTTAAACAAAAAAAATATATATAAAATTGTCTCCTACTTATGAGCATTCCCTTCTCCCGAATGACTATGGTAGCTGAGAAGAGTACCGGCATGATTTGGCTTCAACTCGTGCTCGTTGACATCAAGCTTTTCATGTATTCGATCGGGTTCTATGACTAGGGCTCCATGAGGGCCACGAGCCAGGTGCCCATGAGAAATAATGTTATCGTTCACATGATGCTGATGTAGATGAAGATGTGATGATGTTGGGTGCAAGTTATGGTGGGCATTTTCTTCTCCATCTTCTTCTTTCTCCACCTTTTCGACTTTCTTTTCTTCCTTTTGCTGCACCTCTTTTTCCTTATTATCGTTTTCCTTTTCTTGTTGCACATCTATATGTTTCTCTTTTTCTTTCTCCTGCTCCTTCTCTATCTCAAGCTGCCCTTCATTGACATCCTTTTGCTCCTTTTGAAGCTCTTGCTTCCACTTCAGCTCCTTCTCTTCATCCTCGTCCTCATTTTGTTTAACTTCGATATTCTTAATAGAATCCATTTTGTTTTCATGATCGTCGTGTTCACGATGGATGGGATCACTGGACTCTTCTTCTTCTGAAACAATTTCACTTGTTTCTAAGATAACCTTGTGCCGGTCAGAATCTTGAATCCACGTGGCAATCGGTATGTTCTCTTTCACAGCGCTGTCTAGGTCAACCTTTCCAACACTCTGGCCTAAATAATCTGTTGGTGAAATGCTGCTGACCATTGGATTGATGACAACATTTTGTACATCAACCAGTGGATCTGCCGATGTCTGTGCTTCTACCTTAAAATGCTTTGAATAATCAAACTTTAGCAAAATCTCACTTAACATAGCCGTGTCCAAATCGGTCTTGTTGCTCTGCAATGTATCAATGAAATCGATAATATTCTTAGCCTTGAATTTGTGCTTCGTTGTATCTTGCATTGCCCTAAACAAATCAAATAATTGCTCCTTGTCGTGGCCTGTGTAATTCGCTTGAATAGTTTTCAATAACGTTATCAATTTTTGACTTAACATCGAATGCATATTTTTGGATCGATCACTACTTAGATGGCTGAAATTCGATTCGTTTCTTGTTTGCAGTGCATCCAATAACTCAGCATCGGCGCTCTGTTGCAAAAAAAACTCCTCGTTTTTTTCTGGGAACTTGGCTACTCCATGACTGTTTTTCTCGCAAGGTGTGCACGAGCAGTTCTGAATTATCTGAACGTGCTTTATCAGTTGCGATGGTGTATCAGCGTCGTTTTTATTGCACTGCAAAGTTATCTACAGCAATATAAAAGATACCCCAGTTAGGTATTTGCTTTGAAATTGAAAATTATGGAGGATTTACCTGGTGCCATGTTGTTTCCGATGGCTGACAGCTATCACAATACGGAACTATTACCTTCAAATAAAAGAAAATAAAGCAAATTCTTTTGATTTTCACTTGATTACCTCTCCAGGATCTGATGGTTCTGTGTGAGGTATGGAATAACTGAAACAGGCCCCAACACAAACATTATTATCAATCTCCACAGATGTGCATCCAGGATAACTTATCACTTGTTTGATAGTTGTTGTTTTACACCATGAATGTTTATCCGGATACAAGACTATGTTATGAACCTAAGACAAAGTAAATGATAAATGGTCCTGACAACAATTAACCTAGGTATTTCTACCAACCTTATGTTCTCGATAGGCTTGAACCAGCAAGAACTGTATTATCGTCAAACCAAGTGCTGTTGCTGTTACCCTCCCCGCCGGCCATATGGCATTGGCATTATTCATCTCGATGCACGTATGTTAAGGTTAAACCGAACAGTAAACACGTCCTATCTTCTCGTCTACCTGTAAATCATTTAGGTACTTTTTGTTTTTGTTTTTGTTTTTGTTTTTGCTATGTCCTATTTTAAACTCGCACACTTGTACTCCCCAGTCCCCAATCCAGTTTCGCGCTTGTTCTCAGCAGTCTATCACTCTCTAACTAATATTAAAATCGACTGTTCATCTAAATAGCAACATATCTTTGCAGCATCTGTGTACCTTTGGTCACATATTGAACCAATAACTAAATGTAAAGAGGCATGTGTAGGTACATTTCGCCACGATCAGCGACAGCGACGACGACGACTCACGGTGAGAGTCATTGACTATACAACACCTGCTGGTACCACTTCCATTTATTTGTTTTTAAGTATTTTGTTGCATTTTAAGATTCTATGATATATATGTAAGTACATAGTAATAGCCTACCAATCGCTACCGGTTGGTCATGTTCGAGACCTGGTCTAATGACTTTGGCTTTTGCAACCTGTCATTTTAGCTGACCTATAAATCTTAAACAACAACAATTTGCTCAACACTCTTAAGAAATTTGCGTATCTTATTCGTTTATTTATTTTTGCTCTTGACAAAACAAAATTTAAATGAAACAAAATTTAGGTAGAGGACAAAAGAGCTCAGCTGTTGAAAGCTGGTCTCTTCTTATGATCACCACTTTATAAATTTTATTACCACTTGTTCGACCCCGGCAGTCTATTCCTCTAATCGGACTATCGCAAACTATACTCTAGTGCCAAAAAATCATGTAAAACAAAAACAAAAATTAAAATAAACAAAGAATATCAGATGAGTGTACCTAAGCACCTAAAGTGATTTCACAAGAAACTGATTGAAAGAGTGAACCAAGCCAGGCTTATGAGTAGTACTTTTTGCACTTGATTTTGCAAGGAACAAAGTTAAAAAAAAACAACAAAACCAACAGAGAGGAATACTGAAAACCGCAATAATCTAATGGAAATGAGTTCTAGTAGTACGAGTTTATACTAAACTGCATAAAAAATAAAAAAAAACCAAAACAAAAAACAGCGAAACAACATCCGCCGACTAACTTACCAACCACCAGCCGGGAAAACTACCGCAATATAGCGCTTAAGATCAAAATAGAGAGCTCAAGCATTTCTCGGTTCGGCATCGGTTATTTCTGTATTCTGTATCAAGCCGCCACTCAGCTGGGTAAAGCATTATATAGAGGTAAGAGATACTCTACTAGACGGGAGAGTGTTATAATATAAAATAGTAAAAATATAATCAGTCTCTGTCTAATAAATTAATTTCCCTAATCAAACACTGACTCTGAATTGAATTTTTTTTTATTATCTGTTTTTGTATGTGTATTTCCTTGAGAGGAAGACTACGTTCAGATTTCTCAGATTTCTTCATCATCATCAAACAAACACTATTTCCTACCACCATTACCACAACGCACCATGGCCACCCTCTGTAAGATAGTAAGATAGAATTGACGTCTTTTTCATTTGCTTTTCGCTCGCTAGTCGCGACTTGACTTCAATTACATAACTTGCAACTGGGGCGCAAAATATCTGGTGTTTATTAATACGAATACGAATTGCTGGCTGGTTTCTGTTTGTATTGATTAAAATCACTTAAAAACTAATTGATTCACATAGTCTTTTTAGTTGCAGCACAGTCTATAAATTCAACATTAATATGTTGTAGACAGAGCAACTGTTAGAACTCTGCATTGCTAACAGCTAAAAACAACTGCTTAGCTTAACTTCATATTTTCAACATTTGTGTAATTAGAAATCAGAGAATGTTACAATATTTTAAAAAACAATGAATTTAATTAAAGACATTTAGTTAATTAAAAACATTTAGTTAAATGAACAAGTTTTATAAGGTTTGGCCGAAGGCCGTCTATCAGAAAGCAATGAGTTTGTGGCAAGATACCTTTACATGTTAGCCTCGCACAGACGTAGCGATAGATCTTAATGTCAAGTATTAAAATCAAAGAGGGCAGAGCAGATTAGGTACTTGAGGTTATGTACTCGAATAACTATGCGTAGTAAATCAAGTTAACTACATCTCTGATTTGTAACATTTGTAAGTAAGTAAGACCTCAATGATTATTTTAAATTTTTTTTGCCGAGCCGTTTTTGAGATATCAATTGTTGAAAAAAAAAGCTCATTTCTTACAATTAACTTTGCGAAAAATGGGCTAATCGGGACATGTTTTTTTTAAATTTTCGTTTTTAAACACACTTTTAGGATATAAAATCAAAAAAAATTTTAAAATTATATTTCTATAAGATTTTCAAATTTTGACTTTAAAATGTTGGTTTCCCAAAAAACACGTAGAGATCGATTTTCTTTAAATTTTTTTCTAAAAAACTGTCATCTATATCCCAACTTTTAAGCCTAGTCCCGTAATGGGCAATCGATGGGATCCATTTTATTATAGATTTAAAGTAAAAAAAAAGTTTTTTTAAATCTTTATTTTTAGAAGCCTTGGCACGAGTACGATAACTTTGGCGACCAGAAATAATAACGGTTTGGTTGAAAGGTTCAATACAATCATTTTTTACCACGGGAGGGGGGGTCTATCTCCCCCCGTTTAGGCGGTAAAGACAATTTTATAAAAATTTACTTCAAAAAATATTGCAAAAGAACGGGAACATTTTCAGATACAAATTATACTTTTTCTGAAAGCCAGAAATCTGCACTTCGTAAAAAATTTTAAATGAAGTGGTTTCAGTTTATAGTTTTTGAAATAACTGACTTCAGAATCAAAATTTACGAAAAAAAATTAAAAAAAATCACTTTGAGTATTATGTTCCTCATGGTTACAAATGCCAATAAAAAAAAATGTTTGATGTTGTTAGTTGCTTCAATAAATTTTTTATCAAACGCTGTAAACTACTTTTTTCTATGTCTTGTAGTTTTTGAGATAATTGAAAAATAGTAAAACTATATTTCTTCTTTAAAACCAAAAGATTCTCTAATCTGAAAAGAAACTTTTCATAAAAAAATTTGCACACACCCCAAAGCTCCTTATGAGCAGCAGAAGCAGGGGTTGCAGGCATATCTCACTGTTTGCACTTTACTATTTTTCAATTATCTCAAAAACGTCCCGATTGGCCCAATTTTCGGAAAAGTTACAGATCTTTGAATAAAAAAAGAGCGATTACCCGTTTTGTATTCAAGTATCATAAAATGTATGGGTTTTTGAGTGCACTTATTCAAAAGTTTTTTTATTATTATTTTGCTTATCTGCAAAAAATAAAGAAACGACCTCCAAAAACTTTGCATGGAGAAGGAAATTTGAACACCATTTATAATTGAAAATCTGGCAACCCTAAACCTATGGAAGCTCAACTTAAATACAGTCTTAAAGGTTGTTATTTCTAAAAAACAATTAAGTCTAAGATTAGGTTTCTATTATCAGTATTGACAGAGATATCGAATTTAACACAGATCAGGGTACACCAAAGCTAGCCTTTTTTAAAATGTCAAAAAGTGATGTCAAAGTTGAGAAACGAGCTTTACTCTAGAACAATTTTTTTCTTAGAATATGACCAAGAATCACACCCCAAAGGATAATACACGAAAAATGGGAAGTATTCAGTATTCAGTATTTTATTTAGAATGGTTTACAAGTAAGGCTTAGTCTTTTATAGTACCTAACATGATCAATTTATATATTAAATAATAAATTCAATAGTAGAAATATAAATTTTTAAAATAAAAAGAGGAAACAGAAAAGTAGGCCTGTTTTATCCTATATATCCTATAATATTTCAAATATTATTATTCCTTTTTTAGTTCTATTAATTCTTCTCTCGAAATACCATTATTTTCCTTCTCCTTTTCCCTCCTTTTCTAGTTAAACGAGAGTGAAGGCATTTTGATAAAATATTATCTTTCAATTACAATTATTATAGCACTAGCTAAAGTGTTGTTTTACAGCCTTTTCAAAATTTGAACTAACAATAATTTTTTTAGTTGTGGCTGGTAAGGAAAAGTTTTGTTGCATGTACAAAAAATAGGCGTGATGAATTCAAGTAGTTGAACGCGGGTATTATTAGATTATGAGTTCTCAAAGATTGTGCAAATTGAAGCTTTTCATAAATGTATGTTGGTTTTCTCAGTTGAATGATTTTGTGCATAAACATACATCTTGCATCCAGGAATTGTTGGAAAGAACATCCAAGTACAATTTTATGGTAGTGTGAAATGTGCTCATATCTTCGAAGTCCATTATATATATCTTATCATGTCAATGAAAGCTACAAGAAGCTTGTGTTGGGAATGCGAGTCAAGTTTACAATAAACAACATTTGCAAAGTCTATTAAAGGAACTAAAAGAATCTTAACTAGTCTTAACTTGGTGTTAGTAAGACTTATATCGGAGTACAACCGAAGCTTACGCAAGCCACCATAAATTCTTCCAATGGTATAGTTCACCTGGTTCTCAGCTGAAAGAGAAGTATTTGCCCTAATACCAAGACTGGTAACACAATTCACAAAGTGAAGCTTGACATCTGACAGGTAAACCTGTGAAGCATAGTATTTGTGTGCTTTTTAGATATCGCAATTAGTTGAGATTTAGCAGGGTTGAGGGTTATGTGATTGGTAAGGGACCACTTCAAAATTGCTTATAGATCTTCATTTATTCTGTGAATAAGGTCTTCTTGCAATCCAATTGGACGTGACAAATAAACTTGGACATCATCAGCATATAGATGAATTGAAACATTCGAGCAAACGGTTCACAAATCATTAATGAATAGACAGAAGAGGATTGGTCCTAATATTGAGCCTTGTGGAACCCCCATTCGCACATTCATTGGATCTGAGATCATTTCATCAACCTTTACCCTCTGGCTTCGATCAGACAGATAGTCTCTTATGAGACTTACTGCTCTATCATGAAAACCGAAGTACAGTTTCAGTTTTGAAAAAAGTACTTGATGGTTGACCTTATCAAAAGCCTTTGAAAAATCCAATAAACAAAGAACAGTCACATTGCCCAGGTCATATTGGTTTCTAACATGTAACATCATCCAGAACTTTTATCATAGCAGTTTGACAACTGTGATGAGCACGAAACCCAGACTGAAATTTGGATAATAAGTTGAACTTATCAAGGTGACTAGTTATCTGTGTAGCAAGAATCTTCTCAAAATCCTTTGATAGACAAGGTAAGATACTGATCGGATGGAAATCAGAGCAAGAACTAGGATTCGCTTTCTTCCAGCAATCAGGATAAGAAGAAGAAGTAAAAAAAAATTGATTATATGAGTCAGCGTAGGTAATAAATGATTCAAAACCATTTTGACAAAAGAAATAGGCACCCCATCCTCTCCAGCTGCATCAGACTTAATCAGACGAATACTTTCGATCACCTAATACTCGGAAACAACTTCAAATTCGAGTTCCGTTGCATAATGGTAAAATGCATCGTTGCATGGTATAAACTCTTGTTGGGTTCTATCAGTTACTTCAGATGATAAGAAGGCCTTATTTAAGTCATTTGGATTAGGCAAACTATGGACAACCTGCTTTTTTCCTATTCCAATACTACGAAGGTTGTTCCAGAGCTTTCGAGATGATTGGTTCGTATCCAGTTTAGAAAAAAAGTACCTTTTTTTGGCTCTACGAGTCACAAATATAGCTACATTCCGAGCACGACAAAAATTTTCCCAATTCGTATTGGAAGCATTAATTTTCCATTTCGCATACGATTTTCTTCGGTTTTTAATTACAGTGGTGGTCCAGTATAACGAACGATATAATGTCCAGAGTCAGTTTGTTATATCGAAAATTCGTTGTATCGAAACGTTTTTGTCATACAAGTCTTTAGGTAAATAGATTCAATTTGTACTCAAATTTAAGAAAAGAATCGTTAATATGCAAAGGGCGGCCGTGGTGCAGTGGTAGAGTGTTTGGTAGAGAGGCCGGATGCGTGGGTTCGCATCCCGCTCTGGGCATCTACTTTTCTTTCAGCCTCCCAGTTTCATATGGACGCCGCCCTTGAGGTTATATATGTGAAATTAATAACAACTTATTTCCAACTACTGCAACACAAAAAAAAAGGGAAGGCTGCTACTCTGGTAGTACAATGGACTGGATATTAGGTCTGAGTTCTCCAGATTGGCATATAAGCCTCCTCTTTTTATAAAAAAAAATAAAAATAAAAAATGCATTTTAGTACAGGCAATAGAGACCAAATAAGGGGGGCTACCTTACAAAAGGTCCGGTAGTTCTAAATTTTTTATATGTTGTCTAGGATGGTTGTTAAGTGTTTAAAATGAAAAATGCACAATTCCCCCCCCCCCTCCGCGCCCGCCGCCATTTTGAAAAAACCGAAAAAAATCGGCACTTTTTTTAGATTTTCACTTATATCTTTGTTTCGGTGCATTTTAGCTACAAGACAGTTCTATTTAATGTTGTAGAGAATGAAATTCCCTATAATATACGTGTTAAATTTTGTTTATAGGGCAGATAGTTCACGAGATATGATATTTTAAAAAAGATTAAAAATACGCATTTTACAGAAATTTTTTCAAACTTCTAACTTTAGAACGCTGTACTTCAATTTTGACCTATTTGAGAAAAACAAGTATAAGAATAAAAATTGTAGGGAATTTAATTACCTACAAAATGGATGTATACTTGTTTTAACCAACCTTACGGAGGGGGCAGTAAGCATTAAAATGGAAACAACGGCATATTGTTTATTTGATTTTTTTTGCTATTGTGACTCCATATTTTAATAATAATAAAAAAAAAACTAATATATTCTATTTTTTGCAGGTGAATGACTGGTACCTGGACGAGTTACTGTAATATTGTTTGTTGACATTAACAATGGCCTCACAAGCAGAGATGTCAGAAAATATATGCTTCATCTGCAATGAAGATTTGGAAGGAGCCCCGACCCGTACAGTAAAACATAAAGGAATTGAGACTTTGCATAAAGCAGCTGAAAAGAGGGCAAGAAGAGACCATCTACATATCTTAGCGGGGAAAGATAAAATAACAGTTCATAGCACATGCCAAAAAAAATATTGCAACGAGGCTATGATAGCCGCCCATATACGCCGTGTAAGTAGCGGGATAGATGACTCGGTCCATCAGCCACCAACGAGCACTGGAAGGCCTGCGCTCAGGTCAGCTGTGAAATGTTTTCACTTCAAGGGTCATTGCTGCCTTTGTGGGGAAGAAATAACTGCTGATTTCTTGGAAAAAGAAAAGAAGACTCCTCTTGCAAAACGAAACACTGTCCATATGGTTGAGATGCACTCTGTAAGGGACACCTCCCTTTCATCAATGCTCCACCAAGTAATCTCGACACTGTATACACAGCTCTCCTCATCGCCCGACAGAAATGTGATAGTATCAATCAGAAGACCTGCTTTGTAACGTTTGATCAGCCACTTTACATGAAGGCTCAAGAGATTGTCCATAATGGCAAGCCAGAACTTAAAAATGTCATACCAAGGCTTGGAGGCTTCCACTTGCTAATGTCATTCTTGGGAGCTATCGGGACCATCATGGCTGGCAGCGGACTCAGTGAGCTTTTAACCACCATTTATGCTCAGAATAGCATCATCAAAATGATGAGTGGGCACGCTTATTCCCGAGCTGTGCGGGCTCACTTATTGACCCACCAGGCTTTGTCCCATTTTATCATACAAATCATGGAATTGACTGAGGAAGATAAAGAAACGGTGGACCGCTTTCTGTCAGACGTGCAACAATGTACAGTTTTACAAGCTGATAACTGTGATGAATTCAAACCTGTTGCTACAAAATTTGAAACTGCTTTGTGTAACCTACAGCAAAGAGGACGAACTGCCAAGCTTTGGGTGCAGTACTTCAAGATGGTAACCCTTGTAAAGCAGTACATTCAAGCAGAACGAATGGGTGATTTTGAACTTCATCTTAACAGTGTTAAGAAAATGCTTCCTTTTTTCCATGCTGCTGGCCATTGGTTTTATGCAAAAACTGCGCATTTATATCTGCAAGAAATGCAAAAAAAAAATCAAATAAACCATATGCCGTTGTTTTCATTTTAATGCTTACTGCCCCCTCCGTAAGGTTGGTTAAAACAAGTATACATCCATTTTGTAGGTAATTAAATTCCCTACAATTTTTATTCTTATACTTGTTTTTCTCAAATAGGTCAAAATTGAAGTACAGCGTTCTAAAGTTAGAAGTTTGAAAAAATTTCTGTAAAATGCGTATTTTTAATCTTTTTTAAAATATCATATCTCGTGAACTATCTGCCCTATAAACAAAATTTAACAGGTATATTATAGGGAATTTCATTCTCTACAACATTGAATAGAACTGTCTTGTAGCTAAAATGCACCGAAACAAAGATATAAGTGAAAATCTAAAAAAAGTGCCGATTTTTTTCGGTTTTTTCAAAATGGCGGCGGGCGCGGAGGGGGGGGAATTGTGCATTTTTCATTTTAAACACTTAACAACCATCCTAGACAACATATAAAAAATTTAGAACTACCGGACCTTTTGTAAGGTATCAGCTCTTTATTCACTGGGTTATTTGTTTCAGTGCCATTTTGTCCGAAATTCGATATTTGTTCGTTATAATGGACTTGAAAAAAGTGTTCGTAATATCGATAATTCGTTATATCGGCATTCGTTATACTGGACCACCACTGTATATATACAGGGTGTCCCGTAATTCGTTTTACATACTTTGGGATATGATTCTTGGTCATATTCTAAGAAAAAAATTGTTTTACAGTAAAGTCCGTTTCTCGAGTTTAACATCACTTTTTGACAATTTAAAAAAAGGCTAACTTTGGTGTACCCTGACCTTTGTTAAATTCGATATCTCTGTCGAAACTGATGATAGGAACCTAATCTTAGACTCAATTTTTTTTAAAAATAACAACCTTTAAGACTGTATTTAAATTAGGCTTCCATAGGTTTAGGGTTGCCAGATTTTCAATTTTAAGTGGTGTTAAAATTTTCTTCCCAAAACAAAGTTTTGACTTTGAGGTCATTTTTTTGGAGAAAAGGCCTGATAAACATAGAGTTTCTTTATTTTTTACAGATGAACAAAACAATAATAAAGAAAAAAATCAACATTAAGTTAGCTCAAAAACCAATACATTTTATGATACTTGGAAAAATACGAAATGGGAAAAATTTAAAAAAAAATAAAAAAAAGTTTTTGCTTTGAGGTTTGTTTGAATAAAACAATAATATGATCACTTTTAGTAGTTTTTTTATGTATTTAATACAAATACAAAATTCGGTGCATTCATTGTGGATGTTTGCTTAAAATTTGGGGTATGAATGTTCAATAGGTAAATAAGTCGTATAAAAGAATAAAAAAACAAATTTGTTCATTAGTTTTTTAAATTAAGTCACGATTGCAGTTTGATCAGAGAGTTTTTGAAATGCTTTCATTTACGAGAGAAGAATACGCAGACATTTTTTTTTCTTAATAGTTTTTTAATGGAAATTGAAGAAAAGCACAACAAAGGATACCAGGAACTTTATACTTACTAAAAATCTGGCAACCCTTAGCCTATAGGAGTCAAATTTAAATACAGTTTCAAAGATTACAAGACTACAAGTAAGACAAGAGTTATCGACAGCAAACACCCACAATGAAATCCAAAAACGGGCTCTGGCATGGATTCAAAACGAAGGATGGAGCTTTGAGCACTTGTTATACATAATTGTATTCGTATTAAATACATAAAAAAAAACTACTAAAAGTGATCATATTATTGTTTTATTCAAACAAACCTCAAAGCAAAAACTTTTTTTATTTTTTTTTTAAATTTTTCCCATTTTGTATTTTTCCAAGTATCATAAAATGTATGGGTTTTTGAGCTAACTTAACGCTGAGTTTTTTCTTTATTATTGTTTTGTTCATCTGTAAAAAATAAAGAAACTCTATGTTTATCAGGCCTTTTCTCCAAAAAAATGACCTCAAAGTCAAAACTTTGTTTTGGGAAGAAAATTTTAACACCACTTAAAATTGAAAATCTGGCAACCCTAAACCTATGGAAGCCTAATTTAAATACAGTCTTAAAGGTTGTTATTTTTAAAAAAAATTGAGTCTAAGATTAGGTTCCTATCATCAGTTTCGACAGAGATATCGAATTTAACAAAGGTCAGGGTACACCAAAGTTAGCCTTTTTTTAAATTGTCAAAAAGTGATGTTAAACTTGAAAAACGGACTTTACTGTAGAACAATTTTTTTCTTAGAATATGAACAAGAATCATATCCCAAAGTATGTAAAACGAATTACGGGACACCCTGTATAGTTGCGGTCAAAATAATAGTAGTGTGAGTAAAAGCATTGCACATATTGGTATTTTTCCACTTTGCATTGCGTTGATAGTGAAAACCCGTTACACTTTAATTGTTTTAAGGGGTGGAAAAGGATCTCGTCAATATGTAAGAAGACCTCCAAACACCGAATATAATCCACACTTTACAATCATAATGGTATGGGTATGTTTTTTCTTCTACGGAGTTGGACCCATAATGCGGATTGAAGTCATTATGGATCAGCATCTCTATGTTAGGATAATGCAGGAAGCAATGCTACCGTATACTGAAGTTGAATGCTACCGTAAATGAAGTTGCTTCTTGCTTAAATGGGTCTTTCAGCAAGAAGCAATGGTTCCAGGAAAGTAAAGTAGATGTGATGGAGTGGCCCGCACAGTCTTCGGACTTTAATCCCATTGAAAACCTATGGAGCGCTGTAAGAAAATATGCTTCTAGATGTAAACCAAGCAACAACACAGTCCTTTGCGAAGCGTTACAGCAATCATGGAGTTCGATAAGCACGGGAAGGTGTGGAAACCTGATAAACTCTATTTAATGTCTTTGTACTGCTGTTATAGCTAACAAGGGACATGCAACTAAATACTAATTAAAGGTACGAACACTCAGCCACATATTGTAATAAAAATTTTGACCTAATTTTTCGATTTCGTAACATTTCAAGGTAGATTTTCCTATCACTACTATTTTTTTGACCGCTGAATTTCAACATCTGTTCAATAAACTTGCAACTATCGGATAATAATATTAAACTAATGTTTTTTTTTTTTTTTGTAAATAAAAGCTTAAAACCCCACTTTGAAAACCACGTTACTGGTTTTTTAAATTAGAATTGACGGATAAGTTTTTTTCAATTTTGTTGTTTCTTAAGCTCTATACTACTATTATTTTGACCGCAGCTGAATGTACTTCATGAGTAAACCAGGAACAGTTTTTACTACGCACCGAAACAGATTTAATAGGAACATGTTTATCATATAGTTCCAGAATAAGGGATTGAAAGTGGTGTACCTTATCATTGGTATTTGAGAAGGCATGACATTCATTCCAGCGGTAGACAGCAAAGGAAACCCTGTATAAAGAAATGTAGTACGAACCGGTCTTTTAAATTTTTGTGGAAGCAAGTGAAAAATATTGGGGTTGGTAAGAAATCGTCATTATAATAGATGAAAACATTGATGTCGAGGAAATCAATCACAAATTCGCAAAACTAAAGTCATACAAAACCGCGTCTTACAGATCGTTTCGAACTTATCTACCGAACTTATTGGTAAAGCTATCTTCTCAATAAAACCTAAGTGCGTTGGACTAGATCAGTTATTCCCAAAGTGATCGATATCAGTTTCCCAGGGGTCAGCAATAACGAAATCTGATTTTGGGGGTCGAAAAGCTCTGCAAAAATAAATTTATCATGAAATAAAATTATTTTAACTTAGCATTTCCATGAGATGAGATGAGATTTTCAACTAAAACGACTGCAATGAACTCATTTTATTGACCAATAGGAAACCTTTTCTTATCAGAAATGATAAATTAAGCGAAACCACACCAACCAACACCACCTTTTTCCTACCCAAGTTACTCAAACAGCTTTGTAAATTTCGTTGCCCAAAACTAAAATCCGGCGTTAATTGGAGACTTGGAGTGATGGATTTGATAGACCTTAACTCTTCAATTCACTCCAAAACGTTTTCGAAAAATCCATTCGAAGTGTAATTTGGGAATGATTTCTTTAATACCGTTTCTATTTCGGTGCAAAGGAGTGAGCACCAGTTCAAAACAAACCTTCATCTGACTGCTTGTCAAAGCAAACTGCAGTTTCTATTTAATTTCTTAGGTTCCAAAAGTTCGTTGATAGTTTAGTTCAGCAGATTCAAGTGAACGGTTTTAGGTCTTGATTTTATTGTTTAAATTAAAGAAGAAATATACCAATTTTACCACTACAAACGCATTCACTCCAAATCTGTAAACAAAAAAAGTGAAGGAGTGAAAATAATTTTGGAAAACTACCAAAGCTACATATAAAAGTATTTGGTTATATCAAATATTTTGAGAGATTTCTCAAAAATGCGGTGTCAAACGAACCCACACCAGCCTACATAACCTTTTTTCCACTCAAATTACTCAAATCGCGGTGTTACACTAACCAACACCAACGCACCGACGTAAAGAGTAACTTTTTAGTTTTAAAACAAATGCAGTTTTCAAATCTTTCATCTCTTTGTTTATTTTTTACAATTTAACTAAGGTTCTTAATCATTACTCCAAACATGAAAAAAACTGCATTCCATGGTGGTTGGTGGAATGTAGACATTCACAACCAATTCATCGGCGTCGTGTTGTTTTGTGTAGATATCGCTTTATAGCATGGCAAAGCTGTTTTATTGTTTAAATAATTTTCAGTTTACATTTTAATCTGTTGACTTTATCTCCTTCGAGAGTTGTAATTAAGTAGAGCGCTGCCGGGCTAAGAAAGGGCAGGAACAGTTCAGCAAAGCCTTCGCGTCATTTATGAAGCATAAGAAATCAAGATTTTTTTCGTATGTCTATTTTTAATAAATGTGTCGCTGAAACTAGGTACTACTTATCTCTATAAGTACTTTTTGTTGTTTTTTTAGAAACCGCAGTTTGCGTCTGAAGCTCGTTTCAAGTTTGTTGCTTGATTCCATTATTCATTGTCAACACTAGGAGAAACGAAACCTAAAGGGTGTTTACAGTTCTAAACGAAGTGAGAATGACATAGGATTAAGATAAGAACCACATGGTCAGCTCTTGCTTTGCTGACTTGCAGAAAACACTGTGATTTTCGAGTGTAGCTTTGTACCTTGTGTTGTAAAATATACAAATGTATGTGTTAATCGGATGAGAAAATAATAGCGATAGTCATTGTGCATCCATCAGTCGGTGTCGTCGCGTCTTCATGTCGTTGAAAAAGACTTCTCAACGCGGATTAAGTACCTATACATATTTGACAATTTTTACTCAAGTTCAAGCCAATGGCTGAATTGACGCATCGCGTTAGTGAGTGGCTTTCTTCTCAAAATTTGCGCTTAGAAACGCAATATTAGTCGGCTTTGCAGTGTCCGTTGGGTTACTGATGAAGGATTGTCAAATTATGCTAAGTAAATAAACAGATTGCTGGGTAAGGTGAGTTGCAATGCCAAATTCACATAATTCAGACAAACTCTATAGAGTGTGTGGCGTGTGGCGATTCGGCCCCAGTGCATCTTTCCTACTTCCAATAGGCTAACAGTTGCAAATTTAACTAATATGCATTTAATTTACCGAAAAGTGCTCTGTAGGTTTAGCAAAGAATACTAGGAAATATGTCTTATAACTGCCATAAGCTCAATATCAGTCAAAATACTGAAAATACAAAATACTGTACTAGCACAATGGCCGTTTTCACTTTCAAAGTTTTTATATTAATAACAATTGAAGTTTTAAGTGAAATGTAGTGAAAGTGAAGTACATACTAAGTGGACACTGTATAAAAGTAATTGGGGTTTCTAAACCATTGATGAAGAGGTAGAGGTACATATATCATAGTGATTCGACTGAGGATATTGCTGACTACAAGGTTTTAAAATCCAAAAACCGCACATACTCGTACAAATTGCCACAGGTGTTTCCTCGGTTGGGTATATCGCTTGAGAAAGCTTCGTGTCATGCAGTCTGGTTTACTCGGATCAAAAGGACACTCAATGGGCGCGTTCAAGAACCTATCGGATAGCCTATCTCGGATAGCCGTATCTTGGATACCTTTTTGAACGATCCAGATACATATCTATTTCCAGATTGCTGCAGACAACAGCTGTGAAATATTAAAATTCGACTTTTGAAAACAGAAAAACATTCAAAATATCATTGCTAGACGATTATAACTTATTTTTTTCGATTTCGACTCTTATGCTGAAATAAATGCACACCAAAACAAAAAATCAACATGAAAAGAAGTAAAAAAAATTTATCTATCAGCTGATCACTTGAATAGAAAGGTATACCAAAAATACTCGGATAGGTACCTTTAGATAGCTTTTTAGTTGAAATGGGTATGTGTGACTCTGCTAAAAGTTTAACAAGTAAACAACAACAACAAGCTATCCGGATACGATTCTTGAACGCCCCCAATGATTTATAAGATGATGTATGATTGTATGCGGTGTTC